>CM035784.1:6726710-7091710 GCA_020466265.1 Siphamia tubifer
ATTATGTTTTCATTTTATTTTAAATAATAGGATAACAACTTATAAATTATGTCAGCTCCAAAGTTTTCTGTTTTTGAGTAAAAGAAAAGTAAAATTTCACTATGAAATAGTTTTCACCCATGAACTGTACTTGAACACAACACGAATAAATATTAACAACCTGAAAATTCTTAAGAAAAATAAAAGCAATTTTAACAATATTACACTTTATTTGATCATTTTCACATGTGCATTGTGCTAAGCCCCGCCCTACAGTCTCGCTACACAAATGGAGCGTTGTGATTGGACCGGTAAATGTTGCTGATCCTGGCTACGGTTCTATGGAGAGGCGGGCTAGTTCACTACTGTAGACTACTGGTCCGGCCCATTGGAGATTGTGGCCCCTGAAGAAAATGACCCCTGATGTAAACGTAGCAACTGGAGAAACAGTTGAACATGTTTGACGGCTGAGAAGTTGTTTTTGTGGTTTACAGGCTCCAGTCTAGAAACAGACCGACCCGGCAGCATCTGAAGAAGAAGGTGAATTTCCAAAGGTGAAGGTAACACCTGTTCAAAGAAGCACACAAAAACCAACAAACTCAGCAGGACAACAACACCAACTGTGGTGCGAACGCCTCGGCCCTCTCATCTCTGGCTCGTTCTGTCTTTTGCGAAAGCGTGTTGGTCCATGCTAGCGAAGGTGGGCGGGCCGGCGCCGCTCTGTAATCATGGCGTCCCAATCCTAACAGACAGCTGTGTAACCAGGTGAGTCGTGCAGCTTTCATCCTAATGACAACCCCTGGCTGACTGCTGTCAACGGGGCTAAAGGGGCTTAAGGCCAACCGCGGGGAGGATTAGGAACAGGACTGGGAACAGAAATAGGTTTTCCATGCGGCTTCTCGGGCTTTGTTACGTAACAAAATGTGCCCTTTTGGAAAAGCTGGGATAATTCACGGCGGCCGGTTTCGTCAAAAGACCAGAGTGGGGAGGCGATACAGTCAGTTTTTTGTTTTTTTTTTTTCATCCAGATGGACACAGAACCAGGTGCACGTTTATGAAAACACAACAGCGAGGTGACTGACATTAAAAAACACACATCGGTGAATGTCAATACAAGACTAAGCCTGGCCATATGTCCTCTGATTGGTGTTTGACGTGTCCACACCACCACCACCACTACGTACTGGCACATATGGAGCGTCCATAAGTGAAAAGGCCTTAAGCGTCTGTGCACGTGTGCAGGGTGTGAATGCATGAGTTCATATTCTGCATGGACAGGTGCAGTGAAACACAGGAAATACTGAAGTGAGCAGCCAATAGTTATTGATCTCCCTGAGGAGATGAGGGCAGCAAACACTTTATGGAAATTAACCCATAAAGTACTTTTGTCAGAGTTTAGTTTAGCTTATGTTGCACTTTAAAAGATACTGTAAGCAAGTATAAATACAAATGATATAAGCTTAATATGCTTATCAACTTAATGACCACTTCAAATGAGTCAAATAAACCAAAAAATAACAAATAAAATAAATAAAACAATACAATAAAAGCACAAATACAAAAAAAAAATAAAAAGAATTTGACATTACTTACAGTAGAATGACACGTGGATATGAATTAAATATAGATTTTAAAGAGAAATATTAAACAAGGAAGCAGGGCCAGTGAAAAAATAACATAATAATATAAAAAATCTATACTTTGCTCAATGTTTTAGAGCAAAAAAAAAGTAAAGTTGTGAGATGAAAATGATTACATCGTTTAAAAGCAATGTGAACAAATTAAAAACTATGGGAAGTTTTAACAATATTATGCCCCAGTTTATCATTTAAACATGTAAATTACAATTTACAGATCATAGTAGATCGACAAAACACGCATAACACATTTAATAACAGGCAGAATATTGGTAAAACTGTCTCAAAAATGTTCATATTTGTTCAGGTTACTTTTAATGTTTGTGAAATGATCATTTTACTGTAAATAGAATGAAATGACATGAACATTTTTTACATTTCCAAAGAGAAACATTTGAATTTGTGTGGATTTAATGTAATTATTATGAGCGCATTTTACTGATCTGACCCACTGCAGATTATATGTGGAGCCTGAATTTAAAAAAATATATCTTCAGTGTCATTTTTACATTTCACAAACTCATCCCAGGGGCCAGACTGGACCCTTTGGAGGTCCGGATTTAGCCCCCGGGCCGCATGTTTGACACCTAAATCAGTAGAAGCTTTGGGACACCAGTGCATATATGGGTCTGTATGGATTAAGAGTCATATTTGGAGAAATCTTACAACATACCTGCTCATAAAAAAAACATTTCCAGTGTGAGTAAGTATGTAATAAGACTAAATAATAAATAAATAGACCTGGATTTACCGTCACACTGACCAGCAGCTGCAGAACACTCCCTTCAAATGAAATTAATCTTACTGTTGTGTATAAATATATATATTATATATTTTGTTGAAATATAGTTTCAACAAAATCTGTATTAAATTCATGTGATATATAATCATGTGCTTATAATAATGCCTTAAACCTGTAATTATAACAAAAAATATATATGCTTTTGCAGAGGTGGAATCTAACTAAGTAAAAGTACTGCATTATTGTACTTAAATAGATTTTTTAGGTATCTGTACTTTACTTGAGTATTTATTTTTCTGGCAACTTTTTACTTTTACTCCCTATATTTTTGCATAAATACCTGTACTTTATACTCCTTACATTATCAGAATAAACTTGTTACTTTTTCAAACAAAACAGATGTGACAGTATGAAGAATTATTTAGAGGGAAAATCAGTGTGATTATTATTTTACAATTTTGCCTTTGTTATCTCATAATTGTGACGTTTTATCTCAAAATGTTGACTTTTAATTTCACAATTTTAACATTTTATCTTCCAATTATGCATTTTTTTTCATCTCATATTTCTAACTTTTTTTAAAAAAAGATTTAAAATCATGACTTTTTATCTCAATTGTGACTTATTTTCCTAAATGTCCTGCCCATATCCACAAAACTGAGTAACCGTGACCTGATCAAACACAATTTCAACACAGTCACTCACTTTTAAAGGGTTTTAATTTTGATACTTTTGAAACTTTTCCTGCTTAAATAAGTATTATTGCATTCATGTACCTTCTACCTTTGTACTTTATTACAATTGAGAAATTGTGCTTTACTTTTAAGAGTTGAATCAGTACTTCTACTTGTCACATAAGTCGCTGTACTTCTACTTAAGTACAGAATGTGAGTACTTTTAACACCTCTGTGCTTTTGTAATTATTAGTAAAAAATCAGCTGCAAAAACCAGTTTCTAATTATTTTTTTTGCTATATTTGCACCTTTCTTGGTCAGTGACAGTGTGTTAGAGACAGTTTTAGGGCTACAGGCTGCATATCTTGACATTGACATTGTCCATGTGTCGACATAGCACCCCCTCCTCCACACACAACCCCCCCCACCACCACCACCCGTCACCCTCCCTCCTCTTCTTCTCTGTCCATTTCTGGGAAGAGGCACAGGGGAGCTGTGGACAGAGCATAGGCCTCTTTTTCTCCGTCAGCCACCAACCTCTGTGTGGAGTTCAACATTCTTACATCACATACATGAACAGAAAAGAATCAAGGACAGTTTCCAACTGGAGAAACACGTGCCGTAGTACCATGGGGTTTCATTTGTGTCAAGGAGATTTTTTAAAGCGCAAGCAAAAAATATCAATTCAAAATACCAAATAAAAAAAATAATATAATAATAATTCAAATGAAAAATATCAGACTGCAATGAAATAAAAATAAAAAACTTTAACCTTTTCATTTGCGCTCCCTGACTTTTTATTATAATAACCTTGTGTATGTGTCCACAGAGACATATCGTGCGATAAGTATTTATTTTTCTGGCAACTTTTTACTTTTACTTACATTCTCAGATTAGACTCATTACTTTTTCAAATTAGACAAATGTGACAGTATGAAAAATAAGTCGTAAATCACAAGTTGTGAGTTACTATCTTATAATTCTGACTTTTATCTCATAATTCAGACTTTTTTTTCTCATAATTTTGACTTTTTATCTCATAATTTTGACTTTTTATGTCACTATTTAGATTTTTTTATGCTTTTTTTCCCCTCTTATTTATGATTTTTGATTTTTTCCAACATGTCCCGTCCATACCCACAACACTGAGAACCATGATCCAATAAAACACATAATCTACACAGTAATTCACTTTTAAAGGCTTTACTTTAGGATATTTTTGAGATTTTTTCAGTTTTTTCCTGCTTGAATAAGTATTATTTCATCCATAGCAAAAAAAAATGCAGTTTTACTTTTTACTTTTACTTCAATAAAGTAGTTGAATCAGTACTTTTACCAGAGTATTTTTTCTACTTAAGTATAGAATATGAGTACTTTGACCACCTCTGAACTTAACTGGATACTGCCACCTGCCTACTTATGGGAATCAAATGAAATGAGGAACTATTTTACACCTGTTTCATTCACTATTTTCTATTTTTTTCTCTTTTTCATGAATCACTTGTTCATCCCCACCATCATTACTGAGCTTTTACAGAGCAAATAAGTCATAATAATAAAAAAAATATATGTGATGATACTGGAACAGGTGGACCAGAGGCAACATTTTAAGACAAATGATAGTCCAAAAGCCGTCAAACATGTCCTGAAACTATCTTAAAAATGATCCACATGTTCCGCTTTCATCATCTTATTATAAACACCCTCTCTGGGAAATCTCTGTTTAGTTTAATTGCGGATTTTTTAAACTTCACGGATATTTTCAAAATATGCGCAGCGTAATCTAGATGTAAGTTGCTTAAACTCTGGTTTCTGGCATAAACAGCAGGGTCCTGCTCTTGGAGGCGCTATCTGCTGCATGAACGGAGGCTTAGTGTCAGAGACTGTAATGTAAGAGTGGCTACAGGCCTCTGCAGACGCTTCCATCCACTATCAGGCAGGAGGGGTGAAACCACACTGCCCCCTAAAGATAGACAGAGGAACCTGTGGATGACAACAAAAAAATAAATAGAAAGCACGAAGGAGATTAGATAGATATAAAAATAAGATCTGTAATAGTCTGGGGTTGAAATTTCTAATTAAAAATGGACTAAAACTAGAGAATTTCATTCGAAAAATGTAATTCGTTATCTCATCACATCTAAAATTTAAAGGAATTAACAGCCACGGATTCAAATCACACACATTTTGGATATTAGAGCTCCACAATATATTTTGTGTGCATCGACGTTGCAATGTACGTCACATGGTCACATGACAAGTCCTGCAATTATTTTTATTTTATTTATTTCTACTTATTTTGTATGTGTGTCTGCAGCAACATATCATGCTATAACTCAATAAATGCTTGAGATATCACCATGAAATTACATGGGCATATACATATAACTAATGCGCATCAGATGCAATGATCCATTTGAGTAAACGTCAAAGGTCGAGGTCACAATTAACTAAAAGGTCCAAGTGACATTATCGGTTATAACTCATGAACAGAGGGTTACGGAACATTCAGATTGATACCAAATGATGCAGAATGAAGATGTTTACAATTCTCATAACTAGTATTATCACCTACAACCAATAGTTTTTGAGATCTCCGTAGGTCAAAGGTGACATGTCACAAAATCAACTTTTGTAACACTGTTTGTGTGTGTCATGCATAGACATATCACGCTATAAATTAATCAATACTGGATATATTATCATGATATTACACACACTGACGCATATATACAAAATTAGCAATATTGCAAAAGGTCAAAGGTCAAGGTAGCATTTAGCAAAAAAGTCAAAATTACATTATTGGCTCTAATTCAAGAACGGGTTGTCATAGAAACTTAAGATTGGCATTATTTTGTGCCAATGTCATCTGGCTGTATTTCGCTACACTCATGAAGGAGCCAATCAGACTTGTTGAAAATTGAAAATGTTCTAATATTTTATCAATATTCTTGTTGTCATTTAATAATTTAATGTGCATATTTGTAGATCCACTGTGATCGGTACGTTGTAATGCACATGTATAAATGATAAAATAAGGTGTAATATTGTTAAATATTGTCATGGAGTTCAATGTTTTTTTTTCCTCAAACACAAAGAAAACTTAAGAGTTGACATCATTTATAAATTCTGATTCTTTTATGTGACTGGTCCGGCCCAGTTTAGATCATATTGGGCTGAATGTGGCCCCTGAACGAAAATGACACTAAATCAATAATAACAATACTGATAAAAAAGCCATAAATAAAACCTTTTTTTTTTGACTAAAACTGAAAAGCAACACCTCTCCTGTTCCTTTTGAAAATGTGAACTAAGCAAAAACCGTCTTACGGGCTCGTCGGCTGAACTTTTAACAAGATTCTTACACTCTTGGACGTCGACAACATCCTCTGTCAAGCTGAGAAAAGCCATCAAAGCATCAAGCAGCACATTTTGATGACTCCTCACTTACCTCTGCAGCCATGGTTTACAAGCTCTGTTGTGTCAGGAGCCTCAGCACTTTTTCAGCCTCATTTCAACTATCGTGCGTCACTGCAGTCTCGCTACGGTTGGATCTTCGCTGCTAAACACCAGCTACCTGGCTTTCCCCACTGCCTGACGCAATTTCATTTCTTTACGGTTTCTTTTCGCTTTGTTTCGCAGCAGTTTGACCGTGTAATTTCTGTAAAACCAGACAACTGTTTGAGGGCATAATTCTGTCGCTTGTGTAATTGTGTCCCTGTGAAGGATGTGGCGTTTTCCAGCAGGAAGGCCGCAACAAAGCAACCGCCAGACTGGGGTTTATGATGCTTAGACTCGCTAATTAACCAACTTACAGTAGCCTGCTTAACATCATACCACTCAGCCACATGTGGATATCAGCTCAGCCTTTTTCTGACACCATGGAGCCTTGTTTCCAGCTCTTGAACAGGAAGAGCGGGCGTAATTTATATATATATATATATATGAATTTAAAAAGCACTGGTCATCTATATATGTGGGCTAAAGTGTAGAAATAATGAGCTTTTATACTTGGCCTTGGAAATAATTCCATATATTATTTGAAATAAAACCAAAAATAAGACAACGAAACAACAAGTCGTTTCTTCATTAATTGTTTCCAAACAGATAACGATATGTTTTTTAAATTTTCCGTTTTGTGTTTAAATGAATAATGGGGGAAAAAAATGATAATGGTTTTCCGTTTTATCCAATTTTGACCTGAAGCAAGTTGAACAAGGCAGTCAGAGACAGCACACCTCAAATGTGACGTGATGGAGCCATAGGTGTTGACCCATCTGATGTGACGATATGAATGAAAAAAAAATGTGAGATTCTATGTTGTCTGAATCCTGAGATATTACCACTGATGTGTTTTAGCTGTTGACCTTTACTGTGACCTTGACCTTTAACCTTCATTGTTCAAAATCTAATGGGTTCTTCCTTGACCCATTATCTATCATTCCTGAAAGTGTCATCAAAATCCATTCAGAACTCTTTGCGTAATCCTGCTGACAGACAGACAGACAAACAGGCGAAGGTAATAACAATTACAAAATATTTTAAATTATTTAAATAAAAAAAGGAAATGAATGAATATTTTTTTTAAATAAATAAAAATAAATAATCATATTTAAAAACAGTAATCAACACATTTAAATCAAGAATAATACATGTTTCTCTTTGCACCTGTTTCCCTCATTCTTTATGGGGACTTCCGGAAAAAAACTAATTAATGTATTTATAGAGCCACATCATTTCTATTTTACTTGTCGGGAACTTTATTTATATTTAACCCTCGTGTGGACTTGAATTTTGGTCCCCATGACGTGACTCTGTAAACATATCAATGTCCCCAGAAATATAGGAATACAAACACACACACTCCTGTTTACTTAAAATGGGCATTAGTTGAGCCTGGCACCACATGTTGGTTTTATTTCAGAGTTTTTCAGTGTAGTGACATTCAAGGCCAACTATTTCCTATTTGGTTGTAGCTTCATACCAGACATAAAATTAGTACCATTTTAGTGGTTGAGTTTTTGCATTTAAGCCCATTTGAGGTTAAGTCAGTTTTGTGCCTCAGGTTTGAAGTGGTTTTAATCATCTGAGGCATCCATGATTCACTTTAACAAATACAATAGTTAAAGAGAACCCTCCCATGAATAATTAAATACCTACAGCTACCCTGTTTACCAGTTAACTCTGCCACAATAACCATTATTAACTACCATGAAAGCTCCAAACGTGTTTTATAAAGCTCATAAATCGCTGCCACACTCAGTTCCGTGCAAAAGTCGAAATTGTTTCACTCAAGACTTGACGCCGATGGGTAATATAAAGAAAAAAAATAGATGCATAAAATGTTTTATAGGTGGCCATTATTTGGAAACACATTGACTGTTACAATGCCATAATAAATGGATGTTTCATTTTACTGCAAATTAATGGAGCACTCTACTGTTCTGGCATTTTAGGGCTCTTTCATTGGATTCATTTAAAGCAGGGGTGTCAAAATATTTTTAGTTCAGGGGCCACATTCAGCCCAATATGATCTAAAATGCAGAGGTGGAAAGTAATTAAGTAAAAGCACTTCATTACTTTACTTAAGTAGATTTTAATTTATTTTTCGGGCAAATTGTAACTTTTACTCCCTACATTTTTACATAAATATCTGTACTTTATACTCTTTTTATATATTAGAATTATATGACTATTATCTCACAATTTTGACTTTTTCCTCTAAAAATTATTTTTTGTTTAAATCTCCTTTTTAAAAAAAAAAAAAAAAAAAAAAAATCTGATGATGAATTTTTATCTCAATTGTGCCTTTTTTTTCTGAAATGTTCTGCCCATATCCACAAAACTAAGTAACTGTGTGACCTGATCAAACACATTTTCTACACTAACTCACTTTTTAAAGGATTTATTTTAGATACTTTTGAAACTGTTCATCAACTTAAAATAATTGAGGCAATCGATTGCCTTAAATATTTAGAGTTCTGCTAACTTATTCGGGTTTACAGTGCAGTTATGATCTTCTTCCTTGGTGGTATATATACTTGCATGACCTGAATATATCATTAACAGTGCCATCCAGTGGTGTTTTTGTTCATTACATGCTTCTTACAAAAGGGGGAGACAGCCCAAGAAGTTTGGTGTCAAAGGACTTAAATTTAGATTAGATATCAGGATTCAAAGTTACCTCTACCAAACAGTTGAGCTGACCAGCAAAGGGTTAAAGGTTAAAAACAATGCATTCACTCACAGTAAACCACATGCATCTACCATGGAAAGTGAAAATCAGAAATAGCTGTATTCTTTTTGATCATTTCTGATTTTCCTGGATAGTCCAGAACTTCGAAATTCAGTTTTCCTGTTGCTTGGAAGATCGTCCAAAAAAAAAAAAAAAAAAAAAAAAAAAAAAACTTCAACCCCAGAATCTTTATTTGAAGATAACACAGCCACTTTCTGTTTCTAATCTGTCACTCTCATCTGTCATCGGCTCCTTGGAGAGTCCGAATTGGATCCGTCTGCTTCTCTTTCACTCCAAACCCATTTTTATCACCGTCTCACGTTTGTTATTTGCTCCCCTCTCCCAGTGGTGTATCCATCCCTGTAAATATCGTATTCCATTTTTCTTTCTCTTTCTGCTCCTCTACATGTCTCCCTATGGAGTGAGTGGGTAGGATGTGACTGTTAGAGTCATAACAAGGCGGTGGAAACGAGTCAGACATCAGAGCCAGCTGAAGAGCCCTGCTGCTTCGCCCACCTTCTGATGACTTTACAATGTGACACAACCATCCCCACTTGTTTTACTGATGAAGATAAGATGCCAACTTACTCCGGGGCAGGTAAAAGTCAAAGTAATAAATGGTCTTTGGGATCTGGGAGAAAACCAGGACAGTTTGCGCTGTATAATGGACCCTTAGGTGTTTGTATATCCACAGATTGAGTAGCATCATGAGGTCCAGGAAGCCTCTTATAGTTCATCAAGTCTCCTTCCTCTGGGAAAACCCACCAGCCCACTGACTCACTGATGAGCTCAGCAGGCAGCAGGATCCTCCACAAACACCTCTGTCCCACAGTAAATATCTATCTGCAACTCTTAGGGGCTGTTGTTATCAGAGGTGGAAGTAACTAAGTAGAAGCACTTCCTTTATTGTACTTAAGTAAAAAAAAATGTTAGGTATCTATACTGTCCTACAAAGTAAAAAGGCAGTAACTGCACAGACGCCGAACTGAGAAAAATCACCATAAAGTTCTCTTGTTGTTCAGCTTCAGTAGTTGTAGGTAGATTATTGGACATGAGGTAGTATTGTTACTGCATATTACCTAGTTCTGCAACAACCACAGTGCACCTTATATATGGATTAGTTCTGGTAGTGCTTTGTGACAGGGAATTTTGCCTTTTTATTGCATAATTTTGCCTTTTTATCTCAAAAGTTTGGCTTTTTATCTCATAATTTTGCCTTTTTATCTCATAATTTTACCTGTTTATCTCAAAATTTTGGCTTTTTATCTCAAAATTTTGGCTTTTTATCTCAGAATTTTGACTTTTTATCTCATAATTTGGCTTTTTATCGCATAATTTTGCCTTTTTATTGCATAATTTTGCCTTTTTATCTCATAATTTTGACTTTTTATCTCATAATTTTGACATGCGATCTTGATGCTCAAACAAATATATCGTGCAGCTCTATTGTATTGTCCACCTTTTTTTACTGGGTAGCATCAGTACAGAACGTCCATACAAAACTAAATTAAACAAGTGGGAAAAATAGGTTCTGCGGGACACTGTTTACTTAATAATCCACCTTAATAAGTGCAGAAACTTAAACGCAATAACATTTTTGCAATATTTCCACTTTCTGTGCACATATTGGACACAGGCGAAGGAAACAGGTGGGTGGATGTGTACTTTGAACACTTTAATAATGTTAACGTCTTATATAAATAGTGTGAAATGCATACGCAGTGCAAAAGGAGCCTACTCACTCTCAGTCCACTGCAGGGGTCCTGCTGTGGTCAAGCCAACAGCAGGAATGCAGACTGGTATCCCAAGGGCAGTGGGTTAAGAATCTCTGTCTGCCTCTCTTTTTTTGCCCCCCCTCTCCTCTCCAAAACAGTCCAGGGCCTTGGAATGGTGTTAAAACAACAGGGCCCTCTTAAATTAGCTCAGTGCGAAGGTCCAATTTAGCGTTTCCTTTACGGTTCAAGAAAAGCCCCCCACCTTTCTCCTCCTCCTCCTCCTCCTCCCAGCTGGTATGAGACTCTTCTGCAACCCATGGCTTTGTTAGTCCAATCCAAACAGCCAGGTGATGGAGACTGACTCTGCACTCAGACCCACCTCAGATACAGTGGCTAACGGCCAGATGACCCACTTTCATTTCTCATCTACAAGCATTCAGGACGACACGACTTAATAATCGGACTGATAAATAAACACTTTAAATAGGGAATGTGCAGGAACATTTCTATTTAGATGTAAAATAATTATCGATTTATCTAACAAGTTTTAAGGTAGTTTAGCCTTACAGATAGGGTGAGACTCTTGGACATCCAGGAGGCATCCGGAGTAAAGCCGCTGCTCCTCCATGTCCAGAGGAGCCAGCTGATGTGACTCAGGCATCTAGTGAGGATGCCTCCTGGACACCTCCCTGAGGAGGGGTTTTGGGCGTGTCCATCTGGGAGGGAGACCTCAGGGCCGACCCAGAACACACTGGAGGGAACGCCTTGGGATTCCCTTGGAGGAGGTAGCTGAGGTGGCTGGGGTGAGAGAAGTCTGGGCTCCTTTGCTAGGGATGCTGCCCCCACAACCTGGACCCGGATAAGTGGGAGAGAACAACGACTACGACAATCCAACAAACAAACCAATGTTGGCAAAAACATAACCTCCTTGGTGGAGGTAATAAATAAATAAACAAATGGCGGCTGGCACAACAAACCCCGCCCCCCTTGAAATTGCTCCAGTACTTTGCGTAAACCTACTTACAGACTCAAACACAATAACCCTCTCCCCTTCGCGGGGTAACAAACCACTCATGTTCATGCATTACTACTGCACTATTGTTCTGACTGTGACATTATTTTACATTTAATACGTGTCACGGCATATTTTACACAATTAAAACAAATCAAACTAATATGGACAAACATCCTCTCTTCTTGGAAATGATACCATGGGTTGGTTTTCTAGACAGAAATATGATCTCATCAGCTTTAAACCATGTTTTTATATTAGAAAGGTACTCCTATTTTTTAACATTGTAATAATTGAATTGCACCATCTATCACAGAACTAAATTTATTCAATAACAAGCAGAGAAACAACATCATTTTCCTTACTTTAAGACTGAAACCATTTACATCTCACTTTAAGAAGAGTCTCTTGCTTAGATTTGGGCTTTTTTCCCACTAGGTCAAATATTTTGCAGTTGCTCCAGTTTGAAGTGAAATGTGCTTACTCCATGTGTCGTTTGATTTGCTTAATACAATTAGTACAATTAGATTATATGTAAGAGTATTTGGCTTCTTTTTAGCAGTGTGGTATTTGCAGTGCTTACTGGATACTCCAAATGAGACCTTCTGCTAAATTTAATTTTCCAATTAAGACACGAGGAATAATTAGATCTTATTGGTGTTTTAGGGGCTTTATATTGACGTGTAATTAGGCATCTTTTTCATTTTCAGCTGTTTGACTTGTGGCTTTTCGCTTATTTGTAGTGAATTCTATACAACAGTTTGGGTCGGAAAAGAAGAGAAAACACAAACTATTTATATACACATTTTTTAAAACTTTTGTACCTATAACATATACTTATATTCACTTTATATTTACTAGAAATACATTATTTAATGAATATATTAATATCTCCTAATCGTGATAGTCTATTGTAATTTATTGCAATATTCCTCATTCTTCTATGTTTTCACTTTACATTTTACTTTATATGTATGTTTTTAGTTTGGTGATTTATGTATGGCTTCAGAACTTACTTTGACTTTATTTTATGATTATTTTTAGTGTGGATGTATGGCTGTGACTTCTGTTTTGTGTAACTTTTGCTGCCATCTTGGCCGAGACACACTTGAAAACAACCTTTTTTCTTGGTTAAATGAAAATAAAATAAAATAAAATAAAAAATAGTGAGTCATGATATCTGGGTGTGTCACTGATTTAGATGTATTGTTAAATTCAATACTCAGTTTTGCATCTGTACCTTCACTATCAGGCTTAACAGATGTTGGTGTGTGTTTTGTGTTGGTTGTATTTATCCAGACTTTATGAACCCAATGCCCCATCATCCTTGGAGAGACACTAAACATACTGTCAACTCATCAAAGCCAGAGCAAACCGCTGGAGCACAGCAGCCGTCTCCAGAGCTGCAACTCCCCGCTTTCGCCGTCTGTCCCGCTCTGATGAAGATTGATTTATCTGTGTACCGTGACTGGGCTAAAAATGGGACGCTGATCTGACTGATTTGCTCGACATCCAGGTCTGGTCCAACAGTGTGTGCGTCTGCGGACCGTGTTCGCAGGCCAAAGTGTTCTGCCTTATTAACAACCACCCGCAGCTTTTTGACCTGCTGACCACATAGGACGCCTTAGACTCTCTGTCACCCACCCTAATGGGAGAATGAGGTTGTGACCCAGACACACAAATCCAAAGGGGCCAAATACTGACTCTCACCTCCTTTAAAAAATTAAAACCAGTCACTTAGACCTTCCCCACATCCACCTAACACTGAACACTAAACACTGCCAGATGGGACTGACAGATGGATGGTATTAATGTGATGGTGTTTTTATTTTATTTTTACTTTTTTTTTTATTGTTTTACACCCTGTGCATTGTGCTGTTTTTAGATAGACATGTATTGTACCTTGGGTACTCCTATTATATTGATATATATAAATATATACACACACACACACTACTCTACCAGTCAAACTTTTAGAACAATCCCATTTCTCCTAAATTTCATTGAAAATTCAGTGAAATTCTTCTTTTGAGCAACAACTTTTGAGGATTTATCAACCTCCACTGCTGGCAGAACTGCCTCAGGATATTTCAACATCATCGCAAAAGGCCTTTTTGTGTATTTCTGAAATGGAGAGGGAAAAGAACTTAAAAAACCCTCAAAAAATCCTTAGAAAAACCCTAAAAAACTGATATACAAGCTGCAGATACTGTATCTATGTTGAACAATCTGATATTTACTGCATATACAGAAGCATTTTGAACTGTAAATGTAGTTACATGTATGTACCTGAACAATGTCTTTTAGCATGGAACAAAACTAAGGGGAAAAATAACCAGTATTTATGGTATTTATCTTCAGTTCTCTCATGTTTTAAATCACAAATCACTGTCATCATCTTGGCTGAAACCCATGAAGTCAACTTGCGTTTTATCACATCTGTTTCCATGATGACAATTTAAAAAACAAATAACAGTTGCTATTCTATCTGCGAAAGAAAAAGTAGGTATTCTTCTTTGCACTGATTGTTCCTAGTAGTTTTGATTCTAATTCTGGTTAGAGCGCCCCTAGTGGTGGAAGAAAAATCCATAGAATAGTATCAGGTTCAAAACATATGAAAAAAGTAGCGAGCTTATAGTCCAGAAAATACGGTACTAGCAATTTCAGTGGACCGCAACATTGCAAAAACACTGCTCTTAATCTCCTTCTATACACTGGGCTCAAACTGAAACCTAAAAATTCTCATGACGGTGTAATTTTCCAGGTTCAGCTCACGTGACATTAGTGCGTGAATCAATCTCCTCAGCTCAGTCTGACCCCGTCTCTGGTTCTGACACTGAACTCTCATATTGCAGAGGCTCATTATAGGCTAAAGCACAAGGAACAGATCAAGGGAGCTACTCAGCAGGTTAATTTCCTCAACTAACCAAATCTCCTACATCAAATGGATCATCTTTCACTCCGCCTAAGCTCCAGAGCTCTGAAGTCTGCCACAGAAAACCGGAGAACCTCCAACTTCTACTTTGAAGTAGTCGGAATCAAAGTAAATGTCAGTGGGGTAACAATACCTTAAAAAGCCATATATATAAAAAGAGATAAGCTTATCAAATAGCCTGCAATTTCCTTATGAAAGACAGGCTGTTGTAATCTGGAACGGCCCCAAATTCTCAATGACTACCCCCATGCTATTTGTCGCTGCGGTAGATTTTGCTGAATCACCGTCACGTATTTTCTTCCTGACCTTCCCACCCTTGTAAAGTTTTAAAAGTTTCATTTCCCAGTTCCTTGTACACACCCATGGCCCCGACAATAATGGTATTGCTGGGAAGAATGGGGGAGGGGGGGGTCAGCTTGGCCTCCACCTGACAACTCACATCTGTGAAGCTTTTTCGTGCCCCTCCCAGAAGGGTCCCAGGACGACAACCTTCCTGCATCATAGGTTTAGTCACTGAAGATACGAACTCTGAGAGGAAGTCGGGTGGGTTTTTAAGCCAGGAAGCTTTGAAGGTAACGTGTTGTTCTCACGGATGCTGTTCAGGATGTGACGTAGTTATAACCCTCTATGGGACTTATTAAGGAAATTCATTAAAACAAAAAAAGAATGACTTTTATTAAGGATTAAAGTACATGTGCTACTGTATGGTCACTTTACAAATGTGACCACAGACAGACAGACAGTTGATAGACAGACAGTTGATAGACAGACAGACAAGCACAGACAGACAGACAGTTGATAGACAGACAGACAGACAGACAGACAGACAGACAGACAGACAGACAGACAGACAGACAGACAGACAGACAGACAGACAGACAGACAGATAGATAGATAGATAGATAGATAGATAGATAGATAGATAGATAGATAGATAGATAGATAGATAGATAGATAGATAGATAGATAGATAGATAGATAGATAGATAGATAGATAGATAGATAGATAGATAGATAGATCAAAGTACATTAAACATCTAAATAATATCCCATAATAGTCTATTATCTAATAACGTTACATTGGTCATAAAACTGTAACTGAAACACAAAGTGTGTTTTAAAAACAGTCCGTTTCGTCCATATTTTATGTCAAAACTCAACCCACTCCCCAGTTTATGAGCCTGTTTGTGAAAATATTTTGAAATGGTGTGAATTCTTAGGGTCATGTGAGTCACTACTTGATGACCATGGGAAAAAGAGGGTCCTAAGACCAGACCAGCTGACACCCTCTACATCAGGAGACCAGAGGTCACAGTGAAAGGTCAAGGCAATAAACTTGACCCCAGCTAACACATTCTTAGCTGTTATGTTATGTTTTCCTTTGGTTTGGTTTTATCAGTGGGAAAACTGCAGAGATTGGAATCTTCCTCTTTAATCAGAATATCTCCAGTTAAAATCAAAGAACTTTAAACTGAAAATCAACATATTGCTCCATCGTAACAGAAGAGGTACTTTTCCACAATTATGTCCTTAAAACTGGATCACAGTTTCCACTTCCACCTCTCATATCTGTCATATAAACTAATAATAAATGTCTTGGGTCTGTTTTTTTCATCGTTAATTTTTATTGGTTTGTTATGGAATAACCTTAGCAGCAGAAAACTTTTTTATTTTTGTATTTACATTTTTGGATCTACAATAAAACTGTCCCTTTTTTCAGGCACTGAATTAATTTAAACAAGTCAGTTAAATTAACCACTATAAACTTCACTTACTGAGCAAAAATGTTCAACCAATAATCCTCCCAATATGTTAAATAATTCCAGTAAAATGCAGTTTTTCAGATGCATCTTTTTTGAACATTCAGAACCTCCACAGTGATTATGAGAATAACTGATTCAAAACTGCATAGCTGATTCAGCGATAAAATCTTAACTATATATATATCCATATATATGGATTAATTCTGGTTGTACTTACTGACCTGGAATTTTGAGTTTTTATCTGATAAATTTTGCTTTTTATCTTGTAATTTTGGCTTTTTTATCAAATAATCTTGGCTTTTTATCTCATTATTTTTGACTTTATCTCCGGATTTTGACTTCACTTATATATGAAATCATCTTTAAATATTAAACCATTCATTGACAGTGCGTCTTATAGTCCAGTGCACCTTATAGTGTGGAAAACAGGGTACTTTGACAAATCACAGTGGTTGTAGACCTTTGGTTTTATGTTCAGTTAATGATACATTTTGCAGAACAGCAGTTCGCTCTATTTTGATACAAAAGCCTTTAAATTAAATCGTTTAGGAAAGGTTAGATGCAGAAAAGAGGCACTAAATGACAGAGAGAAGTAAAGAGGTCATCATTTTTCATGACTTGGTGTTTAAATAATACTGTGGGATGAGAAGAAAAGCAGCTTTGGTAGGAAGTCTGCTCTCTCTGAAACAGAAATTCAATAAAAACCAGCGAACAGGACAGTGTTTGATTGCAGTGATGTATTGAGCAGCTCCCACTGTGTGTGTTGAAAGACTGTCTGATCAGTACTTTAAGCCTCCGTCCACAGAAGCAGACAGACAGACAGACAGACAGACAGACAGACAGACAGAATACCCAAGTCTCCAAAAAGAGGTCAGACTTCTGTTTGGATAAAGCTCCTTCCAGCTGATCACTGCTCCTGAAGCCCAGATCAAAAGGCTTCCGCTTTAAAAACTCTGAAATCTGTAACATCTGAAACCTTTTTTCTTTTGAAACAGTAAAACTTTCAGACTTTATCATAAGTGAAAAGTTTGGCAGGTCTATCTTTTGGAGCTTGAAAAAAGAAGATTTTCCAAAGTTAAGAAAGGATGCCCCGTTCCTGCTTAACATAATGTTTAAATGTTCACACAAATATGGCATTAAAACCAGTGGTGGAAGTAACTAAGTAGAAGTACTTCCTTTATTGTATTTAAGTAGATTTCTTTAGGTATCTGTACTTTACTTGAGTATTTATTTTTCTGGCAGCCTTTTACTTTTACTCTCTACATTTTTACATAAATATCTGTACTTTATACTCTTTACATGTATATAAATATCTGTACTTTATACTATTTACATTTATATAAATATCTGTACTTTATACTCCTTACATTTATATAAATATCTGTACTTTATACTCTTGACATTCTCAGAATAGACTTATTACTTTAAACAAAGTTGCCAGTATAAAAAATAAGTCGTAAATCATTAAATCAGAAATTGTGACTTACTACTGTGTATCACAGGTGTCAAACATGTGGCCCAGGGGCACACTAAAGGGTCTAGTCCAGCCCTTTGAAATGTAAAAATTACAATAATATATTAATTATTTATTTTAGTTAAGGTTCTACATTCTGGCTAATTCACTCTCAATAAATAATTACAAGTCAACCTTTGTCTCTTTCTAAATATAAATGTTTTAATTTAGTTTCAAAAAAAGTATAATTTTGCCAAAAAATTCTGAACAACAGGAACAAATACGAACAACCTGAAATGTCTTAAGAGAAGAAAGTAGAATTTTAATAATATACCATCTATTATGAAATGTTTTGTGTATTTACAAGTTATAATACAGTATACACATGTAAATGACAAACTAAAGCCCCATAATGTTTAAATTACCATTTTTTCAGTTTGTTCAGGCTATTTATATTGTTTGAAGGGATGGTTTGTTGGTGTGATCATTTTTATATTTTTATGTTTTTATTTTCACTGAACTGAAATGACTTTGAAACCCCTGTACTATATCATAATTTTGACTTTTTATCTCATAATTTAGATTTTTTTATCTCATAATTTTGACTATTTAATCCTACAAATGTTTGTTTTATCTCATAATTCTGCTTTTTTAAACCTCCTTTATATGACTTTTTAACGTTTCCTAAATGTCCTGTGTACAAACTGAGTGCCATGACCCAATAAAACACATAATCTACACATTAACTGACTTTTAAAGGCTTTATTTTTTGAGAGTTTTTAAATAAGTATTCATTCATCCATCCATACATTTTTTTATTTTATTTTATTACCAGAGTATTTTTCCACATAAGTACCTGCACTTCTACTTAAGTACAGAATGGGAGTACTTTGACCACCTCTAGTTAAAACAAAATCCTCATGTTGAATCACAGACCAGATTTTTGCCCAGTTTTCTTTTTTTTTATAACACTTATGCTACTGGTTGGCCGTTGTGCAAGTCAAGTCAAGGGTGAAGAAAGCCACAGCGCCTGGCGGCAGAACCCCACATTCATAAAAGTAGTGGGATATTTTAAAAATGATCCAAAACCAACTGATTATAAAATTATTTACCTCATTTATTCAATAAAAAGTGGTCATTTTTTGGCTTTGGTCACAATACATCATTCAGTATGGACATTTTACCCAGTGGTGAAAGCTACATTTACTGTAGGTACACATTTGAGGCACTTGGGCTTTACTATTTCAATTTATCCCACATTATACTTTATGGCAACTCAGAGACAAATATTAGACTTTTTACTGCTCTACACTTGTCTGAAAGTTTTGGTTACTTTTAAGATGAAGACTTTTACACAATGCATGAAACAGCTTCTTTAAATACAACACTTTTCACGTTAAATCAGTGGGATCAAACTCATTTTAGTTCATTTAAGCCAAATTTCATCTGAAGTGAAGAAATAATAGCATACTAATACATAAATAATGTCAACTCCAAATGTTCCCCTAGGTTTTAGAGTGGAAAAAGTTAAATTATATGATGAAAATGTTTATATCTACTGACTATCCTTTAAAACAGGGGACTCAAGCTTATTTTCTTTCAGGGGACACTTTTGATCAATTGACAATTTGATCTCCAGTGGAACAGACCAGTAAAATATTCATATAATAAGCTATAAATAATTCTTTCTTTCTTTTAGTGCAAAAAATCCCATTAAATACTGACATTACTTACTTTTATAAGCTATCCAAATAAAAAAAATGTGAATAACCTGGAAGAAAAGTAAATTTATTAAGAGAAATAAGTGCAATTTTAACAATATTCTGCCTCAACTTATTATTTCTATATGTGCATTATGGATTGGATCTACATAGACATTAAACACTTAGTAATAGAAGCAGAAAATTGCTAAAATTTTACCTTGTTTTCTTAAAATTTCAGGTTATTCACATTTTAGTTACAAGCTAGTTTGTAAATGCAAATATTTTCTTACTTTAATGTTATTTTTTGCACTAAAATAAAGACAAACATTTGTAATTGTCATAATTTATTTAGCCGTTTGATGTAGTTCTTTTCCCACATCAAACAGAAGAAAATATCAGTTCATTATTTTTGGTAGATTATTCTAATATTATTATTTGACTGTATATCATGTTGGTCTGTATGTAAAACTAGACCTAAAATCAGTTCCACAGCCTTGCATGAAATTTTTGCACATTACAAATTCATCCCAGTGGCCACTTTGGAGGGCCACATTTGGCCCCCGTGCCGCATGTTTGACACCCCTTCTTTAAACCAATCTGACTAACATGAACAAACTAAAACTCCATAAGGAAACTAAGCAGTAAAACCCATGGATTTGGATCAACAACAGTATATGGAGACGTTTGCAGAAGACATTTTTCCTGAAAAGGTCACTTATTCTTCCCTTTTTTTTTCCTCATTTCTTTGAATAACCTTTGAATTTACTCTGAGCTTTAATGACCATCAACATAATCAGTCATTAACTATAGGAAAATAGACGATTTAGATGGAAAAAGACGGATCATTTTGCAATAAATCACTTACAAAAGGCTGAATATAGAGAAAACTGCTCCAAAAAGGTTAAACAAATGAACTGAACCCTTTCTCTTTTGCTAACTTTAGTGTTTTATATCTATCTTTGCTGCTTATGCCTACATGTGTTTTAAATGGTGACGTTTCGTGTAACATGTGGCTTTGTACGCTCCTGTGTTTGGCCAAAAACGAACGCCAAGCTCTGCGATCTGGATACGGGAACCAGGCTTATTCGGGCAGATAGACACAAACGGCTTCCATGTGTGGCTTATCTGCACAACAACCCAACAATGGAGCCAAACCCAGATTAAGATCTTTGTTGACAATAACAGCAACGCAGTAGGTAAGTGGGCTAATGACATTGGCCTGAGTTTCAACCCCGACGATGTGCCATTAAAGCGATGATTTAATACTTAAAGGGGTCAGTCAGCAAGCAGTGAATCACTCCTCAAGGAGCTCCTAAAGATAACCCAGCCTGTAAACATTTGCTTTCTCTAAATGTGCCTCTGCTGGGCCGCTGGCTCCAGAGCAAACTCCAATCAGCCAAGGTGTTGACAGTTCTCCACCTCACTGGCGAGTACTTCTTGGCAGACGACGCTCCGCTGTACCAACGCCAGCCCCTTCACTCCTCTAACGCCAGCCTACGGGAAATGTGTACCCAAGTTCGGTAAATGACGTCAGGAGAGTGGCACCACCGGAAAACTGCAGCTCTGTAACTATCGGGAAAGCGATCAAGGGTCACCTGTTACTCAACGTCAGGCCACTCGTATTACTACACCCAATGTCCAATAGCGTTAGAGGCAGTGGTGAAGAGTGACGGCATTGTGCAGCCTCAGCATTCACATCAGTAAAACTCTTGTATTTTCCGCAAATTCGGAGAGCGAAAGGGAAAAGGAGTCATCCACACACGGATCAGGTTTACTTACACTCACTCAAAGGGGTCTACAGTATATTCGAGGAGCACAAATAAATTCGGCGCAGGCCAATTACTGCACTTGTAAGTTTAAATTTGAATAGCCTCTCGTGAGTTGTAACTGAAACCCTGAAACTGTGACAGGAAATACATCCACCTCGGGCCACCATGACAATCAATGGTACTGTAATTATCCTCCATACAACCCCAAGATGATGATGATGATGATGATATAGGATACAGACGAAGCACACACACCGGAAGCAGGACTATCCTTTTTCTTTCTTTCTTTCTTTCTTTCTTTCTTTGGTCAACTGATTACAGGTCAGAGATCTTTGGTTTGATCCAATCTGATGGCACAAAAGAGGAAGACGTGGGAAGGAAGACGAAGAAGAGAAGGGACGTGGAGGCAGGGAACGGAGAGGGAGGTTGCTTCCCCTCATCAGTTAAAGGCGATGAGAGGAACAGCTGTTGGGAGCTTCCTTTTTGGCTCCGTAAATATACACACACACATATATACACACACACACACACACACACACATCTTTATTCAATTGCTTGCTGGAGGCTTCAGTTCTCCCGGGTGGTGTGATGATGGAGGGTAATTACAGTGACACCTCGCAGACACCCTACTGCTCACCTCTTGTCCCTTCAGCTTTGTCGTCCATCTGTCTTTCCGTTTGCCTCCCTACCTACCACCGCGCACCGTAACCGTACCCTGCCTTCAAATGGCTTCCTGACCTGTTCATCTGCAGCCGAGGGTGGGGGCACCGCATGGGGAGGATGCACTGGGTGTGTGTGGACAGTGGACGCCTGGGGAGAGACAGAGGGACGGTGGTTGTATTTTGGCATCAGATACCCAGCCCCCCCCCCCTTCCTGTGGTTTTATGGCCTACTTACCGGTAGCAGACTTTCATCTGGCTATGAAGAAGGGATCTCTGGCAGATCTGTTGCAGAGATTTTGATGTAGGAGGGTGGATCCAGGAGGAAAGGCATCTCCAGCAGGGCTCCTGATCTTGGTCTGGATGGTCCAGGGGGCCTGCAAGTAATTGATCGGTGTAATGCCCCTGTTAACCCTTTAGTGGGCAAGTGAATATCTTTAGTTTCAAAACAGTGACAGCAACAATTGCAGTGAAAACAGTGGCCGTGTCCAAAATCACCCACTCACTCTCTGCCCCCGACTCCAGGCATGTCCAAACTATTCCACAAAAGGGTCGGTGTGGTTGCAGGTTTTTGTTCCATGCCTGCCCTAGTCCCTACATAGTGAAATAAATGCAGTGCGTTACATAGTGAACTCAATTGAAAACTTTTCGGACAATTAAACGTAATTAAAACGTAACAGTGTCGTCTCTCAATAAATTAAAAGGCTTTTTTTATTACATTTCTTTTTATTGTTGATGCAATACAATTCGCAATGGATTGTGGGATACATTGAGTGACTATATAGTGCTCATAAATAGTTCACTAAAGATTTGGACACCCCTACAAAATGGCGTGGTCGCTATATAGTGCACTATATAGGTGTGAGGGAGTGATTTCAGACATAGCCTTTATCTTCTTTGTCTTCATGATGTCTTCTTCTTCTTCGCTTTATTTTGGTGAACCCATTTTATTTTGGTGAACTTCCATTTTGTTGTATAGTGAATTTGCAGTGTTTCTCTCTTGCAGTTATTTTTGGGGTTTTGGAATTTGCAGCATTTGTTTTGGGGGTTTGTACGTTTCAACACAAGCTTCACTAGTGTTGTATTTGTTTTACGCATTTGTGTTTTTGGTTGTGCATCTTTCTTGGGTATGCAGCATTTTGTCGATGCGGTGCATGAGAAAGGGAAATAAAAAGAGAAAAAACAATACAAAATACAATCAGAGTTTCACCAACTCTTAACGGTAAACCACAAGGAAATGTTCCATTAACAAAAAAAAAAAAAGATAAATATCACCCCTTTAATCAAACCATCAATGAGATGGATGAGGAAATTAGACCCCTCCCATCAGGTTTTTCCTTTTATTTGTCACGTGTACAGGCTTCATAGTGGAAGAAACCATGCATCATCCCAATAAAGTCTCTTTATAGTGACTTTAATGCAAGAAACCATCATTAAACGAAAGTCAGAAGAAGCTCACACCTGCCTTATGTTGCTCGTTTCTTACCACCGGGTGAGTTTTGTTTCAGGGCACTTTGTTTAAGGTCATGATTTGGGATGTAGTCATGATGTTGACGATGGAGTAATGGTTCTGGATCATGGCCAAGCAACATTTAACTATCTGTGAACTTGATCCAACTTTTGTCTGAGAACGTATAAAGTAAAAGTATATGGTTATACCGCACATATGAGACCCATTTAACAATTAACTGAGGAGGGAAAAGACTATTAACAAGTTACTGTACAAATTCAAAGCATGTACCGTGCACTGGCACCGCACACGTCGACACACACACACACAAACACACACACACACACACACACACAGATAATTCATGCAAGGTTTTTACTTCACTGTATTTATACATGCTTATGGTGCAGGGGGGAGATGGTGGGGGTGGGGGGGCATTGGTGCAACTGTACAGACATGCTGATGTATGAGTCTGGAAACTCCAAAAACAGGACCTGGTTTGCACACATGGAACATGTTGAAAATATGTTAAATTAGAGATGACACAAAATATTTAATTAGGCTTCAGTGCCTTGAGAATGTAATTTGAAATAATGGCGTATTTTACAGAAACTTTCTTCTGAGCGGCTGGAGTTGTAAAAATGGCTCCTATTGTAGTTAGTTATAAGTGGAGGATGGGTTTCATTGGCGAGTAGGGCCACCCATGCACACAACTGCAATTAAAAGGTGCTTTGTATAAAATAAAGTATAGTATACACATCTATATTTTGGGGATAATTTAGGATAAATGCTGCCGCTTTTAAAACCAGACATGATGCCACACACTCCACCGTCACCAGTTTTAAATCACTAAGTAGTTTAATGACGTTTCTTATAATTTCACAAAGAAAAAGTAATGGGGAAAAAAATAAGATGTTGGTTTAAAAATAGAATCAATAACATAGACTGAAATAAAAATACAATGAAATTAAAGCGACAGTGAACTTTTTCATTGTTGACTTACTATATATAATAGAAAATTACTTGTGCTCAATATTATTATCATCCTTCTTTTTTACAAAAAAAACCAAAAACTTTTTTTTTGACTGTGTTGATTGATGTATTGATGAAAGTAAATTGGACTGAACTGAACTAAGCATGCTTGTATTGTTTTTTACTGCGTGTTTTCTTTGTCTTTTCCATTTCATAATGTTCAAATAAATCAAATAAATCCAATGAAAAGACAAAATGAAAACACTGATGCGGCTGTAAATCTAAACCAAACTGAAGTTGACAGCCGATATGTTTCTCATTTGGTTGCGTGAATATACAGTCTTCACTCCTGAGAGGTTGTGAGAGTAAAACCCTCTTGCCCTCTGTTTAGTCCCAGAGCCTGAGGCGAAAGTCAAGCGTGACACATTAAGCACAGTGATCCGAATCACCTGAGAGAAAGTGTGTTTGTGTGAGAAAGAGACGCGAATGGACACACAGAGTGGGAAAGAAAAGTCCGAAAAAGAAGCCAAAAGCCTGATCCATGTTCTCAACGTCACGCTGGGATTGTTGTCAAAATATCAAGAGCCTGTGTGTGTGTTAGAGTGTGTCTGTTAGAGTGTGTGTGGTTGGGTCAGAGTATGGGTGGGCAAACCTTTTTGAAGGTAACCCCATTTTGGTGTTTTGTCTTCGTCATGTGCGCATCAGTAAAATTCCACAGAGTTCATGCAGTGCTGGAATTGTTCTGGTTTTTGGCTCCGATTAACCACATCGTTTGGGCTGAATAAGGCCAGGTTCTGTTTGTGCAATGATCCGGCTCTAACTTTCTATACTGCAAACCTCGCAAAACATTAATCATAATATATACACGGAATGTGATCCAAGAGAAGTCGAGCCGGAGAGGAGCACTCAGTTTTGTGTTTTTCCAGTGAATAAGGGAGGACGATTTCCTGACGGGTCAATCAACCGGTCATCAGTCTTTAAGACGCCCCTAATTCATACTGCTTGCTTTTTCAACAGATTAATGACCCCTCGACATACCTCAATTATGCTTCGAGACTTTAGTGCAACAATCTCAATTCATCATAAATTGAATGTTTGCGTAAAACTGTGGCTATTTTTTTGAACTACTTGATTAAATTTGGGATTTTTTTAATTATTTTTTTTGGGCAAACACGTTTCAGTTACAGTGTGCCAGTCTTGATGATTAAGATTTCTCACAGATTTGACTGATTTTACCAAAGTAAGCAACTGATATTTGTATTTTACCCACAGTTTGTAAAATTATGAATATAGACACAGTCAGTTAATTTCTATAATGAGACCACATACAGTCTAACCACACAGGCTGGGCGTACATAGGCTGAATCCCTTACACCTTACCCCTTCAAACATAGCTATAAGGGGTGGGTCTTGAAAAGCAACCTCTACAATGAATGGCTACTCACCGCTTTGTTTTTATTAAAAAAAATAAAAAATAAAATAAATATATATATATATATATATATATATATATATATATATATTATGCTAATGGTGGCTATGCACTAGTGAAGATAAGACGTTGCTTTAGTTTGTACACCCTGTCTGTCTGACTAAAACAGACTTGGAATGAATAAAAGCATAATGTCATAGATATTGATGTAAGAACTGAAGTGGTTTTGGTTATTACCAAGAAAACATGAAATAACATAGTAGATATCAGCTCTGAAATTAAACTGATATGAGTTATAATTGTGAGTTATAATTTGTCTAAACAAATATACCCTTAATTGTGCCAGGCATTAAAATGAACAAGAAATTGAATAAAACAAGCATGGTCTAATATTTTTTTCCACAAATGTATGTGGTTTGTACACTATTGTTTTTAATTATATGGAACCGAGTCAGTATCAGTTTGCAGAACCGGAAAAACACTTAAAAGATCTCACGGAGCTGAAGATCTACTATATGTCATTAAAGTTTTTTTGGCTTGAAGTTTCACGACGACATGCAAAAGTAATTCCTCTGCGTGATTCTAGCTGAGCCTCCTGCTGATGTGGTAATACTAGGTCTTTTCAAATAATGTTCTGAGGTCCAAGAACAACAGAAGTGAAAATGTGGACTGTTTTTTTTTTGTCCATCTATTCTCGTAACGTTCTGGACATCTCTAAATAATGAACACAAATAGTTACAGTAGAGTTATCCCGCCTCTACTACCTGCTCTGTGTTCTCAAGTGCATCTGGACTTTTTAATCCTTTGTTGGTCAACTCAACCATTTGGTAGAGGTAACTTTGAACCCTGATATTTAATCAAAATTTAAGTCCTTTGATACCAAACTTCTTGGGCAGTCAGTGATATATTCAGGCAAGATCATGCTATTATACCACCAAGGAAGAAGATCATAAATGTGACAACACCTCTGCTATGATCTTTCCTTTTGGACACAAAACTGTCGGAAAGTTCAATTAGGTTTTAGGTCAGTGGTTCGCAAAGTTTTTTCAGTGATGTCAGTGGTGAAATCATGAAATAAAAAGTCAAAATCGTGAGATACAAAGTCTAACTCATGAGATAAAAACCAGCAGGTCTAGGATGTATTTGGGTCCAAGGCCATTTAGTGCTTTATAGACCAGGAGGAACAATTTAAATTCTATCCTTTGACCCACAGGAAGACAATGTAAGGATTTGAGGACTTGATTTATTTGTATTATTTTCTATGTTTAAGTATTGTTTCAAAAATGGCACAATATGTTTCAGCCAAACGGGGATGCCCGATATCCAAAACCTCATTCATGTTCCTTTGTGTTTCAATTAATCGACTGCTGAATTCACTGCCAACTTTTTTAAAAATCAATTCATTGTTGCAGTCCTGGGCAGATGAATGTTCTTATCCTGGTTTCAAAAGAAACTATTATAGGCCAGTTTCATCCAAATGACATAACAGAAACACCAACAATGACGCCATCAAAAATCACTTGTAGAAGTCAAGAGTTTGGACTTTCAGTAATAAAATATTCAAACATACTTGGCAGTTTACAAGTGGAAAAATCTTAGAAATGGCAGCTAATAATCCACTATGAGCCAAAGTGGCATCATCGCTTTAAGGTTAGTCTAACAGTTACATCATTACAGGCCCAGTGTCCAGTCTAGATTGGCTCCTGGGTTGGGTTGAACTACCACAGCTCTTAAAGGGACTTAGAGAAGATTCACACACACACACACACACACACACACACACACACACACACACTGCAGTATTAGTTGGCAAATGAAGGGCAAAAACAAAGTATGAAGGCATATACTATGACAAAAAATGGTTTTGCATATGGCAAAAACTAGCTTCTGCGGTAGACAATGACACTTAATGACTCACATTACAATTGAATTGTTGGCTCCTATATTTGGCAGGTGTATATTTGGGACTTTGCCTGCAGCCATTTGGTTTTTGGTGAGTACCTCTGCCTCTTCACCAAGCACTTGAGCATTTCCCCTGCTAGTATACAGTGTATAAACATTTTAACTTCATTGGGTAATTTTCCTGTCAAAGAAAGATTATGTGTCTGCTCCACAACTCCCTCTGGTCTCCTCAGAGAAGTGTGTCACCAAAAATGGATTCAAACAGAAATCAGATCACTTTTGTTTTTCTCTGCAGTGCAAATATTTTGGGAGTGGGGAGATTGAGTTTCGTTTTTTTTTTTTTTTTTTTTTTTTACTCCTTTTCCTTTTTTTCCTCTCTCAACCGCCCATCGCTCCAAATTGTCGTATTGGAAAAACTCCTTCACGTGCAGCGCGAGCCAGGAAAGTTTTCCCCGAGCTGCAGGCGCAGTCTGTTTTTATGGTGCGCTGAGAGGCTAATTGGCTTTGCAGACGGCCTTTCCCCACAGTGACCCACGGTGCTAACAGCCTCAGCGCTCATCCAGGCAGTGACAGCTTCACTTCTGCTTGCTGACTGGCCTGGGAAAATGAGTGGGGGTCGAAAACCGAGCTTACAGGTGAGGAGCGTCTTCACCGACTCACACTTATTAGATGCAGAAACCCTTGTCGGTGGCTTCTGGAAAAATGACGGCTCACTTTTCCACCTGATGCGCTCGCAAATAAAGAGAGTGGGACGAGAGCGATGTTTTGTTAAACTCATACATCTCCTCACTTGTCACTTCTGCCTTTCTGCGCTGATAGAAATGGATTAGCGTGTTTGAAGTCCGTGACAGATCTGAAGGCAAATCATTTCCAAACCGCCCACGTGCAATTGAATCACTCCTCAAGAGGAGCTTTTACAGAAAGATGGGGATTTTTTGGGGGTAAATTTTGTTTGTTTTAGACGTCATACTCCTACGGACATGGCAGTGTACCTACACGGGAAAATTCAACAGTAATCCATATGTGGGAATCAGGCAATATTTACTAGCATTTCCAAGCAAGTTCGTTTGATAATTAACTCGACGACCACTATATGAACTAAAACACTCTGGCACCAGAGTGACAGTGGGAGGGAAACACGTGAGCCCATTAAAAAAAAAGGGGGGAGAAAGTGGGAAACAAAGATGGTCTCTGCAAATGAGCTGTGACCTGAGGCCGTGGCGAGGTGGGAGTCCCATGAGACAATGCGGGATGTGGGCAAAACGAGGGCACAGGGAGGGAACTTGAGACGATGGACGGGTGTGTATGTGCACGCATCGGTGTGGAGACGACTGGGTTTACATGGAGCGCCAGCACATACAAGAGGAGTGTGTGTTAGTGTGTGTATGTGTGTGTGTGTGTGTGTGTGTGTGTGTGTGTGTGAGGATACGTGTTAATCCTCAAAGACACCCTGCCTGTGCCGGGCCCTCTCGTCTCTGGCTCAGATCGCATACTGTAAAAGTAGGTCACGTTTTTATTGCGTTTAACTATGTTTTGTCAATTCCAGAGGGTTTGGGTTTTGGAGACGGCCTGTGGAAGCGACGGCGAGGAGCGCCTGAACACATGGCTGCCGAGTGTACATAAACACAACACTAGCAAGGCGCAGTGTGATGCTAGATTTGTTTAGGTAATCAAACAGCTTTTGGATTCTTTAGGATGTTTGGAAGGATGGTGATGTGTGACGGAGACAAATAGACTTTTAACTTGCTCCTACAAACAAACCTGGATTCCTAAATATTATTTGTATCGTATAATGAGTGCTGCAGATTAGATCAACACAACTGCAACTATTTGGATCAGTTCATACATTTGTCCATATTAAATTCATGGAGGTCAGTGCATATTAATAAACATTTCTGTAAATGTCCCAGTTGACCCATTCTACCATACATACCTGGACAGCCTTCATAAAACACATTAAAAACAGCAAATACGATAATATTTTTGCAGTAAAATTATCCACTTTTTTTTTGCTTTTAACTCTGTAAAACCAGACCCTTAAAAAAATCTTTTCTTTGTATCACATTTGATACATTGGGCATTTTTGGTCAAGTTTTTGGTCACAAGATCCAAGTTTTATCTGTAACATTTTGAAAATATAGAACAATCCAGGTATATTATCAAAAAATATGACTTTTTGCAGCGTTTTTATTTCACTTGAGTGGTACCATCATTGCAATATTTTTCCATTTTCAACTAAACAACCATGTAAATGTTCTTAACATAACTTAAGTTGCCTATTACCACTGGCTCTCGTGGGATGATTTTAAGAAAAGTCTTCATCTTGTTGATAAGATAAAACCCCAGTATATGATACAAATGGTTCTATAGAGTTAATGAACAAAATAACAAATATGACGAGTCATTTACTGATTAGTTTGATTAAATGAAAGTCAAATAAATCAAATTAAGGTGTTTTTGCCATTTTGCTTGCATTTTATAAACAGAACACTTATTTAATCAAGGAAACAAGGCTTACACTGGTAGAAGCAATGGCTAGGGGTACATCTCTGAATGGCCCCAATGACTTGGGGTATCCCCAGGTCATGACCTTTCATTTGTTCTTCATCTGAAGGCAATCAGACAATTAGTTCCAAAGATATGAACAAAAGAGTGATTAGTCATTTCACATTTTTGAGTGGCCCTTTGTGGACAACCGAGAAATGGTAAATTAACCCAAATTAAATCAGTTAACACGAAGGATAGCCAGGAGTGGTGGAGCCAGATTCAGTGGTTGGACCAAGTACATAATATCCGCAAAACTCCGTTCAGGAATATAATAATCTGTTGAATAATCATTAGGTTCATCCTGAATATAATACATGCAACAGTTAATACAAAAATAACCATAAAATAGCACACAGTATGCCCATTTTTATCAGGTACATTTATTCATCTCGTCCAAAAGTCCAATCACTTGGCAGCGACTTAATGCATATTCTACATCACCACCACCAATCAAAGACAACCAAAAGTCGACCAACAAATACACAACAAAGTATCTCTGAATGCACACCAAATCAAACAATGAAACAGATGGACAACAGTAGCACAAAACCACACTCCAGTCCCACTCCAGTCAGCCAAGAACTGGAGACTCACCAAAATGGAGCTCTACAAGATTTTTTTCCCTGGTCATCACATTCAAGCCATTTGAATATTATCTTCATCTTCTATGACATTGATTCACCAGTAAAACCCCTGGAGTTTGATAAATGACAGTAAATGAATTAATTTTTACTTTACCTTTTCTGAAAAAGTCTTTTTTTTCATCCGTTTTTTTTCTGGTTTCGACATAAAAACCCTCAAGTTCAATTTGATTTTATTAATTTTTTTTAATATCTCAAAGATTAGTGAATAACTAGGACACGACAGCTAGGTATATATCCCTGAATGCCCCGATGCATAACCAGACAGCTATGATGTCATGACTTTGAGCATCCCCAGGTCATTTGAACAACTCTTATTAACATCATCCAGCTTCAGTCACCATGAGAAATTATTACCCCATACCCTGGCCACACTTAGCATTTAGTATTACAATAGAATTTACGGCGTGTGTGGAAACCCTTTTCTTTAATTTTCCACATTGCAGTTGTATATTTTATCAACAGATGTGTTTCATAATCTCTCCTCCATTCAAGCCATCTAATGGATGAGTTTCAACAGTGTTTACTGGATTTTAAGAGGACAAATGGATTCCTCTCAGCGTACACGTGTTGTGCAAAGTGGCGCATCCGCATGACGTTTTTATCAGCAAACGTCAAACCCCAGTCAAAACAGAGAGCTTGGGTTTCAGTAACACGTTGCACCATCTTGATCCAGATTGAATTAGCTGTCAACAGTCGACGTCGGGTCCGGACAGGACACTGCGTTCAGCCACAAATCAGCCTCAGCTGTTTGTTGATGTACGAGTGTGAGTTCGCGGTGGTCGTATCTGGCAGCTTCTGCATGTTTATGAGCTGCGTCTCTATGCTGAGCTAATCACCTCTTACTAAGGTATCCACATGAATACAGACTCATACGTCTAGATAAGTCTGCATGAAAATCCTCCGACTTTATATGATTAATGTTGCTATATCAACAGAAGAACTATACAGTATCAGATAACCAGAAACAGAGAGCAGACCCATGCTGACTCGGCAGCTTTGCTCATCGTGGCAACCGTAACTACAATGGATTTAAACAGTCAAAAAACACTGGATCTGCTCTTAATTATCATGTGAAATAATCGATTTAAATCAGTGGTATTTATTTGCCTTTATAGATTTAACTGTGCTGTAGAAACAGAAGCCAGTCTCTCTGTGGCATTTCTGAGGAACTACGTCTAAACGTAGCTTTATTGAAGTTTTTCCCAACTCAGCAGAGTTCAGTCCAAGTCTATATTATTTCCTGAAGATTTAAAGGGGACATATCATGCAAAATGTACTTTTTCAATATTTTTACAACACAAATATGTGTTGTCTGTGTGTGAGGAGACCCTTAAGTTATGAACAAAACCCATGCACTCTCCTTGAAGTACTTTATTTGTCAATATACACTGTACAACGAAATGTATCCTCTGCATTTAACCCATCCTTGATGCCATTGGGGCACCTGTAAGGAACAGTGGGCAGACATACTCTCTCTATTTCATATTTTACTTCACAATCGACACCAGTGTTTCTCACGCTTTTTTAACCACAGAAATTGACCACTGACCTAACGTGCTGCTGGACACTGATACTTATACAGACTAACCCCCCCAACACCCCTTTCAGTTTCAGCGCCCTCCTCTCAGCTTTCTCGTTCCAAACTCCCTCCAACCGTGTCCCAACTCCCCCTTGAGAAACACTGATCTACACAAAGTTCCACGCAGTCGAAACAAAGCCCTGCTGTAAAAATCACAGTAGGCTAAAGACTATTTTTCAGTTTCAACGTCTAGTAGAGTTGAACTATGGTAAGAAAAAATGTAATTGCCATTTTGCTGGCAGATATTGAGATTTTGATTTCATTCACAATTGTCTTTAAATCGAGTTTCAGTGGTCAACAACATCACAGAAACGTACATAATACCATCCAAACAATAACTGGAGGGGTCTCAAACTCTTTTTTCTTTCAGGGGCCAAATGAAAGATAACTGGAACAACTCAGTCTGAATGAGGAAATAGGTTTAGACTGCACACCAGTTGGTATGAGGTCAAAGGGGTCATGAGGTAATCAATCTAATATTACTGTAAAATCCATCACAAAACAAAGAGGGATTCAATGTAAAGAAGCTAAAACAGATGTAATATACATGTGTTTTTGTCCGTGTTCAAATGTGTGCTCATATATGGACAGAGTGACGATCAAGTCTAATAAAAATGAGACCTGACCAGAGCCGAACTAAAAAATTTTCCCCTCGCAAAACTAGGTCTCCGTTGTCATGTGTTGTAACCGAAGTGAAAAAAAAATTTAAAAAAAATAAAATAGTGCTGCTTTAAAACACACAGGTCAAATATTATTGATGAGTCATAAGAAACCACATGTGAATATAATACATCATGGAAAAACATGTTCCGCTGAACTAGCGCTGGTGTAGTCCAGCGAGCCGGTGTGCGGCACAAGACATATTAGATTATCATGAAATCAAGTCACTGCTTATTCAAAACTTTTGGTTTTCCTGTTCTGATGTTATCATTGACAAGTCTGACACATTTGGCTGTCGGACAACTGGAGCTGTAAAAAAAAAAAAAAAAAAAAAAAAAAAAAAGACAGATCTTGTATGACGAACAGGCTTAATAGGCATGTGGTAAGTGATGCAGAAGGAGCCCCTGATGTGTATCTGTGCGCATTAATGCTGTTTTGGTTTTGCACAAAGTGGGTGCCGTCGTCTCTCCGTCCTAATCGGATTGCGCACATAATTCACTGCATGTCCAGAACAACTCAAACAATGCTTACGGTATTACATTTGACCCCTCCTAATTTTTCTTTCATCACAATTGTTTTACTTGAGCTCGAAAAATTAGGGCATGTTCATATTTTGCTAGATTATACACTACTTTTTTCTTTTCCTGACACCTTGAACTTAAGCCTGGAGCCAGATTATAGCGAATTTTGAGCAGTTTAAGGAGCTAGACATCCACGTAAGTCAATCATACTTAACATTTTTGCCCCCAAAACAATGAAAAGCGGACTATTAACGTTCATATACACGGGTTTAGATACTGTACGCGAAGCTTATGTTTGCTCACGTGCATAAGAATGCTTAAGAATACAACGCGGGGTAGTTTTGTTTGTGCAAACGTGGCCCTGACCACCTCTCCTAAGCCCCCCGAAACTGTCCAGCTGCTGCACACCGATCCACATCTGGGGCAAGTCTGGTAGTGGTTAAGATGTGAGCACGTGCACACATACATAGACCCTCACAGACCCTCAACGCACACTCGCAGACACACAGTAAATCCCTCTACACATCCATACATACAGAAGACATTTCCACTTTCCATGAAAATGCCTACCTCAGCGCTGTACAATTGTTTTTCTACCGTGGCCTTGTTGTGGCCCGTGACCTCCTTTTTCAATTCTGTAAAACGTGAACAGATTCCGAAGAGAGGCGGAATAAGAGGGAGGGAGGGGGGGTGAATAAATACATCCTCTTCTCTGCCCTCCCTCGTCTATTTTCTTCCTATACAGCTCCGTCAGTGTTTGGCTGCTCCACTCAGACTGACCCACTTGGCCACGGCTCAACAGCGTGGTTAGAATAGGATAAACAACATATCCCAAACCCACACTCTGCGTTCAAGCCCTTTAAACACACTTCCATCAGGTAGACGATAGGGGAAAAACTGTGGCACCATCTGTAAACCGAGCTGCTTTTTGTTTTTAAGGATATCGGTTTCACTGTATATTAGGCTATTCCCTACACTGGAGTTAGGATAGTTTAGAAACTCATTTTCTTTCCAGGGCCACATTCAGCCCCATTTGATTTCCAGTAAAATAATAGACTAGCATGTAAATATTAACTGTTTTGTCTTTGATTTAGTGCAAAACATCCCCCATTCAATGATGAAAACAGAATGGGTGACTTTATAACACATTTATAACAGCTGTTATGAGACATGAGACATAAATCAACATTCATAGAAAACTTTCATGAATGTGGAAGAGAGAACGAAGACAACATTTCAAAATAAAGGTCCAACAATTGCAATACAGCATTGCTGTTTTTTCCCCTCAAACCTCTTACTGTACCATCACATCACATCTGAGTCAATGGGCGAGTGTCCAGTGACAGTTTGTTTAATAATGTATCCTTTGCTGATCATTTATCTTTTGCTCTTTCGCTCCCGTCACCACACCTCTCCATTCCCGCCCGCAAGAGGCTGTCAAATAATGAGCCACCCTGCAGGTCCCGCAGAGTCCCGTCCTGTTACAGGCCTCTACCTGGAATGGTTGGACATTCCCATTAGCAAAAGATAAATCATCAGCAAAGGTTAAATTGGCACTGGACACTAGTACCATTGGGCAGCACAGTGTGACATGATGGTAAATGGACGGCACTCATATAACAAAGCACTTTAACCTCACATTCACCCATTCACACATTCACACACCAGTAGATTTCTAAGGTTCTGTCAGTCCTACTGGATGTCTAAGTCAGAGTTCAGTGTCTTTGCCCAAGGACACTTCGACATGTGGACAGCCAGAGCTGGGATGCGAACCGCCAACCCTTCAGTCATTGGATGACCCGCTCTACCAACTGAGCCACAACCACCCCGGTTATGGGAAGAGGTTTTTTTTAGGGGGGGGGGTGGGCAGTGCTGCTTTGCGATTGTTGGACTTTTATTTTGAAAAGCTGTCATCATTCATGAAAGGTTTGTTGTGAATGTTGAGTCATGTCTAATGAATGCTTTATGTGCAGTTGATGTGTGTTATCAACTCACCTGTCAAGTAAAGAGTTAACAGGAAATAGCTTTAATTTCCAAATTAATAATTCAGAATTTAAAAAGCATCATGTAAAGGTTGACATCTTGAATGTGACATATAAAAACCTGTCCATTGACCTAGTTACCAGTGAAATGTCCTGACTGCTGCTTTCCTAGAACCGAGGTTTTCTAAAAGTTTAGTTTCCTTGCCTTTGGGTTTGAAATAAATGGAGAGTCTTGAAATTCAGATTTTTTTGGAATCTGCCAAGGTTTTCTTTGAGTGGGTGATGCTGTGAAAAACCACAGTGCAGAAAGGCAGACAGGCAGCCACGGGCCACAAGAGGACACAGACACACACAAATACATTTACGCACATTCCCATCCACACCATCATCGCATTCTAGCGTTGTCTGTCCACACACACACACACACACACACACACACTGACACACACCGCTCTTATTCACTCATTCACGTGCATATTCCGACACACAAACACACACTTAACATTTAACCGCCGTCCTGCCACACTCGCTCACCCTCTCATCTGCAGCACAGTACAGCCTGTCAGTGTGTGAAATGAGCTGGAAAAGAGCAAAAACAAGAAGAGGCGAAGCGGTTGAGAGGAATTCATCGAAATCTCCTGAAAAGGGCAAATCACTGCCCGACGAAAACCGCTCCGCCGCAGCACACAGCAGCAGGCTCACCCTGCAGGGAAGGCAAATATGCCTGAAAATGATCAATGCGGGCATTTTTGGGTGAACCCGTCTTCTCGCAGGCTTTGACAACTGACTCATAGCTTCTGACTGTGGCTTTGTGTGGAAGATTGGCCTGATTGCAGTGACTTGCCATATGCTTCAAGAAAAGGAGAGCGATACATCATCATTGGACATATGCATACAAACACTTTTATGCACGTGCAAGCATGCATTCAGGGTTTTCTGAGGCCTGAGCTCTGCCAAGCCACAATAAATCTTTTTCTTGTCTACGAGGTGCACAAGAGAAACTTTTCTTTCCTGTCACAACAAATCCACCATGCTCTGTGTCTGAATTTCTTGGCCCTTATGAAAGCTCTACCGCTGTATGGATCCATTTTTACACTATCTGTCGTATCCCATTCATTTAGGATTTCACCAAATCTGATCTGACATCATCTGCACTCCAATCACTATATCCATCTTCTTTTCCATCCTGATGTTTGTCTTTATTAAAATAAATGCATTTTTAATCCACTATTTTACTTAATAACTACAACTGCTTGAGTGTTTGGGTGTATATTATCTACAGAATACGGTCGAGGAAAAAATTATTAGACCACGAAAAGTCATTAAGAACAATGGATATGCAACGAAGTACTAACTCCTGTGTGGATCATGTGACTAAAACGGACAGACAGCTGTTTGCTGTCAATACAATGACATAGACATTGATAGAATAGAATAGACTAGACTAGACTAGACTAGACTAGACTAGAATAGAATAGAATAGAATAGAATAGAATAGAATAGTTTCATTGATCCCACAATGACACTGAAAAAAAATAAAACGTTGAATAAACTTTAAAAATTATCTTAAATTTTGACTGAACAAAAATAAATTGCATAGGGTTATGGTTATTTTAACTTAATTTGATTCACTCGACTAGATTTTTTTAATGTGTGACCTATTGAAGAAGAAATTTGAAGTTGGTTCAATGTTTTTACTCCTGTGTTGTCATTCTGCTTCTAACTATGATTTACACCTATTACCTTATAATTCAAGAGTGGAAATTATCTATTTATTTATTGGCTGTGATTGTTAGTATTTCCATCCGACTATATCACCTGTGGAGGTTAGTAAAAAAAATATATATACAAACAGCTGGGAAAAAGGAAAAGAACTCATTTAACTATATTTTTTAATGTATAAATTGTATTGTACTGGTAAACAATAGAATAAAAACTAAGTAAAAGAAACTACTGCACATAAATAATAACCCACTGTGATGTTGCCAAGTGGTTTGCACAGCATGTTATCTGTTCCATATGGTGGATTCAGTAATATAGTAATTTTTCCAACATATTTTTTCAGTTATATTTAAGACTAAACTGAGGGCAGAAACTCCCACAAACAAACAGTTTGTCATAAAAGGCCCAGCTTCATGTCCATGGGCTCTGAACTTCTAGTTTTGCTTCTACTGGTGGTAATTCCTACACAGTTAGTGTAATATTTCTGTTAAATTGTTGAATAAAAGCTAAAAGGCGACATTAAAGTCCCATATTTATTGTTTCATTTCAGATCTACTGTGGTCTCCAGAGGAGAACTGACCAAATTTGTGTCACAGGCCAAATATTTATAGACCTGGCCGTATGATGGATTTCTCTAAGTCTTTTACAGTCAAGCAGAGAGGAGGTTTTAATCGAGCGAGAGCACATAATCCGTCCACAAATCAGGGAAAATCCTGAACATATCTGTTCCTGACAACACTGCAGAAACAATAATGCTGAAAGTGGAAGTGCAAGTGAAAGAGTTTTGCAAAGAACTGTACGTTTATTTCACTTTTCCCTCTTCATATTCAGTCTAATAATACAATAGACTGTGTTGATATTAAATACTTTCCACAAGCAATGGAGACAGGAGAGGAGAATAAGTTTTACAGGTCACTGAGGTGATTTATTAACACAAAAATGTCTTTAGTTTATCCCCATCAGGATAGAATTATTCATTATTCTAAATATGACCTAAGGGCATGAAGGTTTGCAAACAGCAGCAAGTAGATGGATGACTGTTGAACCAAACATCTACATTGAAATAATAAGTGTATTCCAAAAATAATGAAGAATATATTTGCATCAAATTCAAGTAAATCTAGATCTGAGTCACCAAGTATAATGAATGAAGTCCATTGTGGAGCAGTTTATTTTACTTGGATGCAAAAAAAAATAATGGAAAGTATATTTAATGTTGAAAGGTCAAAGGTCAAAGTATTTTTTTTTTTTCATTTGAAGGGTGAATTGATTAGATCTTCATTAATTCAAAGGTTGCAGTGACTTAAAACAAGGATAGTGGATGCATCTGGATTAATTTCAGGGTTTTTTTTCTATTATTTTACGATTATTGCTTATTGTATTTTTCAGGCAGTTCTTCTCATGTAAGCATGTTATTTCACATGCTATTTTCACACTGACAACCACAAGAGGGCGCTGTGGAGCATGAGCATGTATTTCATGCTATAGTTATCTGAATAACTGTCAATATGTTACGTTAACATACCAGTCACATTCTCAGTTTGTCATTTATGCGTCATATAACGTTAGCTGAATGTGTTGAATATGTCTATTCAGCCTGTTGTTCTCTGCATTTGCTGTTCGATTTTGTCAAATAAATGTACCCCCAAAAATGCAACTTATACTCCAGTGCGACATACCATATTTACCACATTATAAGGTGCATTAAGTGGAGTCAAAATCATGAGATAAAAAGCCCAAATTATGAGCTAAAAAGTCAAAATGATGAGATAAAAAGCCCAAATTACGACATTAAAAAGTAAAAAATCCAAGTCATTAAGCACAACCAAAATTAATCCATCTATAAAGCGCTCTGGATGATAAGTGCGCCTTATAGTCAGGAAAATATGGCATATACTGTATACTCCAAAGCAACTTATAGTTTGGAAAATACGGTATATTACCATCAATCATTAACTGAGCCAAATGCTGCCGATATTGATGTTTTCAGCTCGGATTAATCTGCCAAAGCAATTCATCAGCGTGTCACTAATAAGACTCAGAAGAAAAGCCTTTTTACTTTCTTGAAATGGCTTTTTTGCAGTATAAAGCCTGTCTTTCTGTGTGTGAGGGCTTTCATGGTTTGTTTTATTCATGTTCGGTGCCAAATGGGCAAGCTCTTCCTCATAGAACAACACAATTAGCTGCCAGAGAAGTTTCACCAACCAAAGAAAAGTATTTGCAGAGCAGTTTAGGTCTAAATTTCTCCAATGCAAAAAGCACCACAAATCTGGCGCAAAAAAAAAAACAAAACAAAAAACCTCAGGTCAAAACTGAGCAAAAGCGAGTGGAATGAATGAATGAGTGAGTGAATGAATGCAGCCATTATACATACGACGCTCTATTCTGGCCTCTGTGTGGTCACACAGGAGTTGCAGTCGAGGCCCCTTGTTCCTCCTTTAGTTACACTCACACAGCGGGCCTTGTTGACTTTGGTCGGACTGACGTTGTCGCACAGCAGGGGCCAAGCGCCTCGCTAGCGCTCATTTCGGGGTGGAAAGTCACTGCCGTCTTCCTCTCCAGAGAGAAGCCAAACAGAAATAGGTGATCCCTGCCGCTACAGACACTAAACCTGTCTTTCTCTGAAGACACCTCTGTTCCTCTAGAAGTCACAGGGTACATTCAAGTTATGCTAATTTTCTGCTATTAGGCCGGAGAGTTGGGTGTTCGGCTAAGTCCTGCTTACAGAAAAGCTCATTTCCTGATTGAAGAAGCTGGGATTTGGAATACTGAAGCATGTAAACAACATAATGTGTTTCCAATTAGTTGCGTTTCCAGAGTCATTTTTAATTTTTCTTGGAAACATACAGGACGACCGGTGCACATGGCTCAGGAGAATCCAAAATCAAAGAACACTTTTGTTTAGCATGAGGCCCGGATTGGTTTATTGACTGAAACAGCCACGACACTGTATGATGGGTGTTGTGATTAATGCTCCCATTCATGTGTCACATCTCTGTTGGGACTAAATATGGAGTGGCACCCTTTTCCATCCCTTACACTAGGTCACATTTACCACACGTGTAAATTTCACACACATTTGTAGGTCAGTTATGTGGGCACGACTGCAGAAAAGCAGCAGAAAAACCACATGAGGAGGCCATGCGCCAAGCTTGTAGTCGAGCCACCCCGTCCTGACTGGAAATTCCCAACGTGAACTTTCCACAGAGGCAGTGGAGCTGCTACTAGTAGTGTGATTCACTCTTCACCTCCAATGGGGTTAACAATATTAGACACAACCGCTTCTCAACCCAAACTAAATGTGCAACATGTAGCGTTTTTTAACCAGTACGATATTATTGCGCAATTAACTTTAATACTTTGGTGAAATTTCCCTAAACTGTCAAGATTTTGTGCCAGGGGTATTAGTAGCATCGGTGTTTCTGTAAAGTAAGGTCAAATTTACCCTTAAGTCTGGTGTCATGACGGATTGGGATTTACCAGGATGTGCACCACATTTAGTTGGTGCCATAAACCCACCTCTCCTTGTGTGGGAAGGAAATTTAACAGATCAAAACTCCATAGCTGTTACTTGGAAGTCCAGATGAGTTGACCAAGATTAGGGAATTTCTTATTTGGATGGGTTTCGGGGGGGTTTTTTTGCATTACAATAACAGGATATAACCGAAGTTTTATAAAATACACAAGAATAAAATGAGGAATTATTAGCCCTTTAAACACAACCAACATAACTGAATGAAACAGACCATAAATCCAGATAAAAGTTATTAAATCTTGTGATCAACTCCCACCAATAGATGGCGGACATGTGTCCCTCTAGTCCTGACAGCATTTCAGGGCATGTTTCTATTCAAAAAGAAGGTTTGGTTTAATAAGTATGTACGTAAAATGTATTTAGCATGTCAATGAGTGATGAACAAATGGCATTTTTCAGGCCGAAGAAAAGGAAAATAGAAATTGTATCAGGAAAAAGTATATAAATCATAATTAAAATATATACTTATGGCTTATGAGCAGCTGATACAGTAAGAATTAACTTTTCTTTCCTGGTTAAATAAGTATTATTGCGTTCATGACAAAAAAATCTGGTAAAATGTATGTGTGTGTGTGTGTGTGTGTGTATTTATTCGACTCTTCATATCAGAAAAGAAAAAAGTTACTTCACCAAAATTTTATGGGATCTACTCTGAACCACCTCACACCTTTCCTGGTAATTTCATAGAAAACGATTGAGTATTTTTTGCATAAAGCTGCTTACAATCAAAAACAACGCATAAACTGACTCAAAAACAACACCCCTGTCTCTACTTCAAGGGCAGGAAAACAAAACCACTATTGAAATCAGTTTCAGGGAATGCAGATAATTTGCAAAATATCCTGTGAGACTGATTAAAGACACACCGCTATGCAGTGCAAAAGGAACAAATTGCGAAATGCTCATATTGAAACATTATTTTACCCAGTTTCTTGCACCATCCCTCAGAGTTGCACAGAACTTCTGATTGAGACTAGCAGTCCTGATGAAGCTTCAAGGATGTCTGATTTACGGTCATACTCCCTGATGAAGGCCATTTGTGCCGAAACGCGTTGGGGTTTTTTATATGATTTTATAGGTTTTGTTAACCAAGCCGGTTTAATAAAGGCTTTTTGTCTTTCACTTTTAAGAGAGTGCCTTGGAATTTTTCTTTGTTTTATTACTACATCATTATATATTTGAACCAATGGAAGGCCTCAGAGTAAACCCTTGTCCAGTAAATAAAATCCCTTGTTGTTGTTGAAAAACAGCCTCTGATTGGTTGAATTAGCGTCACGCAAGCATTTGTAATAAACATTCAGATAAATATAAAATCAGAATTTTTGCAAAGTGACTGGTTTTGTGCTGGAGGGTCATATATTACCTTATTTTTATTATTTATACACGTATTGTACATCACAATTTACAGATCACAGTGGCTCCACACATACATTAATAAAGTATGTATGTAATTGATAGAAATTTTCACATATTTCTCTTAAAACATTTCAAATCTGTTCAGGATTTTGTCCTAAATGTCAACATTTTTATGTAATTTCCCTTTTTTTTTACACTACAACAAAGAGAACAGTGAGCTTTTTATATTATGTTTTACTGGTCTGATCAACTTTAGACTGAATTGATCTAAAATGATTTGAACACATTCGTTTGTTAATATTTTCAATGTAATTTTTGCATTTCACAAAAACATCCCAGGGGCTGAAATAGACCCTTTGTTGGGCCGGGTCACAAGTTTGACACCTGTGATCTAAAGTAAAAAACCAAACCAAAACAAAAAAACACGTAGATGAAAGAAATCAGTGTGATTCAAAGTGGCATCTAGTAAAGAGAGAACAACTCTAATCAGGCTGAAGTCGACGTTTCCTCAACCCTTTGAAGTCTCAGTTATCGTGTTACTGAGTACAGTCTATGGAAAATATGGCCATGCAAATGTGATGAAGATGATGATGATGATGATGATGATGATGATGATGATGATGATGATAGAAAGCCAGAAAGGAGAATGAAGGCTGACCTCCAGACGATATGGTTCATCTTTACTCACATGGGCTGTAGAGAATGAACAGGACAAGATGATCTGACCCAGTTTTAGTGTTTTTTTTCCAGAACAGAACATCACATCCTGACTGTTTCTGACCTCAAACCCCGGCTGCTTCTCCACTCCCTAAAAACCCCCTCCAGCAAGAGGCCAAAAGATCTGAAGCTGCACAAAGGAGCACTCACAGGGGCTCAACTTTTACCCATTGAAGACAGGACTGTGAGGCTCACGTTCACCTGTTAAAATGCACTTTTTCTGCACAAGCCGACATGTTCTCGCTATCAGGTATTAACTTTGTACGTCCATTTTTCACTACAGCTATACTACATGAAAAACAAGTGGTACCAGAGGCACGACTACGGGGGGCACTGCCCACCCAAGGACAAGTCCTGCCCCCCCCTGACAAATGCCCTGTCCATCCAAAGAAAAAAGACCATGATTGTTGATTAACAAAAAAAAAAAGCAGATATCTGCAAAGTTTATAGGTTTAATTATTATTTTTTGTTTTTGTGTTTTGTGTTTTAACAATTGTCGTTTGAATAGGGGGCGTGTCAGTTGATAGTATTTCTGTGGTTGCTATGGTTCATAATTTCCTCGCTCTGGCTAAAGGACGGAGTGGCCGGAGACAATGTTATGTTTTTGTCACGTTTTTCTTGTATTGCACAGTGGTCAAAAGGGTGTTGGGAAAAACACAGAAACACAAAAGTCTATGCAGACGATGGCTGTGTATATAATTCACTATATATTGTAGGGACCACACCATTTCGTAGGGGTGTCTGAATCTTTAGTACTATATAGTGCACTCAATGTATCCCACAATGCACCGTGAAATGTAGTGGACATCTATAGTCACTAACCAAAGTACTATATCCCATCATGCATTGCACGAATCGAAAAATGGCTGGAGAAATTTATGATTAAAAGAAACATGGACGTCATACCGGCTGTTCAGTAAGTGGGCGGTTAGCGCTCTTGCCTCACAGGCAGGGGCGAGACTGAGATCACTAGCTTTGTCATCAGTCTAACACATGTGATCTATTCTGGGTCATTGGTAATTTAAAAGCCCAATTTGGTATGAGTTCAACCAATAGTTTTGCTGCTTGCATTCAAACCGAAACCCAAAAACCCTTGCTCCTCTCCTTCAGACGACGGGGTAAAAAACTATTACTTGTGCTCCATTTATAAATACACAATATATGTACATACAGGATACAATTCATATACATATAAACACCTTTTTAAGTAAAAACTGATGTGTCAAACATTACATTTAAATAGTGACTGGACTCAATATTCATCCGTTTACTGTGTCTTCCAAAAGATTCCGTTAAAATGGTCTGAATTCAAGTAAAAGACAGAATTTTTCCTTCGTTTTCACCGTGAACGAAGACGTCACAGTCACATTACATGAAACAGAAAGCTTTATTTGTGCTCCATTTATAACAGTCATGTGTTTCATAGCCCACAGCTTCACCTGCTGGCCATAAATGCAGCTATGTTTACTTACTCTATTTCTGTTGGTTCTCAAACTTCAGATTCAGGAGCTGCTACCAACACGAACTACACTTAAGTATATATAGTTACATAAAGGTCAAGTTTAAGAAATTGCAAGGTGCATACAATGATGCCTTCAGGCTACTGCTTAAGTGGTAACCAGCAAAATAATGTAACTACACTGACTGCCGGCATTTAGGATCCTGCACCAATAGTTTACAGTAAATCACTGTATTAGACTGAAACAGATGATGGAATTACTGTATTTTACACACTATGAGGTACACTGGACTATACATTAAGGTGCACTGTCAATGAATGTTATTTAGGCAGGTTTTTCATATGTAAAATTATGAGATAAAAAGCCAAAATTATGAGATAAAATGGTTTTCTTCCCATTTATTACAGCCCTAAATAGATAATATATTGAACCTCATTTCAGACGGGGAAGTCGAAGTCAAAACCCCTCAAAGTCCTTAAAATCCGTCAGAAAAATTGTTCATGATGCTCCTTTTTGGTTATTTTAATAATTAATGTTCATAATATTTCAAGAAAAGATCATGCCCATGAGTCATTATTCTCATTACCATAATATATTTGATACCCACAATGCAAAAGAAAATGCAAAATATCCATATTTATTGTCTAAAAATAAATTATTTTTATATCTCACTGGAAATTTACTCTTTAAGTGATTATGTCTTATTTTAAGTGTGATCAAATGACAAAAACACACTTGGTAATATTTGTATTTTTAAGTTATATTTTTCCTAGTGTATATATTCTATTCACACGTGATCTTTCTGTCCTCTCTATCCATGGTATTCTCATTATCTAGCCACAAAAACAAGCCCTTCAGTTAGACACTCAGAGATACACTGATTAATTTCTGGCTGGAACTTTAACACTGATACACACCCTGTCTGGTGAGCGCATGTTCCTGTAAAACATCACAAAGTGTGGATGAAAAATGTTGTCGCGGCTGGATATCTGTAAGGAATTAAGCAGCAGTTAAAAGTCATTTACTGACGTTGTGTGTTAATGAAAAGAAAAAAGTGAATGAAAATAAATGATTGCACGTCTTTGCGATATGAATATTGCACACTGTCTTGTCGCGATAATGATATTTTCTTCCGATATATTGCGCAGCTCTACTGTAAACCCACACATAAATCACAAAGTGAGATGAAAAATAATTGTACCAGGACCAAGAAGACAGAAAAATGACCTACAAGTGAATAATGTGGTGGAAAAAATATACAAAGAATGGTAAAATACACTAAAATGTAATAAAAATTCCACAAAAAAACTAAAAAATCCTTCATCCCTCTTCAAAAATACAGAAAAAACACCCAAAAATTTGATAAAACAACCAAAACAGATGGAAAAATGTGACTATATATATGCAATTAACATATTCATTCTTTAACTGAAAACAACTGTTTCATTTTATCGCATTAAAAATGTTTTAATCAGATTAATCATGACGATGGATTAATCTGTGTTAATTTATCTTAACATCTTAAATTTTTGTGGTGTGAGTTGTGTTAAAGATGTGTGAAAAAGTCCATAAATATATTGTACAAATAAAGGTGAATGTATTTTTAATGTAAAATTGATGATGTTCATGGTTCTGTAAAATGTAAATGATCCGTTTCTACATAAACTCAGGTTGTTCTGAAAATATCTGTGTTGACTCAGCAGCAAAAGACTTGTGGTCAGAAACGTGGAGTTGTTCAAACACTGGAGTAAAAAGTCCAGGTTTTTTACACACACACACACACACACACATGCATAGTCATTTTCATGCCTCATGAGGACCAAGTTTGTAATCAAGTAGGCTTTGGGTAGTGAGTGTAAACACTTTTGTTTTAATAAAATAAAATGAATAATAATAAAATAATGAAGAAAAAAACTTTTTTTGACTAAAACAAAAGAAAAAGAAATAATGATAATGATAATAATAATAATACTAAATACAAAATAATATATATTTTTAAAATGATAAGTAATAAAAATAACATATTTTTTTAAATTCATAAAAAATGAAAAAAACAGTAAACACATCTTGAAACCTTTGAAAAATACACATTTTTGCTTTGCACACATACTTTATGGGGACTTCCAGAAAAAAAAACAAGTTAATTTGCATACATTTGCATACATCACACACATTTCACTTACATTTATATTTAACCCTTGTGGTGACCTGCATTTGAGTCCCCATTTACCCACTGTGTAAACAAATCAATGTCCCCATAAAGACAGGAACACACACACACACACACACACTCCTTGAAATAAGAGTACATTCTCCAGTAACCTCCCCAGGTTAAATTAAATAAACAGCTAAATAAACCAACATTCTTACAGCTAAATAAATATCGTAAATCTGCGACCTTTCCTCGCAGACAGAAACGCTCCAGACTTTTGACGCTTGAACGCAATGACACAAGTTGAGAGCGAGTCTTCCAGTCATGAACATCCCGTGCGTGGTCCAAGAACAGTCAAATTAAATGTACTGTACCAAGACAAGGATTAGCTGTAGCCTGTTGAGTCATTGGCCATCGTCACACTGATAAAAATCAAGACTTGAAGTTGCCAGTTTGCTTTGGTCTTGATAATCATTACTCGCAAAAAGATGCCACTTTGACACATGAGAAAGGCAATTAAAGGGAAGACGAGGACCCGAACATCCCAGTGCCATCGTCTTCCATTAGCATCAACACCATGAGAAAGTCTGGCCAGTGGAGCTTTTACAAAAACCCCCTCCTGGCTTAAGGCTCCAAAGGCCTGGTGTGAATTAGAAAGACTGGGGTTTATCTTGTGTGTTCTGAAAAACCAAGGGACGTCATGACATTACAAAGCACTCCTAAACCTGTTTATCACCATGAGAGCAGACCAAAACACAGTCTTCTTCATGACCTGCACCTGACTGGGTAAAGAAGACAAAAAAAAAATAAATTAAAATCACCCATTTGTTTGTTTTAGTTGCTGTGTTTTTTAACCGTCACTGCTGGTTTGCATTTGGCACCGATCTGCAAGGAGTTTGTTCCAGAAAGTAGCGTACTGAATGATTATCAGTGCGTGTCAAGACCAGGGGCTTAGTATGATCAAAGATATTCATGAGAGAATGATAGACAAATAAGAAATTGACAAAAGAAAAGGTTTTGGTGAGAAGATGTACACTGCCCCCCAGTGGACGTGGATGGAACTGTAGCTGTCAGATGCTGTAGAGCAAGGGTGTCAAACTGTGTCCTGCATGTTTCAGGTATCTCCCTCTTTTTTAAATAAATAAATAAAATAAAACAAACTTAAATTACAAAAAAATTTTATTAATGTATTTTTTTTTAAATGTAAAGTTAAAAATTAAATGTAAAACATTTATGAATAAGAAAGAAATACAAAAAAATGTGTTAAATAAAAAATAAAGAAAGAAAAACATTTTTTTTAAATATGCAAAGTAAAAAAATTATAAAATCTAAAAACATTTAAAAAAAAAATTACATTTAAAAATTAAACAATTTACAAAATGTACAAATAAAAATGTAATTAAAAAATAATAATAAAAATAAAAATAATTTTAAAATTCCCTCTTCCATCACACCTGGTATCCATTACATCATTATCAGGCTTCTGAAGAGCTGAGCAATAACTGATAGAAGAGGGAAAAAACTAAAACATACAGACCACTGTCCTCAATCACTCTTATCACAGAAAATTAAGATTTATAGGAATTATTGGAAACTCAAAACAGTCATGACATTATGTTCTTTACAAGTGTATGTAAACTTTTGACCATGACTGTAAGTTATTGTTAAAAATTTCCTTAAACTTTTTTTTTTTTTTGCATTTGGATAATTTCTAAAATTACTTTCATAATTTAATGGGGGGATTTTGCACTTTAAAAAAATGACAAAAAATTGGAGTTGTCATTATTTATAGGTCATTATGTTTTCATTTTACTGGTCTGATCTATAGGAGATCAAATCAGCCCTGAAGAACCCGTGCCCTGCTCCATTCATTTATTTAATAATCAAGTATTTGTGACTAAACCCAGGATAACAAAGCACTATAAGCTACACATCAGCTGCATTGTCCCCAGTTGGGTGGTGTTTACTGTAAAACATTGGCTTTTACGCCAAAGCACACAATCCACTTTCCTCTCTTCAGCATACTCCTCCTAACTGATGCCACAGGCACAGTAAAGCAAACACTTTTAATTATTTGCACATAGTGTTTGCCCTCAGTCTGCTGGCTGCTCTGCACCACAGACATTAAACTGCACAGTAACAACCTTGGCTGAATAATAGAGTGTAATTTACACCTGTGTCCACTAGGTGGCAGAAGAGAACAGCAGGAAAAGACAAGACTCTACTGTATGTGTGATAATGATTGAGGTGATTTTGTTGAAATTTATTGTCTGTTAAGCTGCTTTGGTAAGTTTTAGAGCTGCACAAAATATTTTTTTAAGCATCGGCATCGCAATGTACGTGTTCGCAATAGTCACATGACAGGTTCTGTTAATGTAGGAGATGAATGAGCTCAACATTTTTTCATCTAATTTCAATCGAACCTGACACACACTGAGAACATCACAACCATTCTGAACCAGTTTGGACTGAGTCACTGGGAACAAGAAAGAAAAATGAACGACCAACAAGAGAAAATCACACAAAACCAACAAGAGAAAATCACACAAAACCAACAAGAGAACATTACTGAAAACCAACAAGAGAAAATCACACAAAACCAACAAGAGAAAGTCACACAAAACCAACAAGAGAAAAGCACACAAAACCAACAAGAGAAAATCACACAAAACCCAAAAATCTGTGCCAGAAAAAAAGAACATCAGTTATGTGTATTTTTATTTTTATTTTTATTTTTATTTTATTTTATTTATTCAATTTTATTTGTGTTATTTTAATTTATTTTATTATTATTTTAAATAATTTTTTTTGTTTAGTTTTTAATTTAATTTGAATTAAGTCAAAGCATTTAGATGACACATCATCATGTACATTATCAGCATGTAACCACAAAAGCGATCCCATTAAGTCACTATATATTATTTGTTAAAAATAAGTAATAGCCTCACAATTATCTCATAACGGCAGCAGCTGTGTTGCCATGGTGACACTATGGGAAGCTAGTAGCACTATATGCTATACATGATAAACAGTCACGGAAAAATTATTAGACCATCCTTGTATTTTTCAATTTCTTAGTCATTTTAATGACTGGTACAATTAAAGGTATATTTGTTTGGATAAATATAATGATAATAAAAAATAGTTTGATGTCTGACGTTTTTCCATTTTCCATAGTTCTTATGTCAGTGTCTATGTCATTGTGCTGACAAAAATAGTGCTTTTATTAATTCCATGTTTTATTTTCTGTCTGTTATAGTTACATGATGCACACATGTTTGCATAACCATTACTTTTGATTGCTTTTGATGGGTTAATATTTTTTTTCTCACAACAGTACATCCACGGAACCAGAAGAATGATAGCTAAAAGCTCAAATGAAAAACACTCAAACAAGAACTTATATTAGCTTTTTTCTTTTTCTAAAACAAGCTAACCAGTGCATCGTGTCATGAATAATTTCGCAAAACAGACCAATGGCATGAATTGTTAGCGCTAAGCTAACACCAAACATAACCATAAGGACACGCTAACATTCACTGAAATTCTGACAACGAACAGCAAAAAGAGGTTGCATTATGAAGAAACGTTTCGATTCATTTTTTCTTACATTTTTTTAAAAAGTTTTAACTTAGTTTTATATGAATGACGTTTCTACTATCAGCCATTTGCCTGTGTTACATTGAAATGATTCCCAATGGAAACAAAAGCATTAAAAAAAAAAAACACCACTGACATGCAACGGTGAATATATTAAAGCAAACTGCAATTTTGGTTGAATATAAGAGGGTATTGTAACATTTATTTTTCCATCCAAACATTTTTGGCCAAGATCTTGTATTGATGATTGACATACAACTGTGTACAGAGTACTTTGTTCCCCCTTGGGCTATGTATTAGGCTATATTTTGTATTTGGGAGTGTTTTTTTATGATTGCTATTGTTAAGAATAGAGTGTACTTCATTTGTCAACATCATTCATATGGACAATAACTTTGTATGACGTACTTGACGTTGATGTAAATACTTGAACTGCACAAAGTGATTTGCATTTTCTTGGAATAAAGACAGATATTGCAACATGAAGCACAGTTTCAGATTGAAGAGAAAATATCTTGTATAGACCAGATACACTCTTGATTTGCATATTAATACATTCAGCGGAAGAGGATATGTCATTTTTAGCTATTTTCATTCAGGTCAATTTACATTTCTGAGTAAAAAAAAAACATCCCTGAACAGTATTCACAGCGGGGAATTTTCAGTATTTCTATTTTTTTTAAGAACATAAATGGAGGAGATGTGTAAAATTTGTTTGAATAGTGCTTTTCTTGCACCACTAATGGACTGATAAAAAAACTTTTAATATCAGAATATGATGAGTAAGAAGCGGATGACTCAATTTATTGATTTAGAATCCATCCAAGAGAAAAGTGTTGTTGGTTTTTGCAGCAGTAATCCTTCAGTTCCTCTTTTGTGTTTATATGGGATGTTTGTTCTGTCTGGAGCCTGCTGACTGTTTGCATTGCCCTTCCTATGGACTGCTTGTCAATCAAACACTGTGGGCGGTACTATTATTTTGTTTTATCTTGGATCATCTGCTGATGAAATTTTATTGCGTCAGATTTAGACTCGATCGATTCTTGCATTCGATTGACTCGTCTCTGTTTTTGTGGACATTGTTTTCAGTGTTTTTAAACCTTAGGGTCACCTGAAGTTTCAAATTATTGGTAAAAAATAAAAACTTACTCATAAAAAATATATATGGTGAGTTAAGAGAAACAATCACTCCTCAGTAAAACTGAGCTAAAACACAGTTACTGGTCCAGAAAAGATCCCATTAAATCTTGGTGAATATAGGTCAAAGGTCAAGGTCACAGCCACTAAAAAGGTGTTTTCACAATGATCATAGATCGGTCAAATCAGGAATTTGCTTTTCATTCCTGGATACTCACTGTTGATGTGCATTGACATCAGAACCTTGAAGGACAAATTTGAAAACTCAAGGTCAAAGGTCACAATAAAGGTTGAAATAACATTTTATATATATAGCATTTTAAGTATTCATTTTACAGACTTCCAACCAGCACCAGAATGCTGGTCTTTCAATTCCTCATCATGTCTGCATAGATTTTGAACTATTGTTGACCCAAAAGGTTAAAGGTCACTGGCTATAACAGAAAAACCAGTGAAGATACAGACTTAGTTACTATTGTTGACAGATAGAAAACCTGGTACGGGCTTTAAAATGATGCCATTACCTTTGACCTTGAGCGACCTTAATAGGTCAAACCCATAGACTGACATTTTTAGTCCAGTAAGAGCTAAAATGTGTACAAGGGGGGCGGGGTTTGTTGTGACAGGCATCACTTGATGGAGCTAATCACATTTTACAGCAGACTCCAAACAATAGATTTGGTAAAAATATGGGAGAAATAGATGACCTATGTTTTACTAAGATGACAGGACTGTGTAAATATCGTAATTTTTTTTATGTATATGTAATTATCAGCTTTTCTTTAGGAAACTGTATTTCCCTGTATATTGTTATTTTATTGTATTTGATTGTGAATAGAATACAATACAATACAATAAAATGTCTTTATTGTCATTGCATATAAAATCCAACATTATTGAAAGCTGCATCACATACACACCTCGTAATGTAATAAATATAACAAATATAAGAATAATGTTAAAAAGACAGAACTAAAAATACTAAAATAAAAAATACATAAAGCAGTGGTTTGATTAAAATGATGCATACACACCTCTTTAAATATTCTGGTTATTTTCTGTTTTTTCTCAATACAAAACCTTCTTGAAAAATAAAACTATGAATTTTTTTTTTTTTTACTTCAATCTGAAGTTAAAACTGAACACATGGCTGATCAAATATGTGAATAATTGAAAAAAAAACAAAAAAACAACACATTAAATCCCTATGTCACCTACCAACACAGTGCATTTAAAATCTATAAAAGCAACAATTGAAAAATTGAAAACAATGTGTTAATTAAATGCAGCTCATTTTGAAGAAGAGCAGATGAAGAATCACATTAGAGTGTTCATCAAAGTCAGAATTATTTTCCTCGCGTTACATGATTGGATAATTTACACAGGGTTAAGTGGGTACAAGTTTAATATAGACACTTTGAGAACCTAAATCACACAATTAACCTTTAAGGCTAAACACTACTTGGCTTTCCACTTAGGTAGGTAATGTATGGCTTTATTCCAGCAGCTGGTTTTGGATGAACTTGTGAGATTACAGAGTTGCTGTCATGTTTTCAAATCAATAAAATGCAGGTAGATGACAGGCAAACATGAAAATCAGAGATTAAAAAATATAAAATAAATAAAAATCAATGGCCCTGAGGTTTTAGTGGTTAAATAGGAAATAAATCCTATATATAGCTTTATTTTAGTCAAAAGAAAAATATGTTTTTCTTTCACATTTTTTATATAAAGCTGCTTGCAATCAAACAGACAGACTCATTATTATTGATGAGTATTTAGTATTATTTACAATAACATAATTTATTTTGCTAACAACAACTGTGCCAATGCTCGAGGAGGAAAAATCATATTCTTAATTGACCCATAAAGACCCAGTGCTATTTTTCTGTCAGTTCCCAAATTAATTTTTCTCTCTATTTAACCTTTCTTAAGCTATTCATCAACATGTATTAGAATATTATCCTTTGTATTTTGTGTTTTTTTAAATTAAATCATGTGTTTTTACCTGATTTGTTCTATCTCTTATCATTGTGAAAACACACTTTTGGTGACTGTGACCTTTGACCTTTAACCTACATTCACCAAAATTGAATGGGATCTATTTTGGACCACCTTGTACTTTTTCTCAAAATGTCATGGAAATTAGTCCAGTAGTTTTTGTGTAAAACTGCTTACAATCAAACACACAAACTGACTCCAACACAATACCCCTCTCCCCTTCAGGGGGTGTGGTAAAATAAACAAATAAATAAATGATTAAACACCTTTGTAAGCTTATTTTTGTGACATATTGTGCAGTCCTACTCACTAACTTTTCCTCCTCATCATTTAGATGAAGAATGAGCCACTGCAGATTTAATTTCAATACATGTACAGATTGACTGTGAACGCTAAACCTGCAAAACATTGAATAAAAATACTGACGTTGTCTGTCAGAGAATGGAGGCACTTGTACAATAAAAATAGTCGATTAGTCAGTAAACCTACATTTCCACATTTCCAGTATGAGTAATTCCTGATGAATCCTCCTCCTCCTGTAACTTGTGGGCAGTACAATAGGCTCTGATTACACCGATGCAATGATCCACAGCTACACTGTTTGGTACATTTAAAGTTAGTCATTAAATTAAATAACATTTTGATGAATTCACAGCTAGAAACTAATGCCAGGGTAGCTGTAAAGCAGGGGTAGGTAGATGGAAGACAGAACACAGATACACACAGGCTGTGAACATAGGTACTGGGGGGTACTATACCTCAATTGAAGACCCAGTACCCAACAAAGAGACAGAAATATCCTTTTTTTTGCTGAAATTGTGTAAAAATAATAATAATAATAATAATAATAATAATAATAATAATAATAATAATAATAATAATAATAATAATAATAATAATAATAATAATAATAATAATAATAATAAAAGTCACAATAGAGTACAAGTCAGCTCCCATTTTCACTATAGGAACATTTTAATTTGGTTATTTCAGAACCTCTATTTTGGACTACACCATTTTGATATCTGATTTTTGTAGGCTACTGCTCTGTTCTTCTGTGGTGGTACGTTATATATGTGGTGAGGTAATTTGCACACTTGCTGTGTCTGCATTAGCCTCTGCCGCTAAAATACCTGTCCTGTACTGTCAAAATTAATTCACATTCATCCATCATCACGATTAATCTGATGAAAAACTTGAATGCAATTAACTTACCTGCAGCAGAGAATGAGTCTGAATGTCTCCGCTTGAAGAAAATGTGCAATTTGCGATTATTGTGTGGACTATATTACGATTTTCCACTGCGATTATGATGACATGAATCTACTTGTTTGAACATTAGGGAGAACACAGAGAATTAAAATGGTTTATAACATACAAATATGATTAGCCTAGACCCCCTTAGCTTTAGCAAATCTTATGTGCTACCATACTGTAGTAGTCTAGTTACGCTCAATGTAACTTTTGGCGAAATTTCCCTGAAACTGGTCGACAAATCACGGTGAAGTATAGAGTCAGAGGGCGGGCGTAACAACTGGAGAAACAACTGGAAACAACCATAGAAGAAGAACAACAACAGCTGTTGATTTCCTTTGAGCAAAGATGAGTGAAGAATGTGAGAAAACGTCAGCAATCTTTCAATTATTTTTACAGTTGTTAAGCTCCACTAGGGATAGCAGTCTATGAAAGGTGGAAAAATATACCTTTTATTTCCCGAATGTCGTGTAATTTGCCATTCAAAATTGGTATGGATATTTTAGAAACTTCCCAATATTGGTATGGACATGTCCACAGCGTCCATACACAGTTTTAAACCCATGATAAATGGCATATTTCTTTTTTCTTTTTGCATTTGTTGTTTCACAAGTGTATATTTTCTATTTTATCTCATACACTGCAGTACTATCACTAAATATTATACATTGCCGAGACCTTATGTGCCTCCAAGGACAACATTATTTTCAGAAACACATCAAATGATTGAACTCAGACTTTTAACTGTTCAGATGCGACAATGTGAGAAATATTCACTTTTTCCTCAGAGTGTCGATCGCCCACATATCAGCTGAGTTTCCTTGGTCATTGATCTCAATAGGATGACTTTTAGCTTTCATTAGTTTGTCCTCAGAGTCATATTTGCTTCACAAAATCAGTGGTTCAATAAAAAAAACAAAAGAAAAGAAAAGAAAAACCTTCTGGCTGCATTAAAAGATGGTCTTTATTGTAATAAAATACTGTAGGTTTAAGGCTTTGGTATTAGACAGACTGATTCTGTGTATTTTTCTGTGAACCCCAGACTAAGCCCACACAAAGTTAAAAGTATTAAAGGCATAGGATGAAAAATATAAGACTTAAAACATTAAAAAATAACTACATTCAATAGAATTAATTAAATTAAATTAATATAGAGCAGTTATAGAGATACAGTTTTACTATGTGATTTTTATTGACCTATATTTTAGTAGTCAAACAGTAAAATACCTCTGCAAATATATCAATAAAGAGTAAAATACTCAATGTGAATATATATAAATAAAACCCATAACAATAACATCATCAGCCTTTTACCATCAAACAAACATAGAACAACTGAACTGAACATCTGCACTCTGACCTTTTACTTTATTTTAAAACTACTTTTTTTTTGTTTTATTGATTTTTTTGTGTGGTTGTGAATATATATGTATGTATAAGTATGTGAATATATATGTAAAAGAGTAAAATACCAACAACAATATATAAGTAAAAGAGTAAAAAACTCACAAGAATATACTATATAAGTAAAAGAATACAATACTCACAAGGATATATAAGTAAAAGAGCAGAATTCCCATGCAAATAAATGAATAAACAAACAAAAAAAGACAAATAAAATAAATGAATTGATAAATTAAACAAAATAAATGAATACATATAAACAAAAAAGTAAGAAAAATAAAATGTAAATAATTGCAGCACCTACATGTGCGCAACATGTCGATATATTGTGCAGCTCTACGACTGATATTAGCGTCAGTGAAATTGGTCCATTGGTTTCCATTTGGTTCAACGGGTTCAAAGTCAAGTTCCAGTTCACATGATAATAACAGAAAAGCCTTGTTGTAACATGTAAATCTTCTTAAATAAAACCCTCCCCCTGAACTACTGTAAGTGAATTAAAGGGACTTGACCCCAGCCCTGCGTGGTACTGCTGTTATCTTGTGATAAGCCCTGATACAAACACTGTGTTTCCCCTCCTCAGCCTGTGTGGAGGTGTTAGAAGAGGGGAGGTGGAGGGGGGGGCGTTAAACCCCTCTCTATTTGCTTTCCCCTCAAAGGGACTATGTGAGGAATGCTGAGAATTTAACTGATCCTGGAGTGTCCCGGCATGGCTCCCGGCGCTCCTGCCTGCTCACGTTCTGGGAACCGCCGAGCTACCTGAAACTGGACACTGGTCGACCACCCCGCCGTGGGAAACTGAGCAGCACGAAAATACATCCAGGAGAATGTTTCAAATAGATTTTGAGCCTCACTTGTGAGTGCCTGAGATCACAGCGCACTTGTAGTGACTCAACAGCACAAATATCATCGGGATCATTCGGGAATTCAACGTAGTCACTTATATTGCATCAAGTATAACCTGGAATTATTTTCTGGTGTCTACACCGGAGAAACACAATATTCAGGCTCTAAAAGCACAGCACAATAAGCTAAAGCAGGCGTGTATAAGGCCTCTGGCAATGTAAAAACATTCATCTGTGGACCAACAACCAGCCAGCAACAAAATTACTTTGGGGAAAGTGGACACCCTTGCACCTTTACTGAATAAGACAAAGACAGACAGGGGGGGAAAAAAAGCTCATCTTGCACAGATAGCTACAGATGATGAAAACTGGGTGCCATATTATTCTGCCAATACAACGTGGAAATGTAACACAGGCTCAATTCAACCTCAGAGCAGCTGACTGGATGGAAGAAAGAAAGATGAAGTTCCCTTGATTAGGTTGTATGAAGACGTGGCAACAATAAATGTCAAGTTACCATGCTCCTGACTTATGGAATCAGCTTCTACTTAAAGGGATACGCCAACCCCAGGCCTAATTCAGTGTTTCCCCACTGTTACCAGACCCAAATAAGTGTAGGGAAACATTTTCCTGGCGACCCAGCCAATGTCCGAATCTATGAGAACTGACCACAGGTTGGATTCCTACGCTAACTGCATTCTTGCGTCGCCAACTAAGTATCTCGTCTAAAGTGTCCACGTACTGGGCATTTACTACGAGGGTGAATGATGACACAATTCACGGGGAAAAGGGCTTGTCTCACTCACTCATTTGTGTATGGGAACTATTTTTTGCTGCGGAGAAACACAGCCGATGCACACCACAGACTGTCCTCTTCTGATAGCTTCTGATGGGGGGTGGGGGGTGGGGGGGGGGGTGTACTATGTAAAGTATACAGGCAGAATTATTCATTCATAGTTCCACAGTTATATTGTTACTGACATATGAAGGCCTTACTACATGTTCATCTTTGAAAATGACCCTGGGAAAGGTTCTAAATGAAAACTGAGGAATGCAACATCAGCTGTCGGCAAACACCAGGCCATGACTCAAAGGTCAAGGGTCAACATTAAAGTGGATTTCTATTACATGAGCTACAGAACAAAAGAGGAAAAAAAAGATAAATTAATTCAGTGTTGTTTAAGCTCCTTCGATGACATTTATATGGCAGTTTTTATTCCTGTATTATGAATGAAATATAACAAAGTACTGATTGTGATTTGACATATTGGATAGGTCCAAATGTCCAAATGGACAGGACAACAGGACATCATCGTCTCATCAGAACTGTCCAAATGAGTCATACTTTTCTACTGCTATAGTTTAAGGCGCCAGACGATGCAAATGGGCATTAAAGTCTGGATATATAAGGCTAGTGCTAATATGCAAATGCTGAATAATGGTTTTGAATACGTTTATGTTAATGTAAAAAGAAAAAAAGGGTCAGATTTGGATAATGAAATAATTGTAACCCTTTAACCCCTCAGACTGTTTCAGGTTCATAAAAGCTGCTGTGTACTGTATGTCCGTGCTCCTTTTCTTGACTCATTTTGTTTGACTGTGTGTTTTAAGGTCGAAACAGGGTGGAAAAATAGAAAAAGGCAAAGACTAGAAATGATATTGGACAGATTTTTACTAAATAAGGCACTCATAATGTGAATCAATACAAGATTTAGGACATTGAACATGAACTGTGTACTAAATTGGAAGTAGTTTTTTTTTCTTTAGTCCAGCTGATTTTTTACATGTTTGAACTCCAAAAAGCAATTACATTATCATAATTCATTAAAAACATTTTAAAAAAAAAGAAAATAAATAAAGGAAAATTACCACAGCCCTCTACAAACATAGCAAATAAAAGCCCAAATTATCTATTCCACAGATGCTCAGTTATCTACTCTATCAGCATGATTGTAAATTGTTCCTACTGAGTAAAGCAGGGGTGTTAAACTCATTTTACTTCAGATTCAGCCCAATATGATCTGAAAAAGCCCAGACCAGTAAAATAATAACAGTGGAAAATGTAAAATAATGTTTATATCTATAATGTTTCCCTCAAAATGTGAAGAATGTCAACAATTTGACACGTCTTAAGAAAAACAAGTGTAATTTTAACCATTTTCTGCCTCAATCTATCAGTTTGTCATTTGAACAACATACATTTTCATTAAAAATACACTAAACATTTAGTAACAGGCAGAATATTTGTAAAATTACACTTACTTCTCTTCAGACATTTTCAGATTTAGGTTTTTGTAAAAGGATGAATATATTAATATCACGATTTTCATGTAACTTTACTTTTTTTACATTAAAATCTGCAGTTTACATTATTTATAAGTAATTATGATCATGTTTTACTGCTCTGACACAAGTGAGATCTAATTATTCTGTATGTAGAACCTGAATTCAAATCATTTAATATCTTCCGAATGGACCCTTCGGCGAGCTGGATTTGGCCCGCAGACTTTATGTTTGACACCTGTGGGTTAAATCTTTCTGAATATTTAAAATCAAGCTAACATTCAGAACGCTCTCCACTGACAGGTCAGAGGTTAAAGGGTTAAATCTGTTTCAGAGGGGGTGGGGTAGAAGGTCGGACAGCAGTTTTCTACACTTCCCCACACATTAAATATAGTTTTCTCAACTATACCTGCATTTTTCATAAGTGTCTCCACTTCCTTCTCATCTTTATTGTATATATGGAGTTGCTTTTCATTGCTCTCCTCTTGATCTGCTGTTTATTCACTTCATCTCTCACACTTTATTTCAGCTTTGCTCTGCCTCTCCGTCACACAGCTTCCTCTGTAATTATCACTTCTGGCTACAGTAGTTTTCCTTCCTGAACTCCACTCACTCTACAGCTGCCTCATCCCATCACACACACACACACACACACACACACACACACTCTACCGTTTTGGCTTCAGGTTAGTTTGAGCATCACTGGAATCAGAACAGTCAAAGACGTTACTTTATCTCGACATATTCAGGTTTTTTTCCCCCCTATTTTGCCATCATGTTCGTTCATAAACACATACATCCTCCACCTCCCTCTTTGACCTCCTCAGCAGGTCACATTTAGAGAGCAGCGGGTAAAGGGGTGTGGGGCGGGGGGGTGGGGTGGCTGGTGTAGCAGCAAAGCAGCAATGGATTGTGGGAAATCATGGAGAGGCCAATGAGAGCCCTCCAGACGGATCGCTGCTGGGCATCGCCACCCACCTATGACTACTCTCCAGCCGTTGCCGTGGCAACAGCAGCGCTTGATAGGAAAAGATCCTACTTTCCTGACGAGAAGTGCACGCGCGTGCAAGCGTGTGTTTATTTAAATCTTGAAAGGCAAACTCCTCACTGTTGACCTTGTTACTCGACAAAGCTGGAGAAGCACATCTCATGACCTCCGACTTAGACAAAGGCTCTTTGCAAAACTTGCCAGAAAGTGCTATTGATTTTTATTTTTTTTTTATTTTTTTAATATTTCAAAATAGGCTTGGAAACAATCTGCAGATTCACGGTGCTTAGTGCAACACTTAAATGTTAGAAAACCAGGCGCTCATGTCTTCATATGTTATATTTAAGAGAGGTAAAGAGGCGATACCAGCGTGGGCTGAGCTGTTCATGTTTATTCATAGCAGTGCTGATCTCTTCACAGGTTTGGCTATCATTTGCTCTTTTCTCCCATCCTCCCCTCAATCCATCTTTTTATTTCTCACATTTGCCTGTCAAAGTCAAAGTCGTTGCAAAAATCTTACATTTTCCTGGCTTTTAAATGATTTGCTGTGTTCAGTTCATCTACCTCACACACACACACACACACAGGTATGGGAGAGTTTTAGTTTTTAGGAACCTACACACACACACATTTAGAAGTGAGTCGTGACTAGTGTGCAGTTGACTCCAGTGATGCTATGCTTGGACTGTGTGCTGTAATGACAGTGACACTGTTAATGTACCGATGTGCACTGCTAAGGTGTTCTGCACAAAATCACTAATAGTCTCTTTACACACACTGAATCCCCACTAAAACAGCTGACTATGCTGTGCTTCCCATTGTCACCGCTTTTATCAAAATCATTTCAGTCTTGAGCCAGACAATCAAAAGTTGAACAATCTTATCCTATATACTTTTTATTTTTTTATTTTTTTTTTTACCATTCTTCCCTATTTGTGAAATAACACACTGCAGTTAGGATGAGAAGGCCTGGCTCTCAGTCTCTGGTCTAATTCATCCCAATAGTGTTCTATCAATATGAGACCAGGACTCATCCATGTCTTTATTAATTATTTATTTATGCATTTGGCAGATGCTTTTATCCAAAGCAAACAATCACACAAATAGACAAGTATCCAGAGAATGCCTAATCTTGCCCGTTCTTGAATGTGATTTTGACCTTTCTGCTAAATGCGACCTTGACCTTTGACCTTTTGCAACAGTTAGAATTTTGTTTTATGTATATTTGCATCACTGCGTGTAATATTATGATAATATATCCAGTATTTATTAAGTTATAGCGTGATATGTCTGTGCTTGACACACACAAACAGTGTTACAGAAGTTAATTTTACGACATATCACCTTTGACCTCCAGATATCTCAAAAACTATTGGATGTAGGTGATAACACCAAGTATGAGAGTTGTAGAAGTCTTCATTCTGCATCGTTTGGTACCAATCTGAAAGTTCTGTGACCCTCCATTTTTGAGTTATAACCGATAATGTGATTTTGACCTTTTAGTTAATTGTGACCTTGACCTTTGACCTTTACTCAAATGGGTCATTGCACCTGATGCGCATTATATATATGTATTTGTCCATGTAATTTCATGGTGATATCACAAGTATTCATTGAGTTATAGCATGATATGTCCACACAGATGCACACACACGGTGATTACAATAATCTCACTGAACATTAATAAAGTCCCAGGCGTCCCCTGTCCTTAGACCCTACTTCTCAGCAAGGAAATACTCCAAAACCCAGTGGGGAAAAAAAGACACCTTGGGGAGAAGCACAGTGAAGGACAGATCTACTCCCATGGACAGACAGGCTATAGATGAACGTCCAATTGTAGATTTATGGACTTTACTTTGTGCACTGGTGCATAGTCGTGTTGGAACAAGAAGGGGACATCCTCAAACTGTTCCCACAAACTTGGGGCAGGGAAATGTCCAAAAGTCTCTTTGTCCAAAATCTGTTAGTCCAAAGCTAAACCTTACAGCAGAAAGGTTTAGCTGTGGCTAAATCCTTGCTACCGCACCATACATTTCATGCAAAGATCAATAAGAAATCAATATCCGGTAAAAATAAGAAAGGTAATCACAAGAAAGTGGCTCAAACATGATCCACCCAATAACACTGAATGGTTGGACATTATCAAGGAAATCTGGACAATGGAGAAAATGACCTCCACTCTGAGACTGAAATTAAAGACAAGTGGGGAAAATGGAGTACTTATAAAATGACACAGGTATTGGAAAAAAAGAAAAAATCATCATCATCACTATCATATATAGACTCATATATATATATATATATATATATATATATATATATATATATATATATATATATATATATATATATATATATATATACACACAGGTAAGTCATGTGTATTCATATTTCCATTATTAGTAGTGTTTATGTTACAGAAATAGGTGTGATTTAATTCAGTATGAACGCATCTTATATGAAGAATGAGGGAGAAAAAAGCTAATCTGAATTTACTGTGTTGAAAACTGAGCATCAATCAAATATAGAAAACAAACAAGACCAAATACTCTTCAGATTTCAGGTCATCGTAAAATTAATCATGTTAACAGATACTGTTATGCACATATTTGTCATTTTTTCAGAGAGCTGTCTTAGTATCTGTGCAAATCTAACTGAAAAAGAGCGACATCCAGGTTCCTCTGGTAAATAATCACTTTAAAATCTTACCATGTGGACTGTGACATTATAATACAAATATCCAATATGCTATCTTCTACTTAGAATCTTTGTTTTGTGAAGCATAAAAAGTACAAAAGGACAGAGTTGTGAACAGAGTAATGAATGTTTTTGCAAGTAGCCGGTTTTAAGCCGTAGGCAAAGGTCCGAGTTGAATAAAGTAATTTGTTTGAAATACGCAGGAACATGTAGTCATATTAATGTGCATACAGACAAAATCTAAAAACAATTATTTATTGTAAGCAAGTTTTGTAACACAATAGTAGAAAACCAGCTCACTTAAACAAATATATACATCCACTAAAAACTGTTTAATACTTAAAAGAAATGCATGTCCTGCTAATAAAACTAGGAAAGTACAGACACTGATGAACGCACAGAAAACCTGTTTGTTTGAATGCATGTTCTGTTGTGTCACAGCTGTCAAACATAAGGCTCGGGGGCCAAATTCGGCCCTTGGGATGAATTTGTGTGTGCGCATACTCCGCTGCCCATGTAGTTAGAATAAACTATTTTTACCTCCTTTTCGGACATGTCATTGTGTAGTATTATTATTATTATTATTATTATTATTGTTGTATTGATTATTGTTGCACTTTGCACATGTTCGAAATAAATCATTCAAATCAAATCAAATCAAATCAATTGTAACGGTGTGATTTATTCCTATTGAAGTGAAAGTGGAACATGGTCAAAGGTGATTACTGCTGTGTTTACATATGAAGATGACTAATGTGTTTAAATACATAAGTGTTTACTTCTCCACAACAACATTTCTATTTTCTTTATTGATTGGATTCTTAAGTTCCTCAGTAAGTTCCTACCATATGAAATAAAAAGCAACAAATGAATAAAAATTCTCAAGGCTAAAAGTGCCAATGCCAAAAGTTTGATTCAATAAAGACACAATAAAACATTTTAACTGATGGCACATTCATTATTGAAAATGTTTACCTTAAAAAAAAATAAAAATACAGCAGTTGATTTCTAGCATCTATGGGTATGTAGGAGGCATGTAAATACTAACAGATAAACAGTTAAATGATCAAATATGTCATTTCATTGACTACAAATGTGTTTAAACAAAGTCATGTCTTAGACGAGTTCCTTAATAATCAGCCGATCCAATGTGGGCGTGAGATTATTGTAATCACTTTGTGTGTGTGTGTGTGTGTGTGTGTGTGTGTATCTGCAGAGACATATCATGCTATAACTCAATGAATACTTGATATATTACCAAGAAATCATATAGTCATATACATATAACTAATGCACATTAGATGCAATGATCCATTTGAGTAAAGGTCAAAGGTCAAGGTCACAATTAACTAAAAGGTCAAAATCACATTATTAGTTATAACCCAAGAATGGAGGGTCAAAGAACTTTATGCGGAATGAAGATTTATACAATTCTCATAATTGGTGTTATCACCTACGACCAATAGTTTTTGAGATCTCTGGAGGTCAAAGGTGACATGTCTCATAATGCCAACTCTTTTTCTCATAATGATGCTTTTTTTTTAATGTCACACATGATCTGTTTCATGTCATAATTATGACATTTCATCTAAATTGTGACTTTTTTCCCCCTACATTTTCTGTCCAAAACTGCAACCTGATCAAACACATCACTTTTAAAGGCTTTATTTTTTTGAATAATTTTGAAAGTTCCCTGGTTTTATTTCATCCATGACAAAGAAATGCAGTTTTACTTTTTTTTTTTTTTACAATTGAGAAGTTGTACTTTTTTACTTTTACTTAAGTAAAGGAGTTGAATCAGTCCTTCTACTTAAGTACAGAATGTCAGTACTTTGACCACCTGTTCTTATTGGTAAGTTATTACATTATTGGCTTCATTATGTTTCAAATGGACCCAAATTATTACATTTTGGGTTGTAATACACACTCATAGTATTTCCTCATTTCAGTTTAACATAATTTCAACATGTCCTTCTTCAAGTCAGAGGAAAAAAAGACCTGTCCTTGGTATGTTAGAACCACAGAGCATCTTATAGAAAAGGACTAAGTGCAAAATTAACGTGGAAATAAATTGATATATTTTATGATATAAGTCGATAATGAGCTTCCTCTGTTTGAAAGACCAGCAGCCGCTACTGGTAAATACTTACCCTGCTGCCACTGACTCATCCTATAATCACACATAGTGGAAGTGTTTCTTCTCATCTTAAGCTCATTTATTTATTCTCCACACCCTGAAGGACACTCACCATCACAAGGCCATAAGCCAACGTGAGAACAAATCTACGTTCGTACTATATGTGCAGAAAATGGAGAATATAGCTGCTAACTTTACCATCAGAATCTTAAATCACAGTATAACACACTTGTAAAATGTGTAAAGGTGATTCTGATTGTGTGTCATTTAGGTTAAAGGGCTAAAAGTCATTGTTAAAAAGTGTTAAAAGCTGAAAGAATCCATTATATTACATTTAAAGTAATTACTCCTGCTGCTATTTAACAGAAGTGGATCCAATGCGAAAAATTTTGATGCGATTTGATGAAAAAAAAAAAACCCGTCTATTTTACACCATATGTGTCTAGTTTTGTATTTCAGTGTCTCATTCATTCCATTTCTCTTTTATTCCCGAAAAAGCACTTGATCCATTCATACAATTTTTACAGCAAAGACTCAAGTGTTGAAAGATAATATAAAACCAGAACTATATCTCACCTCAACATTTTAACCATTACTGGTCGATATATTCTGACTAACCAGTACACAGAAACATTGTGGCGTAATCCCTGTGTCATTCGTTTTTGAAAATAAAACTAAAAATAAGACAACGAAAAAACAACTCGGTTTTTTTTTTCCCTTTTGGTGTTGAAATGAATAGAAATAAAAACATCGATAAACTATTCGTCAGGCCAAAGTCAAATAAAATAAACCAAAATAATTAACAATGAGTAAATTAAATAAATAATATTAAAACAAACAAATGAATAATTAAAATACATATAAATAAATAAGTACATTTTTAAAAAGTATACGCATCTTCAAACCTTTGAAAAACACGTTTCACTTTGCACCCGTTCCCCTCATACTTTATGGGGACTCCAAGAAAAAATGAGTTAATGTATTTATAGGGCCAAATCATTTCTATTTTACTAGTGGGGACATTTATTTATATTTAACTTTTGTGGGAACCTGAATTTTGCTCCCCATAGTGTCAGAGGTCCCCATGATGTGACTGTGTAAACATACAAATGTCCCCATAAAGACAGTAATACAAACACACACACACACATAAAACACACACTACTTCCACATGCATCATGTGTTTTAATCATAAAACTCTATATTTTGTACCATTGTAATAATACACACAATATATGCATTTATCGACATTTGTTCCAACCCGTAGGCGTTAAATGTTCCAAGAAAAATCAGACTGATACAACTTGGTGTGGCTGAATGTAGCGTTCACTGCACTATGAATTGAATTGATTAGGCCTTTATTGATCCCTGACAGGAAATTCATTTGTTACAACAGCAGAGAAAATGGTGCAGTAACAGGCTGCCCCCTACAGGCGTCAGGTCAAATTTCCGTGAAGGAGAATGAACGGAAAAATGGCAGTGCACACTTAGCATTTAGCATCACACATTTAGCACAAAACAGATGACATTGCCCAAGGTCAATGAGCTGGGATTTATGAACTCACCACACATGCATTCACAAAGAACAGCCTGACCTGCTCAGAAACTAACAAGCCTTCCACGGTCTGCAACTCCTTTCAACAATCTCTCCAACTTTGCTCTTGTTTGGTCATTTACATGATAAAAGTCAACCCTACATTCATCCCACGCTGTTTGTTAGGTAACGTGGCACAAACCTGAACGCCCCGGCATCAGAAAAAATCTGATCTGAAAACAGACGAGCTGCCTTTTTCTTCTTTATTACCTGCCTCCTCCTCCTCCTCCTCCTCCTCTTCTTCCTCCTCCTCCTCTTCCTCCCACTCCTCTTCAACACTTCCACCCACGCTCAGCTTTTGACTCCTGTCCTGAGCGACTGCCCGCGCTTCTGTTTGTGTACGCCACATTATTATGACATTTCCCCCCTTTTTTTTTCTTTTTTTACATGACAGATTTCACTATAATTATGCAGGATTCATTGTATTTCCTGTCAGGATCTGGGAGCTGCACTGGCACAGAGTGGAAGTTTTCATTGTTTTTTTGGCAGAAAAGAAACAAACATGTTAATTCCACGGATGCCAGGCACTGCACATGTAGCTACTGTGGCTTTAAAATGGTCTCAAACATGCGGCCTGGGGGATGAAGTGCATAATAACCCTTTGTTGGTCAGCTCAACCGTTTGGTAGAGGTACCTTTGAACCCTGATATCCAATCTAAATTTAAGTCATTTGATACCAAATTTCTTGGGTAGTCAATGCTATATTCAGGTCATGCTAGTCTATAGTATAATATATCATAACCATGACAACACCTCTGCTATGATCTTTTCTTTTGGACACAAAATTGCAGGCAAGTTCGATTATATTTTCATTTTATTACCCTTTACAGAGACTATTTTACATAAATAATCCTCATGTTTCAGAAATACTTTGGTTGAACATGTTTTCAAAAACATTATTACATGAACACTAAACAGTAGAGATGATAGTAAAGGGTCATGAAATGCTAATGCTAATCGCTAATGATACAAACACAGTTAAATAAATCTGTGACTTGGTTCAAATTAGATATATAATTTTTTTACTGACCCTAAATTTAACTAAAGTATTAAACTAGAACATTAGTCCTTCACCAATCTTACCAACATAATTTATGTTTTATGTTATAATAGTCCCTGTGAGATGGAAAAGGCAAAAAAAAAAAAAAAAAGTGATTTCTGTAGTGTGACCATCAAAGGGTTAAATGATTCCATATTTTCTTCAGTTTTTTGCCTATAAATGATGACATTGTTTAACTACAAAAACTACTATTAAATTATTAAAATATCTACATTTACAAACTGTCCTGTAACAATAAAATGTGAATAACCAGAACAAATGTGAACAAGCTGAAAAGTCTAAAGAAAATTACACAAAATTTGAACCATTTTCTGCTTCTCTTACTAAGTCTTTAGTATCTTTGTAGAACTGATCCAGAATAAAACACATAGACCAAAGATAAACTGAGGCAGAATATTGTTAAAAATCGCACTTATTTAAGTTTTTTTTTGCATTTGAATAATTTCTAAAAGCATTTGAATATATTTTTTGCACTAAAACAATGGCAAAAATGTGGAGTTGTCATTATTTATAGGTTATTATGTTTTCATTTTTACTGTTCTGGCCCATTGGAGATCAAATCAGGTTGAATATGGAGTTTGAGACCCCTGCTCTAAAAGTTTCCGTTTTGTCCATTAAACTCTAAATGGCTTCTTGACACGAGGTTAACAACACACTTTAGTGTTCATCTGCTGCATATGACCACAAACAAATCAGCAGACAGGAGTTAAATTTATGATTAATGAATAATAATTCACAGTTTTCTCACATTGTGGCTATCTGCTCTCACCAGCAATACATAGCTACTTAATTGAATTTGATGTGCATCGTGTCGCCTGTTTCTTTTCAGCCATTGCAGTCGACCCCGAGCTGAATTATCCAACCAATTTCTGCGAAGCACAAACACGCTCTTCTCATCAACAGGATTCACACTTGACTGTTGCCATGGCTCTGCGAATCTGCCGATGTCTATCCGTCAAGGCCGGAGTGTTTGACAAAGATATTGTCTGGAACTGTGATTCACTTCTCACTCAATAGCTGGGATTTTATGTGTGTGTCGCAGTCTGTGGAAGCGCGTGTGTGTGTGTGTGTGTGTGTGTGAATGCAGACTGTTCACGTTTGTCCACCCTATCAGGGGAAACAAGCATATGAAAGTTCAACACACTGTCTTTCCGCAACAAGCTGGAGCTTCAATAAAAGAGGATTAGCAGAGGATTTGGCCTTCAAATTGTTGGATTCCTACCGTTCAACAAGGTTCGCACTCAATATAACACACATATAACCCGGAATCATGGCGACACATGTACTGTAACACGCCATCTTTCAATCAATCTGACAGATTCCTGCAGAATGACAAGGATACAGAAAAGCAAAGAGAGGGTTGGTAGAAGTATTGGTGCAAAATAACTCAAATAGGCCAAAAAAGAACAGGTGCTGCCGAGCGCTTCTCACAAACAAACCCATCAGAAATCAGATTGACTTAGTGACAGATTCATGACACTCTCCGTTTCATGCTGTGACTCTTACTGGCAGATATGAAAATCGAGCGTTTCTCGTCTTTGTTGTAAAAGAAGGCGATGTGGCTGTGCTCTGCCAGGAGACGCCCACGCGGCCCATGTGTTCTTGTTCCCGACGCTTGTACTAAACGTGCACGCACACACAAACGCGCAGAAACGCTTGACTATATGTAAAAATAAATAAATAACTAAAAATCACACTCGTGCATGGGAATGAATCGCTCTGTAAAAAGTAACCAATGGAATACAAATATGCGTCATTATATGCAGATTATACCCTTTGTGTTCGGTTTTGCCAATAAAATAGTACCTCAAAACGGCCTTAAAATGGGCACAAATGCAAAGGTGGATGATGGGCACTGACATAACTGCAGCAATTATCATGTAAAACAATAAAAACAGTCGAGTCCCTGCTTTAAAAATTGTCATTTGTCTTTTTCTTTTAAAAGAGCCAGAACACTTTTTGGCTTTAATACTCCAAACGTACTAAATGAGAAATGTCAGGTCACGATCCTTTGTCCAAAAAGCACTGTGTCTATGACTGTGTGTGTGTGCGTGGAAGATTTTTTTATTTATTTTTTTGTTATAATAAACTCCCCACCGCTTTGCATTAAAGCTGTTTTTCTCCAATGATTATTCAGATTCATGTAGAGTGGTTTTCAGAGCAGTTCAGACTGTTTGCTAAGTGCTCCGGCCCTCACAGGCTATCATCAAAATCTAAATTGTTTGCTGCTTTTCAATTAATTCACACTTATTACTCTTCAGCAGCATTTTCTTCTTCTTTTCTAATTAAAAGCAGGACTTGTTATACCTGCATCTCTGAGGTGGATGTTAAAATCTACTTCATAAAGGCTCTTCTGAAGAAGCTCTTTTTAATTTGTGGTTAATAATACAGTAGTATGGTATAAGTGGTAAGGTTAATTTGTTAAACTGATTGATTGAATGTTTCTTTTTATATCTTTCTCCATTATTGAAGAGTTCCCCTTCATGATTAACGCATAGCAGCACAATGTCGCCATATGGTTTTACTTCCAACAGTGCCTTAACTGCATCCAAATGCATAATAATGAGGAACAGCATGTTATCTGCAAACTGCTACTAAAATACAAAAGGCTGTTGTCTGTCTGCGGGATAAAATAATGACTTTTTTTTTTTTTGCAATAAATGTCAAAATGATAATAAAATATCACACATTTTTCATCTTTTACATAGTTGTTTGACTAAACTTTCAGTGTTTCCATTTCTTTTGTCAATACACAAATTGAAAATGCAGATAAAAGTGTCTGGATGTAAACTGATGTAATCAATATTGTCAATCCACAACCGTTTTCAACTTTCATGCAGCATCAAAAATGTACATCAATCAAAAATTAAACGCATTATGGTTTTAAGAATCAGTCATTTACATTATTAGGACTTGAAATAGACGCAACTATCATTAACCCTTGTATTATGTTGGAAAGTAATTACATTGATTATCTTGTGGGTCAAAATTATGAGATAAAAAGTCTAAATTATGACATAAATGGTCAAAATTATGTGACAAAAAGTCTAAATTATGACATAAAGGGTCAAAAGTATGAGATAAAATTTAAATTATGACAAAAGGGGTCAGAATTATGTGATAAAAGGTCAAAATTATGATATAGTAGGTCACAATTTCTGATTTACAACTTATTTTTCATATTATCTATTCTGTCTATTCTGAAAATGTAGATATTTTTACAAAAATTTAGGTAGTAAAAGTAAAAAGCTGCCAAAAAAGCAAATGCTCAAAAAGTGTATTTAAATAGAGTAAAGGAAGTGCTTCTACATAGTTACATGTACATCTGTGAATTACAGTGTATTGGATGCTACATAACATAACCTACATAACCCATGAATATACAAAAGAACTGTGGAATAACAGTATATACATCAAAGGGTTAAACCTCATATTTTTCATCCTTAAAAATCACATAATTGCTGCAAATTTGGAGACAAAAGACTAAACACAACAACCAATTCAACAATATTTTCATTTTCTTTTCATTGATATAGTACTTTATATCACAACTACTCACTTTCAGCTTTATATAACATTTAATAATAGTCAAAATGTTACCCTACTGCATATTTGTTCAACAGTGACTAAGTCTTTAACAAAAGTGCATGAGTTCTGAAAACAGGCGATAAAAATACAACCATGACAGAAGGTCTGGGATTTGTGTTTACAGAGTTTCCACTGCAAACATTTTCCCGTGTTTGATATTTACTCTGCGCACCCGAGTAAACCCTCATGTACACTATATGGATAAAAGCACTGGGACACCTTTAATTCAGGTGTTTCTTTTCTAACAGGAATCGGAGTTTCATATTATGATAGATAGAATTGCATTGGTTAATTTAGTTTAAATTGTTATTTTTGCTTCCAAAATGTCTCGGGTGGTTTTTACATCATTTCTCTCCACACTAATATATACATTTTTATCCATTACTTTGGTTTTAAAAATTCCACCTCCACATTTTTTAATTTTTCACATTGACTAGTAACTTTCTGTGCATTTCACGAAGGAAGAGCTTTAAGTACCGTCATTTCTGGACTATAAGTCATCTTTCATTTTCTCAAAAAACTACAGTGCACTTTATAATTGGATTAATGCTGGTTGCTCTTCGTGACATGGAAGCCATTTTGTGTCATACACAGCGTGTAGTAAAACATACTGTACTTCATAATATTACAGTGTGTGTATGTATAAGGACTGAATTGAAAAAGTCAGTCTATTGCGTTGGGTTTCGACAGTTATTGTGAATGCGCTAACGTTTGATTTAGCGGAATAAGGCTACATGGATGAAAACAGAAGACGCAAAAAGTTGCGTCTCGTCCTCAGTTTTTCATCCACGTTTAGACCAGCATATTCAGGAGGAAATCCTACTTTATACGAAGACGCAACAGTAGGCGAAATACGATTGCATAGTCATACCAGGCTAGCTATGTCCTTCTCTGTTTTTGACGTATGTAAACGTACACCCGTTTCTGTTCAACTATTGTGTGCGTGTCATGTCTGTACAATAGCTGAAACGACTCCTGGACATTTACTAGAGCTGCTAGAGCTAATGCTAATGCTAGTGCTAGTGCAGCTTGAAGATCTGTGGGATCCAGGTTGTCCCACGTTTGTTTCTTTACCAGATCGCCGCATGAATGTAACATGAAAGTGTATGTATATATTAAACAGGAATAAAAAAACACCCATGTAAACAGGGATAATAAGACAACCTTCAGGGAGGGGGGTGGGTAACAATTACAGTCACCGATTCTATATGTGGATGCATTTTAGTCATGTACGTATTGTTGGTGAGAAAGCGAATGAGGTGAAAGTGTGTACAACAGTGGGATAGCCAGAAGGAACCAGCTCTTCCTCAGTCTCTCGGTTCTGACCATGTGTAGGCGGAGGCACCTGCGAGCAAGAGCTGTTGTGAAGGCGGATGCTGTTCTTGATGTTCGTCCTCGCCCCTTGACCCCACCCCTTTTACATGTCCTCCTGGTTGGGGAGGGGCAACCTGCACGGTATACAGTACACTGCCGGTCAAAAGTTTTACAACACCCCGATTTTTGCAGAATTTCATTGAAAATTCTGTGAAAATGATGTAGTTCTTCTGATGCAGCAACAACTTCTGAGGCTTGGCCAACCTCCACTGATGCACAAAGTTGGTTCAACCCATTTCAACCTCATCCCAAAAGACCCGTTTGTATACTTCTGAAAAGAGAAAAAAAAAATCATACTTTAAAACCCTTAAAAACCATTAAAAGCCCTCTCAAAAAACCCTTAAAAACCATTTGAACACCCTTAAAAAATCCTTTAAAAAAACTTTTTTTTTTAGATTGTTTTTATTACCTCTAACAGTTCACTCCATTTGACCTACTTGAATTTCCAAACAATGGAAAAATCAAGGTGTTCTAAAACTTTTGACGTGTAGGGTTCATAAAATATGTGACTTGTGAAAATACAGACATGAGTCATGACAAATATATTCTGTATGGTACACATGGGTCACACAGGTCCCATATCATTCTGCTTTCACTACACTGTACTGTATGCATTTTCTGCTGCCAGGTGTCAAAACAATCACAACAATAGCAGATGACAGCAAACTGGCGCTTATTTTCAGATCCACTGCTTCCATTAGTCACAACAAAAGCTCTAAACATAAAGGCTACACAACTGGCCCTCATCACTCAGAGTGGTAACATGATAAAAGAACCTTTGGTTTTATTTAAGTCACATTTAGTGACATGCATTCATATTTTGTCATTTCATACTAATAGAACAACCACCCGTAACAAAGGGAATAATAATAATAATAATAATAATAATAATAATAATAATAATAATAATAAAAAATGGAAGAAACACCTGATATCACTCGATTGAAATTTAACTACAAGCCCAGTTCCAAACAGAAACTGGATGTGCAAATATCATACATCTTTGTCACACTAGAAGATAAAAAGCATAAATTTTTTTATAGAGTAAGAAAAAGACTGTTCCCAGGAGAAGATGGAAGCTACAAATTGAGATCGAGGCAAGAAAAGACTGAAAAAGTGCAAATAATTAGGTTAAGTGGCAACAATTCATTCACATTTTTAGCTCGTCCGTCGTTGTCCGTCGTCGTCGTCGTCCGCGGTCATCGTCCGTCGTTGTCCTCCGTTGTCTGTCATCGTCAGTTGTCGTCCACCGTCATCATCCGTCGTTATCGTCCGCCGCCAACCTCGCACAGTCCACCGCCGTCCGCGCCATTCTCAACAGATTTCAATTCTGATTCATTAGATAGATCTAAGCATTAGGCACAAAACATATCACTTTGTCGAAATTGAAATAAATTTCAATTCTGATTTTATGATCTATTGAATGACTACCTTTTATTTATAACTGTGAGGTCCAGATGAGCACAGGGCCATTGGCAGTATCTTTTTATATTTTCGACGAAGAAGAAAAAAAATGTGCACAGGTTGAAAAAAAAATCCAAAAAACTGCAAACTTTGAATGACTCTATATCTACAGCACATCAAATGATCAAACAGTTCTGAAAATCAATACTGAATACTTATGACCTTCAGGGCCTCAGACAGCACTGCATTAAAACAATTAAAGTCATTGAGGACTCTGGAATGGAAATCACTGCATGGACTCTGGAACACTGGACTGGAATGTAAGTTAAAGCTCAAAGCCCACATTTGAAAATGACCCACAGAAACGCCTGCCTTCAATGAGCTGAAAGTCATTTCACAAGCACCGAGACAAAGAGGAAAACTGTTCTGTCGTCACATTAATCAAAATTTGAAATTCTTTTTGAACTATACATCCTCCGGACTGAAGAGAAGATGGGACCATTTGGCTGGTACTGGAGCACTGACAACCCTAATATCTATGATGGTATGGGGACGCAGTAGTATGTGAGTAAGGTCATGTGATGTTCTTAAAGACCATTGGCTACTTTTTAAAAATGCAGGTTGGGTCGGTCCTTTTCAAATAGATTTCTTGCGACCCGCGCATCATTGACACATACCAATACCCACACACACACAGGTTTATGTCCATGTATATAATGGATTTAAAAATATTCCACTAGAAATAACCTGTAAAGTGAATGATCATAATGTGCAGACAGTGTTTTAAATTAGATCTGAGACCAATATTCCTTTGGACTAAAACCTATTCTGTTGTTCATTCTAAGAATTTCACCTTTTGACCCAACACTTATGTTGCATTCAAGACTTGACTTTTCTTTATTTTTCACACGTGGTCAAATTTCATTAGTTTTATCCCATTACTGTCATTTATGTGACTTTATTTTTCACATCTTGACCAAAGAATATCCATCTCAACAGGACCAACATGGTTAAAGAAAAACATTTTCTGTTTTTTTTTTTTTGTTCTTACGGTTGGAATAATTGTAATATTTTTTACCCCATCAGGATCCAGTGTGAATTGTGCGGCAGTTCCCTCCCAAATTAATTTTTCTCTCCATCCAACCTTTCCGAAGCAATTCATCACCATCTATTAAAGTATCCTCTGATTTTTTTTTCCTTTAGTGGAAATCCGTTTTCTTACATTTAATTGACTGATCATATATATATATATGTTCATAAAAGCTCAGAGTAAAGTTCAAGGTTATTGTAAGAAAAACTGAAAAAATAAATAAATAAATAGAGAGCAGCTTTTTCAGGAAAACATATTAACTGAACATAAACCCAGTGTGTCCATCCACTGTCATTTATTAAACTCCATGGGTTTTACTGGTGAATCAATGTTGGAGAAAATGACAGTGTTTCCACGGTAACTGCAGAGCCACTGAACATCCAAATGGATCATATCTGATGACTGTAAAAAGATAAATAACTGTATTTTACACTAATTATTTACATGATAAATACATTGATATAATTAATTGATGAATATTTTAAATCAATGGATGTTTGGGTCTTTAAGGCTTAATTATTATAAATACTGAACTGTATTAACTGATATGAACGCCGTCTTAACTCACCTAATGATGTCATGTGTGCAAAAAATATGATGCTCTTCCTCTGAGTCATTTCAATATGAATGAACAGTTAATAAAATACTTGGGGCCAAACATCACAAAAATCATTCAGCACCATCAATTGTGGTAATTATCAGTATGTTTATGTTGATGACGGTGATGATGATGATGGTGATAGTGATGATGATGGTGGTGATAGTGATGATGATGAAAGGCCGTTGTCTTAAAGTATATCAGACCTTTGGTGTATCAGTACATAAACTATATAATCAGTTAAAAGCAGAGAGAAATAATTGAGTTTGATCTCATTTATTTACCTGAAAGCTCTTCCTCTGAGGTCAGCGTTGGTTTATTTCATTTTATTTTTATTTTTTTTGCAGCTTTACAGCATTTACCGCTTCGCCCGGAGCACGAATTCCTTGAAAGTATGAACTCATGTTAAAATTAATGTTGCCGCTCACGCACTCGCACCCCCACAATTCCTGCTGCCGGTTTACCCACACAGGCACGTACGCTCACACACACACACACACACACACACCTACACAGACGCACGCATGCAGACCGTGTGTGTGGAAGCAAATGTTGTTCATGCATGTCTAGCAGAGTTGAGCTATGTGCAGAGGATCTTTGATCTCAGCCAGGCAGCCAACCAGCTTCTCCACTATTTGCATTCAGTCTCCTGGGTCTGTTGGCTTCTTGGCCCCTCACCAGCTTCAGATGCAGGTTACAGAGGTAGCCAGAGGGAGATTCCCACACATTCCTGTTTGTGCAAAGTGTGTGTTTAAGGTTGTGTGTGGACCAGCTTGTGTTGTTGCAAGCTAAGGAGTGTATGCTTGTATTCCTATCCTTACGAGGACATTGATATGTTCACACAGTCGGTCCACACCACGGGGAACAAACTTCAGGTCCCCCGTGAGGGTTAAATATAAATGTAGGTCCCCACTAGTAAGACATACATTTGTGTCAAGTATTTAAATTTATGCAAATGAGGCACCCTATAAACAGATTTAGGTGCAAAGAAAGACACGTATTTTTCCAAGTTTATGTTATTACATTTTTTCTTGGTATTTTTAATATAAATGAATTAAAATTATTAATCTATTAATTTATGTATTTAACTTTTCATTTTAATTTCACTTATATATTTTTTTTTATGTATTTTTTTTAAGGGGGGATAGGGGGGTGGCTACTTTATCGACATGTGATGATTACAAACTTCGTCGTCATAAGACATGGAAACCAGTATGTGCCGATATGTTTACACAGTCACACCATAAATATAAATCCAAGTCCCCACTAGTAAAATAGAAATGATGTGGCCCTATAAATACATTAATTTTTTTTTTTCAGGAAGTCCCCATAAAGCATGAGGGGAAACAGGTGCAAAGTGAAACCTGTCAGAGGTTTGAAGATGTGTCTACTTTAAAAACAAAAACTTATTAATTTTTATTTTTTTAATTATTTTTTGTATATTATTTTTAAGTGATCATTTATGTATCTATTTTTTTTTATAATTTAAATGTTTTAGAATTATTTCATTGATAGATTTTTATTAGATTTATGCATTAATTTTTACTTTTTAAAAATCTAATTTTAAATTTGTATAATTCTATGAAAAAATATAACTCACTACCTCGGAATCCTCTGTCACATTGGGATGTGCATCCACAGTGAAATGGAAGCAATACTCCTTTAAGAGTGTGCAAAGATGTAAAACCACTATACAAATATAATATACAAAATATTCAAGATAAACACTAGAATAAGTAAAAAATATGAAAAAGAATATAGAGAAAAAAAGAATATATAATATAATAAATATACAATTACAAAACCTAATCGCGACTATTACAAACTTGGTCCTCATGAGACATGGAAATGAGTATGTGTGTGTGTATGTGTGCAAGTATAAGAGAGAGAATGAAGAAAGAGGCCAAGCAAGAGTACCTGGGCCAGCACCACATCAAAGTACAGCAGAGACAGAGAGAGAGGGAGAGAGAGGGGGAAAGAGAGAGAGAGAGAGAGAAAGAAAAGCAGAGGGGAAAACAAGCTTTGAATAGAGAGGGAGCGAGAGAGAGACGGAGAGAGAGAGAGCTGGTGGACAAATAGATGGAGAGAGGGAGGCCTCTCCAGGAGGTCACTGAGTTTCTGGATCTCTGCTCCTTTTGTCCCACAGCACATTCCATAGCAACAATCTGACCAGTCAGCCAGGGAGCCGCAAAAATGCAAAGAAATATAGCGAGGAGAAAGAAAAAAGAAAAATCCATTCCACCTCAGAGTGGTATAGAAACACACACACGGGGTTTGAGCTCACACTTTTCACACCGACCCCCCCCACCACCCCCGAGGATTAAAACTTTTTTTTTTTTTTTTTTTTTAACTTTGATTTGCATTTGCTAATTTTGAGACAAAAATTAGCCAAAAGTCTGTCTCAAAAACCCATAAAATATATTTAAATTATGTTTGTGTGTTATAATACAGAGATACATGGACAGTTTCATTTCATGTTCTAAAATGTATGTTGAGGTTTGATTTATATGAAAGTCTTTAAGGTTAAACCTGTGGGACACAAAGGGCACCCAGTATTCAGAAAATGCCTATTCTGTGCCAATCTCAACTTTCTATGACAACCTATTCTTGGATTAGAACCAATAATGTGATTTTGACCTTTCTAGTCAGTGCAATCTTGACCTTTGACCTTCTGCGATATTGATAATTTCATTAAATATGTATATATACACACACGAGTCAGTGCATGTAATATGATAATATATCCAGTATTGATTAAATTATATCGCGGTATGTCTGTGCTTGACACACAAACAGTGTTAGAGAAGTTAATTTTAACACGTCACCTTTGACCTCCAGAGATCTCAAAAATGATTGGGCATAGGTGATAACACCAACCATGAGAATTGTAGAAATCTTCATTCCGCATCGTTTGGCAACAATCTGACAGTTCTGTGACCCTCAGTTCCTGATTTATAACCGATAATCTGATTTGGACTCGTTAATTGTGACCTTGACCTTTGACCTGATGTGCATTAGCTATATGTATATGCCCATGTCATTTTCATGGTGATATCTCAAGTACGCATGATAGGTCTCTGCGGACACACACACACAGACTAAGACACAAGGTGATTAGAATAATTCGTGATTAGTGGTTCAGAAGTTATGCATTAATTTAGATCAATAGATAATTTTGATCGGTGGATGTTTGGCTCTTAACGGGTAATTAACATATTGATGTTGGACGATATAAAAGTCAGGACAAGGGTTAAAACTGTTCAAATTGACTGATCACATTTATTAAAAAGTACTAATAGATTCAACCGATCTAATCTTGTTTCAGTGTTTTGTTTTTTACTCAGACCGTAAATTGAGGATTACTTTTATTCCCCAGATCCAAGCCTCTAACGTTGAAAAACAAGCACATTTTGGGGTTTTTTTGTTGTTTTTTTTGTACCACGCAATTTAATTATCCACTTCACACAAGCCATTGGGGATTAAAATGTAAAAAAAGAAAAAGTTTTCACCTGAATTTAACAGAAAACAGTCTGGATCCTTCGGTTGTATAATTACCGCAGTTATTAAGACGTTTTAGTTCTTTAACTTTAGCTATACTCGTTTTTGTAAATAACCAGCTTTAATTAGACCGTTTCAATTTAAGAAAAGTAAATTAATACATATGTACCCATGACTCCCATCAGTAATGAGTCAATACTGCCACCGTTTTAATGACATGTCTCTTTTCTACCTTTTATCCCATTTACCCATCATTCCTTTTCAGCCATTGTCAAACTTCATCTTTTCTTTTTCCTTTTGTGACATTTTTATCTCAATGTTTGTCATTATTGGGTAACTAAAAGGTGACGCTGTTGCACTTAACTGCTCTGTTCTGAGTGTCCCCTTTACTTTGGCTTTGAAAGCACTCTGTCAACTGCTGCTTTTAAAAAGGCACTTTATAAATAAAAAATATTTATATAACTAATAGAAAAATACTAGAAAAGTGTTACAGAACGAGCCTGTTTTTCTTTTCTTTTTTTGTCTTTTCCCACAAACTCAGCTTGATATTAACTATCAGTTGCGATCCGATAACACCATAAACCTATAAAGATCCATTAATTTTCAATACATGTAAATAACTAGTGTAAAGTGCAGTTTATCATCTTTTCATGGTCATCCGATACGACCCGTTTGGACGTTCACAAGCCAGGGTCTCTGGTTACCGTGGAAACACCATCATCTTCAACAACATTGATTAATCTATAAAAACCCATTGAGTTGGATCAATGGCAGTGGATGGAGTTATTTTATCTTAAGTTAATGAGAGATTTGCAGAAAAACTGTAGTTTCTTTTCTGTTTTGGATATAATAAATTTAATGAACATCTACATAATCAGATTAAATATCGGAAAATACTAAATGCAAAATACAGAGAATTAGAGTGTTCATTCACTCTCAACTGTGTAAAGCCCAAAGAACCTTGTTGCGATACAGTGCTCTACAAATAAAACTTAATTAAATTGAATGATCTGAACCCGCTTTATCCTCACTAGTGTTGCATGAGGGGTCACTGATGTCTCTCACAGCTATTTATCCAATACCAGTTTATTTATAAAGCACTTTCAATCAACCACAGTAGACCAAAGTGCTGTACAGAAGAATAAATAAAAAATAAAAGTGCAAAAGAGATGCTCATCTTGGACATGTCACCTAAATAGTGGTAAACAGTGTGTGAATTACATATCCCACCATATTTGGGGGGGTACTGCTCCTTCACTTCTTCTATGCCCATCATGGTCCACTACCGTATCAATGCCCACCATAATCGTAGAACACACTGATCAACTTCCAGAAGATAGAAGTTACTGTAAAGACATTGAAAAAAAAAATAAAAATATATATCATATATATATATATATATATATATATATATATAGCTGCAACCAGCTCTGGGTCAGGCAGTAAGGGGTCAGGGGTGGTTTGTGGCTCTGGTTTTACAGTGCCCTCCACCCGGACTTCGCCGCTTCCCAGCTTGGGGAGTACATGGCATGCACTCTTCGCATTCACAAACTCAGCAGGAATTCCCACCTGGATGCCCACTCCTTTTTGACATCAGGTCATTTCATTGTTGAACAAACTTGTCTCACAGATTCTTCCACTTCCTCACGCACTCGGCCGAGTCCATGTTAAAACAAGTCGTCTTCAACAATGAGCTCATGTTCACAAAACAAGAAGGAAAAGTAGAGAACCGGAAGAGTGTGTGGAGCAGATGTAAAATGGACCAATCAGAGGCCTCTTTTCTGGTCTTCTCTGCTTCACTGTCTGCGGTGGGTTATATTTTTGGGAGATGCGTACGTGATGCGGGAGAGTGGGGGGGACGTGCAGACACGTCGCAGACGACTTGGCTTCGGAGTATAAATCCAGCCTAATGGTGGTGTCCCAAACCCCCAGCAAATCGCACCCAGTACATACAAGGCAAGGCAAATATATTTGTAGAGCATGTTTCACGTACAGGACACTTCAAGGTGCTTTACATACAAATATAAGAAAATTAAAATTATTAAAATGCATTAGATGACAATTAAGAGACAAAAACATTTTAAAAACAATTGACTAAGTAAAAGCTCCAGTAAATACTCATGTTTTCAGGCCTGATTTAAGTGCACACACACACATATATATAAATAAATAACCAAGCCAAGCTAAACAGATGTGCATTTACATCTAATAATATCTTAGTAAACATGATAAAAACCTATGCTTCTCAGGAGTTAAACAGAAGCCTCCTTTCTGTTGTCTGTCAGGTGTTTTAACACAACGCGTCATTGCATGAGTCAGTAATTGCACTTATCTCATGTAACACCACCAAAATGCATTGATTACATATCAGTTAAAGTCATGTAGCTGTTGGCCTGATATAATTACTGAATATCGCAGCTGCTGTCGGCATTTAACATGGACAGCTCCAACGTTCACAAGTCATAAAAGCACCAAGACTGTCAACGCACAAAGTAGATGCAGTGATCGGCCAGGTGTGTGGAGGTGTGATCGTAGGCGGCATCTCTTAAATTACAGGAGCCACTGAAATAACCTGACACTATATGTGCAAAGAAGCTGATAAGGAGGCAAGTCAGTGAAAGAAATAGGAATAGCGTGCATTTATGTAGTTTAAAAAAAAAAAAATGTAAAAAAAGGGCGAACATCTAATATGTACTGCGGAATGCACTTAATAAATATGGATATTTCCTGTGACAGATGGGAGGCTGCACGCTACAAACATTCACATCACATTAAAATAAATCAATGCATGTATAAATAAACTTGGTCGTATCAAAATGCATGGAATAAACATGTAGGAGTGAGAGCCTACTTATGTCTTTAAAGTCATTACTCAGGCAACTTAACAAGAAAACACAGTGATGAAATCCTCCAGCAACGGGAACCACATACAAATAACCTGGACAACAGCAGCGACAGAACCACTGAACTATTGAGATCAGTTCTGTCTTTGTGTAAAACCCTGACACAATAGGGTCTGAGGTGTCAAAACAGTTGAATAAAACATGAAACCTCTCCGTTTGAATATTCCATGAAGTTTTATTAAGTTATTCACAATAGTTTATTGTTATTTGACATCTTTTCTCTATGTATGGAAATGTGAGAGCGATCGTCCAATCATATTTCAGCAATTATGTGTTGCCAGGTAAAACAAAAATCCACCTTGAGACTGAAAATCAATGCAGAATCAGAAGCTACAGTGCATACACAGAAAAAAAAAACAGAAATATTTAACAGTAGAGATGGTAATCGCTATCTCCACTAGGAAAATCGCCAATTCTACCACAACAGTGTAATTCACTAAAAGAAAGTTTAATAATAATAATTCAATCAAAGGTAGTCATTAAGATAGTCAAAGATGAAAGTGCTCACACACCAAAAAGGTGAGAATATAACTGTGAAATAAAGTGTAACACCTCAAGAAGCTTGATGGTATATAATTAGAAAACTAATTGCAACCTAATTAATATTGTGTTCTTATATGGGTGCTATGAATATTATAATATCATGGGATGAAAATTGTGATGTAAAAAATAGGACTTGAGGAAGAAAATAAAAGCAATATCAGGTCTTGTCATTTATATTAAATGCTGTAAATGTGATATATTAAATACAATTATTGTTACTAGGGATAATTTTCATATTGTAACTTCATATTTTAATTGGTAGTTTTGAAAAATAGAGTACACAACTTAAGATCACTGAACTGGGAAAGAAAGCCTTCATGTTTTCTGCTCCTTTTGCTTGGAACAACTTGCAAACTTGTGTCTCAAAATGTTTTTAAATTTTACAGCGAAATCTTTAGAACGCAAATACAAGACTATTTGTCATTGTGGAACACAGTGAAACTAATTTAGCAATTTATCTCTCCAGTACCATCATAAAATGAATAAAATACAACATTCAAACTCAACAGAATGTCATAAAAGCTAAAACCAGCAAATATATATATATATACATACATACACACACACACACACACACACACAACATAAAATATATTAAATTAATTATAACAGTGCAGATATAAAATGAACTAAAAGGTGCTGATGTATATAAAATGTATGAAAAAAGCTTAACACCAATTATCTGAATGTCACTGCTTTTATTCATAATGCGTTTTTATGCGTTTGTGTTTTCAGTCATTGTGTTTATGTGATTTAATGTAAATTAAACTATGTGTAGTTGCTATTGATGGGCAGGTCTCCCTTGAAAAAGAGATCATTGATCTCAATGGGACAAATCTGGTTAAATAAAGCTTAAAAAACAAAAAACAAAATCTCACCTAGGAAAATTCCCAATTCTCCAAGGTGAGATAATTGTATTTCAATCTCCCCTACGTTGTAAACTCGAACGTTCAGAATAATTAAATATATTAAACTGTGAATACTCAAAGTTTCAGAAATAGTACTTCTACCTAAATGTATTCAGTTGCTTTTAATAACATGTTCTTTTTAAGTACTTCCAACTAATATATTTTTTATTAATATTAACTATTGTGGATATAAATGAACATAACATGAGGTACAACTGAGTGGAATTAAGTCATTAAAGACATAGAATGTATTGTTCTGTTATTTCAAATAAGAATGATTGAAAAAACAAACAAAAAAAATAATAAACTTACCTGATGTACAGTAGTAGATGCTGAAATACAATTTCAGAACTGTAATCTATGAAATGCCTACACTGTTCTGCACCGGGCTACTGTCTGAAAAAGAATTCTTAATCTCACCCAGTTAAATAAAGAATATGTAAAGTCCTCTCCTTGAGTAAATCTAGTGTGAAAATATTGTAATGATGCCTGCAAGTAGAGCTTCTGCATCATCAGCAAAATGTGCTTTAAGTACGATAACTAAAGTCAATGTGCGGTAAAATAAAAAAATTAAAATGCTGCTGGACAAGGAGAAGCAGGGTCGTACACTTTATCTCACACTGTCTTCATTAAACTGTTATTAGAAACACTCACCTGCAACAATAAGAACCTTCCTCTGACTGCAACATCCCAGAAAAAGAGCTCAACTGGAAGGAAATGCAGAGAAAAATATTAGAGAAAATACTAACATGACACTGAAAATACATGTTATTCAAACCTGATCCCACAGTTAAATATATATATATATATATATATATTCCTCCAAATGCATTATTTTAATAGCCTTTTGTTTCCCCCCATTCCAACTTTTTCCACCGTATTGCTACGATTAGTCCCATTTCTATTATTTTATATCCATTTATTCAAGTGTAAATTAAATATGGGTTTATAAGATTAAGGCCCATCCTTGTCAGCGTTATATTTTATGTATAATGTTTATTAATCATCTCGCTGCTGCATTTGTATGTACAGCATGTCCCATTTTACTGCAGTATACATTTCAGACTACGCACATTTGACCTATTTTATACTCTTGTGTTTAATATACAACCACGTACCATACGATCAATGTTGGCCGTGTTAACATTCTCTTAAAAATGAGTTTTTCATGACAATTGAAGTTTCCACCACATCCATCCGTAAAGGCCCCATCAACTACTGGTATGAACTATTTAATACATGTTTATCCATCAATACATGTAAATAATTTGTGTAAAATAAAGTTTGACTTTTTTTTTTTCATGATCTGGAGCCATGACCCATTTGGATGTTCTCGATACAGTAGTTACCGTGGAAACGCTCAGCTTTCAAAACACTGATTCAACAGGAAAAATGATGGAATTGGATCAATGACCATGGATGGAAACCCTGCTGTATGTTCAGGTAATGATAGACTTGGTAAAAAAAACATTTTACATGCTTTTTTGGGTGACTTTCCCTAAATTCCAGCGCATACCCACAAAACTGAGTACAGTGACAAACATTATCTACACAGTAACTCACTTTTAAATGCTTTATTTTAGATACTTTTGAAATTTTTCTGTTTTTTCCCCTGTTTAAATAAGTATTCTTGCATTCATGGCAAAAAAAAAAAGAAATGAAAAAGAAAATGCAGTTTAACTTTTGTACTTTATTACAATTGTGAAATTGTACTTTTTTTCTTTTCATCTCATAATGTCGGCTTTCTATCCGATGACTTTGACTTTAATGTTATAATTTTGACCTTTTTACATAATTTAGATTTTTTTTGTCATAATTTTCACTTTAAGTATTATTATATTCATGGCAAAAAAAAAGAATACAGCTTTACTTTTTATGTTGTACTTTATTACAATTGTGAAATTGCACTTCTTTACTTTCACTTAAATGAAGGAGTTGAATCAGTACTTCTACTTTTACCAGAGTACTTCTTCACACCAGTAGCTGTACTTCTACTTAAGTACAGGATGTGAGTACTTTGACCACCTCTGATCTTTACAAGAATCAAGAAAAAAAAAAAATCTATACTGTATATACATACACATATCTAATAATTATTTTTACTAGTTCTGTAACTGTAAAGGGAATAGGCAGAAGCTGAGGCTTATTTAGCATATACTATATAATCCATAGAACCACCAGCATATCAGTAATAGAAGGAATAGAAGACAAAAAAAGAGAAAACTGTAAAAAGACAAAAAGATTTCACTCTAAATTATTCATCGTGTGCCAAAAATGCAAAAAATACTGAGGATCAGTTCATAATAAATGGTGATAAAAGGTGAAAAAGAGGAAAATGTTATAAAAGTAGTGCTGGGTTATTATGGGTTAATGTTAGATCTCACCCGTTTGTGAGATTGTTTATTTTAGTTGTTTATCAGTGTGATGATTTATGGACTAATGTTTTCTTCCTGCCTCTTAATGGAGCTCATTAAAATAGTGGATTTTCCCTCTGAGGTCAAAAGTTCATGTGTATCTGTGTTTATATTCAGTGACCACAGCTACTTTTCTCATAGGGCTCCATTCAACTCGTCTATGTGCAGACCCATCGGGATGTTTCAACTTCACACTACCTTTATCTCTGATTACATTCATCTTTGTTTGCACTACCCAAGACCTTTGTTTCCATGGTAACGCTCAAGGACACCTGTTAACTAGTGGTATCAGCAGCAGGCAATGAGAAACAGGGCTCTTTTTTATTTTATTCTTTTTTTTTAATGGACGAGAAGCTAGAGTTTTTCAAAACCAGTCACTGTCTGCTGTAATTCATTTTTTGTTTTATTTATTTATTTGCTCAAATCTTATACAGGCGTCAAAAGTGCTGAAAAAAAATAAAAAAATCTTCATTTAACTGAAATTCCTCACAAATTATTCAGTAACTCACTGCCCGGGGCAACAGATGCAGGTCTGATTTTCTTCCCCATTTACCGTGTTTTACAGACTACAACAGTGCTTTATAATCCAGAGCACCTTATATATGGATTAATTCATAGTTTTTACTGTTTATCTAATAATTGTGAATTTTTATCCTATAATTTTGACTCCTTATCTCACGATTTTGACTCCACTTCTGCCCCGTATTTGAAAAAAACTTAAAAAAATAATTGAAAATAAATTGTCCAGTGCGTCTTATAGTGTGGCAACTACAAAGCAAAGCCCATCTTAAGTAGCACCCAGATGCTAAACTCTGACTAATAAGAAAATACCTCAAAGTGTAACAAAGAGGACATATTTGGGCATCATCCGCCCCAAAATTAGATGCAAAATAAATCCAATTTGTTGTTTGGTGAAGTGCCCCTTTAAGCTGGTATTTTCAGCAATGCAAATGAGCACTACCTAAACACAGGAATTCTAGAAATTACCTATTGCTCACCGATTTCACCGCTCTTAATGCATTTCACTGCGCACTGAAGTCATGGAGTTCGCTCTTGTTCCCATCAGTAATTTGAAATGTAATTACCCATCATTTTAGAGTGCTTCAGGAGCCTGACACCTACGTCTCCCCCTGTCTTTCTTCGCTCTCTCTGGTTGGTTTTGTATGCTAGTGGAGGATTGTATATTTTCCACCCCCACACATTTTTTGAGCACTACCCCTACCATTACCTATGTAAATGACTTGGGCTCAGACAGCCAGTTTACACCGAATGGGTGCTTTTACATGCATGCAGGATACACCAGATCATATCACTGCTGTTTAAGTAGGTTACACCTCTGTACCAAACCTAAAAATAAACATTTATGTAACGACAACCATATATCTGATGTGTTACCTAGTCAGAGGTAACCAGAGGTGGAAAGTAACTAAGTAAAAGTACTTCGTTACTGTACTTAAGTTGATTTTTTTAGGTATCTGTACTTTACTTTAGCATGTATTTTTCTGGCAACTTTTACTTCCTACATTTTTGTATAAATATCTGTATGTTATACTATTCTCAGAATAGACTTGTTACTTTTTCAAACTAGACAAATGTGACAGCACGAAAAATAAGTTGTAAATCAGAAATTGTGACTTACTATATGATCATTTTGACTTTTTATCTCATAATCATAATTTTTCATCTCATAATTATGACTTTTTCCTCATAATTTTGACTTTCCGTCTCATAATTATGATTTTTTTTTTATGTCATAATTCTGACTTTCTCATCCATGGCGGTCATATAACCGTGTTCTCAGTCGAACATCCATATAATCGAGACCCTGAAAACACCTTGGAACCCATCAGACAAATACCGTTGGCCGACTCCCACCAGCCTTCATCAGCCTTGTCCAACTTTCACTCGTTACTGAATTGACCTCTTGAGACTTTTTTTAATCCAATCATATCAATGCAGTTCACAAAAACACAGCTTCTAACAATTACATAAATGTGCAATCTAGCATTCGATTACACACACAATGAACGCCTTTAACACAACAACTGAGAAGAAACATAATGTAGTTTGATTACATCAACATTACCCACCAGTCATTTTCTAAATTGTGGATAATTGTGCTTTGTCATTTGTAAAAAACATTTGCAATCAATAACAAACAAGAACATTTACACATTGTTTGGACGACTTCACTATTTAGCGGTCGACAATGAAGCCAAAGCGACAGAAATACTGCGTTTTCCTTTTGTGCTTGTATGATATATTTTTGTGTTAGTCTTACATTTTTCAGTGTATATTCTCTAATCACTGTTATTTAACATTGATAACTCGGTTAAATAGATGATTCCACTGACTGCTCTCTAGGAGTATCATATATACAGATATTTTATATGATATAAGAGGATAATATATACACTGATGAAAGCCCGGAGAGTCAGGTGCTCCGTTTAAGACTTAAGTAAATCTTCCCACACACACACACACAGAGAGATGGATGCGTTTAATGTAAAACCTTGTACCATCAGGAGGAACCTGCATCAGAAAAGGATTCAGCATTTAATTAGTTACAGACAAATAGTCTGGTACGGTACAGTTATCATTTACCTTCTTTAAATTAGTGGTTTTACTCCAAATAAAAGTTAATTCTGCTTTAAGATGACCATGTAGACCCCCAATTCAGAATTTAATTCTGAATAAAGTCACTGTTTTATTCCGATCTTAATTCCAAATTTTTTAATTTGTCTGCCATGTGAACAGTTAATTCCGATTTAACGTTAATCCTGTCATTCTCAGAGGTGGTGAAAGTACTCACATTGTGGACTTAAGTAGAAGTACAGATAAATACTCTGGTAAAAGTACTGATTCAATTCCTTTACTGAAGTAAAAGTAAAAAAGTACAACTTCTCAATTGTCGTAAAGTAAAAGATTTTTTTTTTATTTAAGAAAAAACAGAAACATTTGAAAAATCTATAAAAAAAAAAATAAGGCCTTTAAAAGTGAGTTAGAGTGTAGATTATGTGTTTTATTGGGCCATGGTACCCAGGTTTGTGGGTTTGGACAGGACATTTAGGAAAAATTCCAAAGTCATAAATAAGACATTTTTCAAGCATAATTACGTGATTAAAACAAACTAAATCGTAAGAAAAAGTCAAAAATATGACATAAAACATCAGAACTATGAGATAAAAATTCTAAATTGTGATATAGTCAAGTCACAATTTCTGATTTAACACTTATTTTTATGCTGTCATATTTATCTAGTTTGAAAAAGTAGTAATGAGTCTATTCTGAAAATGTAAAGAGTAAAAAGTACAGATATTTATACAAGAATGTAGGCAGTAAAAGTAAAGTTAACAGAAAAATAAATACAAATACCTAAAGAGTGTACTTATTTCATTCTGTGCATGCTCTTGGTGCATTGATGCATATATTTCATTCCAATTATGCACATATTCCACACAGCTGGCATTAGTTAATTCTAATTGACCTGTTGCTTTGTTATTCTCACAAAAATGAATGCAAACATCACATGTAGTATCTGTCTGGAGAACGTTACAAAATGGTGGATTATGGATCTTAACGACTGTTGTCACTTCTGTAAAAACAATTTAAAGATTGCTGATGTTTCCTCACATTCTTCACTTATCTTTGGTAAAATTAAATCACCACCTGTTCTATGGTTGTTTCCAGTAGTTTCTCTTGGAATCGTCACAGCCTCACTTTGTTACGCCCACCCTCTGACTATACTTCACTGTGATTTGTCATCCAGTAAAAAGTTACATTGAGCATAAATATACGACGGTAGCAGATTAGATTTGCTGCCACCCTAACCCTAACCCATGGCTAGGTTAGGCTTCACCCAACCCACCCCCAACTTGGTCACTTCACTTCCTTGCCATGTGGTTCTCCCTCATTCTTCTATAAAATATCACTTAAGCGATAATATTTAACTGCCAGATAAAGAAACATAACTCTCCACAGCCCTTCACATTCTAGCACCCTCACGCCCCTGACACTCAACATCTAGTGTCGACTTTTTATTTTTCTGATCCATGATTTTGAGCACTTGGAAATTGTTTTCAGCTTGAAAATAAATAAATGGGAAAAAAAAAACAAAAAAAACACCCACACACCTCTATCAACCAACAGACTATAGGCTTTTCAAAATGTCCTTGCTTTTTTTGTACACTTGTTTCATTTCCTGTCTAATGCACAGGAACATAACAGCGATGCAACGCTGGCTGTCATTCATCCCACTGGATGCCTCTTCACTCTATGCCTCATGACTGAGCCTTGATTATTTTATTTTATCAACATGATGAACATTAATGTTCCATTAATTGATTTTAACCAGTAAAAAAATAAAATCCCATTTGGAGAATCCATCCACAAACCAGGACCGATATGAAAAATGTCAAAGATACACAAAAAAATTAAGCCTTTAAAAGTGAGTTAGTGTGCATGTATGATGTGTTTTATTGAGTCATGGTGGATAGTTGATATGGACAGGGCATTTAGGAAAAAGAAATAGATAAAAATAAAATAAAAATCATAATTATTAGATAAAACAAATCTAAATCCTGAGATAAAAAGTCAAAAATGTGATAGCCACAATTTCAGATTTATGACTTTGTAAATCCAATGGACCTTTTTCACAACTTATGCATTTCGCACCAGAAATACATAAGCGGAGGGTAAACTTACTTAAATGGCAAAGATGACAGCAAAGACCAAAAGTTATTGTAACATATCAGGATGTTCTGGTAATGCCCAGAAGCAGTCATACATTTCATTCCACTCCTTCCCCGTTAATGGCGAAACTAGACAAAAATGTGTCCAGACTATTCAGCGGGATGAAGGGCTGTGTTTTACCATTTTTTAAAAAGGAGCACTTACATCTGCAGCAGACACTTCATATCAGAAGACTACATCTTGGGGATGACTGTTTGCCAGTTGAAACCAGAGTCTGTCCCTATAATTCCTACAGGAAAAATGGAGTCAGTACATGAATGGTGTCAAATACAGCAGCTGTTAACGTCAGTATGAGTTGAGATAAAAGAAATTGCCATGGTTTTGAAAGTCATGGTGAACACAAATAAGTCATGTTCGACTTAAACTGTAGTTAGTATCTTCTGCCTTTACATGCCAGTACATCAGTGTAAACAGTAGCATTGGAATGAATGAGTTGAAATAGCCATAGAGCTGCAACTGCAGCCAGTGAACAACAGTAGGTCACAGTAAATGTATGCACAGTCATCAAACCTGTAGTTTTTGAGGCTCCTCTTTTTTTCTTTGCGATGGGTAGCATCTAGCCCTCCCAAAAACCTGCCCGTTTACTTATATACTACTAACAAACACACACTGCCGGATTATAATAGCATTCGACTAATGAGACGTTGACTTGAACCAAAGAGAGAAAAAAATTGGAGAAAAAAAAAAATACTACATGTTCTCACCACCAGTGTTTCCCAACTCTTGTCCTCGAGGTAAACTATCCTGCACGTTTTAGATGTTTCTCTCTCTGCAGTCACACCTGATTCAAATGATCATCAGCTGTGCAGAAGATAATGACCGTCAGGTGTGTTCAAACAGGGAAAAGTCTAAAACATACAGGATAGTGTTCCACGAGAACCCGGGTTGGGAAACACTGCTATATGCTATCCACGATTCTTCCAATATCTGCAAATGTTAAAAGTGGCAAATTTATTCAGGAACTTGAAAAGACTCTCACAAATATTACCGGTTTTCTATTGGATTGACGTTAAACCGGAAGTTCAGTTACGCTCACGTGACATATTTCCGCTTATTGTGAAAAATGTCCATCCTTAGTAAATAATAGATAAGTATGAAGTACAGATATTTCTATAAATGTAAAGAGTATAAAGTACAGATATGTATATAAATGTAAAGACTATAAAGTACAGATATGTATATAAATGTCAAGTGTATAAAGTACAGATATTTATACAAAAATGTAGGGAGTAAAAGTAAAAAGTTGCACTTAAGTACAGTAAAGGAAGTACTTGTATTTAGTTACTTCCACCTCTGGCCTTAATGATGACCCTTATGATGGAAACTTCTCCTTCAGCAGCGTTTTCCTTTTAAAAATCTCCATTAGCATGACAGCTTCTGTACATTAGCATAGCAACCTAGCACAACAGTAAAAGCAGACTTTTCGTGTCCCGTTGGTGCTGGTCCCCTTCTTCTCCACAGTGTGACTCACCGGGATGTCAAATATGGTGTAAGACAGCTGTCAATGTATTCGTGGCAAAAAATTGCGTATTTTGTCGTATTTGCCTTTCTTCTCACAAGTGACATAACTGTCAAAATACGTCATCACCGCATCTACAGACATGACGTGTTGAGCAAAGGTGAACCCCGTTTTTGTTTCATGTAGCTCCGACGTCTTCAAACTACGAAATATAGCCTTTGAAATTAAGAATGAGGACTAGTAAATGTAGCGACAAAAAATCCTCACCTTAAAAACCCATCAATTCTCCCCAATTAGCGATTTCGTGGCGAACTATTTCCTCAGAGCGGAGTCATAAAATGACGACACGGGAATCCACGTGATCATTCTGGACCAATCAAACGTTTATTTATTTATTTCATTAAAAAAATACTTCCTTATTTATTTATTAATTCGTTTATTTTATTTATTTATTTGTATTCATGTATTTATTTATATGCTTTTTATTTATTTTTAGTTTTATTCATGAAGTCATTTATTTTTAATTATTTATTTTATTTAATTATTTTACCTACAAGAAGGATGACACTGAAACATATGTTCTGTGTCGACCAATAGAATGTAACAGCTAATGTGACATAAAGTGACAACGCATTCAAAGTGTACACTGCAACCTTCTAGAAAATAAAAAGCTTAAAGAACAAAATAAATAAATCAGGAACATGTAATCTTGCTTTTGTTAGTACAAAGTTTATTGTGTGTCTGTGATGGCGAAATGCTCTGTTTTTTATTCCAAAACCAAAGAAAAAATGGGGTTAAAAAAACTCAATATGGCTGCCACTGTGTTTTACTGCAGCCTTTTGAGGAGTTTTTGGAGGCACAGTAATGACTTATTTCAGATCTAATCCATCAGCAGCTCCAGCTAATTTTAAATTAAGAGAATTTGTGCAACCTGCACTGCAACAGTGTTATAAATAGTGATCTAAATTCATCCTTTACTGCCTGCTGTGTGAGGCGGAAAGGCGATCAGATGAAAATGAATGTGGGCAATTCACCAGTGGCATCACGAGGGGTTAAATCTAATAACAGTGAAGATGCTAGCGGTTACCCACAATGCAACACTTTGGAAGAGGGAAAGACACGCACACATTCGTATGAATATTATGAATGTATTTGATTTAATTAGGATTTAAGTGAGTGAGTGAGTGAGTGAGTGAGTGTCTGTCTGTCCGTCCATCCATCCAGTAAAGAAAATAACAGTATGTGAGTGCACTTTAAAAAAGACAAAAAAAAAAGAAAAGGAGTATTTTACATAATGCATGCTAATGGTGTCTGATTTATTCTATAACACTTCTGATGACAAGAACACATTTTCTCTACTGTCAAATAATGTGTAAAGTTCTTCATGCATGACGCAGGGAGTTTCTTCTTTTACTTAAGCAGAAAAAGTCTTTCAGGTAAAAGGGAAGCAGAAGCTGCCATGTTCTCTGCCTGGTGACTCACATGTGTATACCTGGTGGAGCTCATCCAAACACAGCAGAGCTAACAGAGAGCTCCAAGGATACTGTCAAATCCAGGGTTGGAGCACAGAATTATTGGCAATAGTCAGCTTCTTCCTCTTCTTTTCTTTCTTTTTTTTTACACAGGTGATAGAGCTGACAACGTGCAGCATCAGACACGTTTATTTGTCACTGATTAACTGTCTGTGTTCAACAAGTCATGGTAGTCTGTTATATGTGCTGAAATCCATAAAGCTTTTGTATATTTTATTAAAAACTTACAGACCGCACCCCTATCAATGGCATTTACCCCCTTTATTCTTATGCATAATTAGTTTTCATACTATCTTATTAATGTATTGAGACCAAACAGGATACTGTGAACCTACGACATATCTGGTCATAATGTCTGTTATTTGTGTGAATTACAGACTTTTGTTTATCCCGTCCGAATGCACCACACAGTAACACAGAGGTAATTGCGAATTACCAGTGGTCCACATACAATACTTGCTGAATAATGATGCCTTCAGATCATATCAGGAGCCATACACGTCATAGTATGTGAGTCAGTTAAGATTTATTCAACCAGATTTTGGAAAGTAAACTGCAACATGTACAACACAAATATGAGCCTTTAAATTCACATACTTCATAATAAAGTGTCATTTAAAGTGTACATGTCCAGCACTAGTATTCCCTTCTGTTACAAAGCCCACACAGTTTAATTATTGTTAATTGTTTAAATATAATTATTCAGAAACAACTAATTTTCTCAGTTTTCAGATATCTCGCGCTTTTGAACACACCAGAGATGTTATGACTCTCGTGAACACACCACCTCAGTGTTTAGAATTAGCGTGTTGTTGCTAAGCACCCTCTTTTTCCCAACTCTAATTCATATACCCCTGGTTTATTACTGTGTGTAAATACCACAAGGTGAGATTAATAACACAATACAGTTGGTATAGATATTAGCACAGTGTATTGTTTATCTGCGCATAAGTTAATGCTGTTTAACGCTGGTGTGTCGTTGAAGCTAATACGATAATAAGCTAGCTGTCATCTGAGTGACTCATACAGTCGTTAACGGTCTTACAAGCAGCCTTTTTTTCCTCACCCGGCTTAAAATTAATCATTTAAATATGGGGAAAAAATTTATTTTTGAACAAAAAAAATCATAAAACAAAAAATCCCGATACATATGTGAATCGATTTTTTCCTCCCACCTCTAATACTTATCCAGTGCAAATAGTGCATAAGTCGACTACTAACATGGCAGAGTATGACAGGACAAGACAACATTAAAATCAGTTCTGTGGAATTATTGCACTTTGAAATTCATCCCAGGCCGTATTTATTTGAGTCCCCTGTTCTGAAGTTGACACCACCACCCAAACCTCTTCAGGAAACAGTGCCCCCCACCCACCCACACACACACACACACACACACACACACACACACCACATCCTCCTCTCACTGACTCCTCCACAGAACCATGTTTCTGTTTTTGACTCAGGAAAAACAAGCAGAAGGTTGAGTTCTTCTGCTTCTGTCACTTTCATGGAAGTTGCCCGATGGCCTGTAGCAGCTGATCCCAACGTTCCGCCACCTGCTTATGCATATAATAGATATAACTGCTGCCATTACAAGCTCCCTGTGGGAATCAGGATGACTCACAGGTGTCCAACGCTGTTTGCAGAGGATGTTCCTGCAGCTGCCCTCCTCTTACAAAGACGTACAGACTTCAGGTGATTCTGAAAATGTTCAGCTTGGGTTTAATGGTCCTGCTGTGTGTGTAGGTGTGTGTGTGTGTGTGTGTGTGTGCATTGAGTGAGCACACATGCACACACAACTGATGCGTAGGGGTGTGGAGTGGTCAACTGATGAAGCACTGTGGAGGCTGAGAGCTCTGGAGAGTGGTGTGTGGGTTGGAAGCCTCCTCTTTTCGCTGTGAAACACACACACACACACACACACACACACACACACATACTCGTTTACATTTCTCATGAGGACCAAGTTTGTAATCAAGTATAGCCATTGGGTAGTGAGTGTAAACACAGCTTCTTCTTTTTTGAAAAATAAAATAAATAATAACAATAATAAATAGGATAATGAATAAATACATGTATTTTTTTTTTTAATTACGTAAAAAATGAATTTTTCAGTAAACACAGATTAAAACATTTGAATTTCACTTTGTACCTGTTTCCCTCATGCTTTAATGGGGACTTCTAGGGGGGAAAGTAGATTAGACAGACAGACAGACAGACAGACAGACAGACAGACAGATAGACAGATAGATAGATAGATAGATAGATAGATAGATAGATAGATAGATAGATAGATAGATAGATAGATAGATAGATAGATAGATAGATAGATAGATAGATAGATAGATAGATAGATAGATAGATAGATAGATAGATAGATAGATAGATAGATAGATAGATACTTTATTAATCATTTTCAAGGAAATTGCTTTTTATTACAGTCAGATAGAAATAAATAAAATGAGTAAAAACTAACATATTTATAGGGCCACATAATATCTATTTTACTAGTGGGGACCTTTATTTATATTTAACCCTCGTGGGAACCTGAATTTTGGTCCACATTGTGTCAGAGGTCCCCATGGCATGACTGTGTAAAGATATCAACGTCCCCATAAAGATAGGAATACAAGCACACGCACGCACACACATGTAATACACACAAAGCTGGGGGAGGTGGAGGCAGCAGAGCTTGCCTCTCCGGCTGTCCATTGATCAGTGGAGAGGTTGGTAGACTTAAAAGATCAGTGTAGAGACTGGTGGAGAGCAGAGAGAGGGATGGAGAGGAGGATAACTGGTCCTGCTTGAGACAGACACAAGCAGAAGGAAGGGAGGGAAATAAGAGAGAGAGAGAGAGAGAGAGAGAGAGAGAGAGAGAGAGAGAGAGAGAGTGTGCAGAAAAAGTGAGGAGACAGACAGGAGAGCGAGGGGAGACGGAGAGAATCGCATCACAGTGTCTGGGGTTGCCCTGGGTTTTAACAGTCTGGATGAAACCTGCCGGTAAGCACTTGCTATTTGTGTGTTTCTACCATGCCATGTATGTACGTGCGCTGCCTATTTATTTGTACGCCTGCCTGCCTGCCTGGCTGCATGTGTCTCGTGCTGCCCATGCTTCTGCCGTTGAGTCACTGCAGAGAGGAAGGAGAGGGATGCCAGGCGCTCGTCTTCCTCCTCAGTGCAGCAAAAAAAAAAAAAAAAAAAAAAGAAGCAGGAAGGAGTAGAAATGTTCCAGGCGTCCACTGCAGACAAACCATAGAGTGTGTTATGTGTTCAGTTAAAAACAGCAGTGCACTCAGGGGGCAGATACTGCTGCTGCTGCTGCTGGTGCTGCTGGTGGTGCTTCTGCTGCAGGATTCATTCAGACTGAGTGTACTGTACATGTGTACCAGTGGCAGTATGTGTGTGTGTGTGTGTTTGAGAAGGTGTTAGGGTGGCAAACACACACACTCGTGCTTTTTCAAGTTGTTCCCTACATGAGGAAAGGAACAATGATAATACCCATCCCCTCCCTGCTTGCAGTTAGTGCATGTGCTTGGGTGTTTTTAATGTGAAATATGATGTAGAAGACAGAGTAATTGATGCATTGTATGGTTCCATTACTTCCCCATATCTTAAATAAATCACCAGACAGGATGTTATATTCTACTGTGCTGCAGATACAACCCTTGTTCTTATGCAAAACTAACCCTATATTATATATGTTCCAATAGGGATTCAGTTTTACTCAGTAGCAGTATTGAGTGTTGGTTATGATATAGTATTGTTCAAGCAGGTGCATCCAGTGATAATGCAGTCAGATTTTAAAAACACCTTTTAACCACCAAGATGACCCTGAAAAAAAAACAAAAAAACAGTGTGTATACTGCCACCCCCCCCCCCTGTTGTTTAGTAGATTATTACTTGATACAGAATTTGTCCAGCCTCATAAAAACTGATGAAGAAAAGACGCTGCATGAGGCATTAATGCAAAGAATATATAAAATAAAAAAAGCAACAAAAAAAAACACCCATAGCACTGTAGTCTGTTTGTAATTGACTGAGCTTGTGCAAAATAACCAATAAATGAACATGTACAACTGCATTGTGGTTTATTTAAATATTAATATAAACCAACCAAGGATCAGCACGCCTGTTGCAATCGACTGGAGCACAGTGCGCTTTCATTTCTCATCAAAATTACAATTCAAAATAATAAATTGGCAACAAAACATTATTTAAAATGCAGACCCCCCCCACCCACCCACCCACCCTTTCTTTCACTTCAGTTTGTCAATGAGCACAATTCTTCAGTAGGAGTTGACATGAATAAAAACATATAATCCTTTTAAAATGACACTGCCTTCAGCTCCTCCACATCACTTCCAAACACTCAACAAACTATGTTTTACTTTGGGGAGGTGGTGGTGTTGTGTGTATGTGTGTATGTGTGTGGAGGAGGGAGGGGGTCGGATCAGAGATCAGAGTCCCTCCAAAGGTCCCCGGACCCCAGATTGTGCACCACTGAGCCAGCCAGCAGCTGAAGAATCCCCCTTATGATATGGACTCAACACGCGTTGACGTGTCGCGCTGCGCTTCCGACCACTAGTATCGGTATGCGTCTTCTTACACAGACACACACACACGCGCACGCACACAAAACATTCTCGTGGGGACATGCGGCCAGCAGACGCAGCCACGGTAAGTGTAGCCCGTTTTCACGCGGTACTTTATCCACCTCATAACCTATAGCAACTTTCCAGCCTCGTGTGTGTTTGTGTGTCGTTGTTGTTGTTGTTGTTGTTGTTGTTGTGCTGTTGTTGGAGAAAAGGAAGTTTAACAGACTTTTTTTTTCTCCCCACTGTCTCGTCCGTCGGCACTGATCACAGTCTATATCCACGCAGCAGATTGCGCAACGCAGCGTGTAATCGCCCCGAAAAACGTTAAAACAATTCAGTATTGTTGGTCCAAGTGAACAGCAGTGTCGTTAACAACCACTTTCTGTAACAAAAGTGCATCTCATCATGTGGTTTATGCTTTGGCCATGCGTGGAGCTTCACCCGTGGAGCACATTTCACTCTCTCCACTTGGTTAAAAGGGGGAATTCTTGCAGCAGATTGTCCTTTTTTTTTTTTTTTTTTTTTTTTTTAAAAAAAGAAAAACTCAGAGCCACATCCAGGGCGCCGCTGAACAATGCGTTTTATTTTTCAGATTTTAACCTTTCTCTGTTTTTTGGGGGGTATAAATGTTCTGTTCGGTTCCGTGTGTATGTGTATGTGTGTGTGTGTGTGTGTGTGTGTGTGGTGGTGGTGGTGGTGGGGGGGCAATGCGCAAAGTGTGTGGTCTCCAAGCTCTCCACCCCCGCAGAGACGCACGGCCAAGCGCGCACGTACACACACACATACGCACATTTTACGCACACACGCGCACAAAGCTCCGTCAGTCACGCTCGGGCATAGATGTCTCCGGGTCTCAGGAATGCGCCCGGCGTTTTCTCTGTATTTTTCACATTAAGAGCAGTTTGGGAACCGCTCTCAAAGCCGCTCTCTGAACCTCTGCCACCAGCGCAAAGTCAGCTGCAATCAAACACACACATCCGGACATCATTTTCACATTAAGTCTCCTATACACACATAAATATCTATATATATATATATATAATCCACATGCGATATGAAATAGTGATGCAAACAAAGGAAATACTGCAACTGACACAAGAAAAGACATGGAATGCTCACACTTTACGCACAATAAAAAAAAAATCCGATGCGTTTATCTCTCATCTTTTCCTGCAGCAAATAGAAATTTAGACTCCGTTGCCATGGTGATGACAGCTGTTATCACCACGCATGGATATAGCAATTGTGTTTCAATGAATAAACGCGTGCAAACACATGGGTATGCGGTGCGTAATTTTGGAGTTTGTCATTTCTAGCCGAACCAAACTGTGTTCTATTCTAATCTAATGCTTTTATTTTGAATGCCAAAGCCCGGGTTGTTTTCCGGTTTGTTGCTGAAAAATTGTAGTGAAAAAAGAGGGAGAGGGGGTAGACCCTGCCTGGAGAGGAGAGAGGGGGAAATTCTTGAGTTTTTTGGTATGCGATTACCCAGCGGAGAACCCATGACTGAAGGAGAGGAGGAGGAGGAGGAGGAGGAGGAGGAAGGGGGGGTTGAGTTTAGGATACATTCCTCGCCTTCCTCTTTAAGTTAACCACATTATTTGAGCTGCTGACATGTTGCCTCCTCACATGACACCCATAAGCTCGCAGCTGATGCATTACAACTGGACAAAGTGGTCAAATGACCTCAGCGCTGAGGATGAAGAGAATAAAAACTATAGATCCAGAAGCAAAGGAGAACGACAAAAACCCATCTGAGCAACATGCGTGTAAAATACTAAAGTGCCAATATGGTCCAGGGGTGTATGCAGGAGTTTGGGGGCCCCTGGGGCAGGATTGGTGTTACGATGGACCTGACTAACCAGGGCCCGAATAGGGAGAGGGTCATGAAAACCCAGACTTGATGTTTATTTCAAATAAATTGGGCCCTCTGATTAATTGGTGTCGTTATATTGACAGAAAATAAAATGCAAAATCCAACCAACGAGAATTTACTATCATGTACAGGGGCTCCGATATTTGGAATAACTCAAATAAATCATTGAAATAACTAAAGATGCTTTTATAAGTTTTTTTTGTTTCTTTTTATTATTTGTCCTTAAAGTCTTATTTAACTCATGTCCATGTGTTATTCTAGTAATGGTAATTTATTTTGTATTTGTGCTTTATTGTATTGTTTTATTGACTTTTTATGTCACTTTTCACATTTGATTCATTTTAAGTGTTAATTAAGTTGATGAAGGGATGATCTATAGAAGCATATTAAGCTTTTGGCTTGTCTTTTATAGTGCATAATAAACTAAACTAAACTATATTCATGATATCAAGTGAGAGAATTCATTTTATGCCACAGTCCTTCCAACATATTGGACATCCTGGGTCCCCTCTTGGACGCACAAAATGGTTTAGTCTTAGGTATATGCACTGAAAAAAGTACAACATTGAATCAACTTAAAAAGTCTTCTTCAATTTTGACTTTTTATGGTAAAACAAAAAAATCTAGTTGAGTGAACCAAATCGAATTGCATAGGGTTACGGTTAATTTAATTTAATTAACTCCATGTCTTTATGTGTGACCCATTGAAGAAGATTTTTTTTTTTAAGTTGATTCAATGTTGTACTTATTTCAGTGTATATGAGCACCAGTACAGTCGGCTAAAGGAATTAATTCAGATGGTGAATTAAAGAACCACTCATCAATATTATCTGATTGTAGCTTAAAACCCTATTTATGCTTTTTTTATTTTAAATAAATACCCCCCTTTTCTTCTTTTGCACCTCATGCACTGGCATGGATAGGGGCCCACTGACATTAAGAGTGTACAGGGCCCAGAATTTGGTGCTACGCCCCTGGTTATTGGACCCTCAAAACCCAACTCCTTCACTGAAAAAAGTGAAAAAAAAGACTGATAGGATGAACTGAACTGAAGTTTAGTTGTTAAAAAAACACCCCAAAAAACTTGTTATTATGACATTATTAATAATTTCCAACAAAACCAAGACCTAGAGTCGCTCCAGAAAAGCAATTGTCTTCCAAAAACACAAATGGATCTGGATCACATCAACTTTATGTCTGCGGTAAAAACAAAAAAACATGTTTTTCTTGTAAAAAGATGCTTAATCTGCCTTTTATGCGATTATATCCAATCCTATAGCATTGTTTCAAATCATCTAATGGCGCCATTAGGTCTATTTTTGGAAACTTAACTGCATATAACATCATTTACGCATCTCAATTATCCTCATGTGCCTTATTTTAGCTGCAGCGTGGTTTAGATTAGAACCAATTTGATCCTTTTTGGCATTGATTTGACATAAACTAAGCCCCTTCAGTCCCATGTTGTTGGTGATGTTGAGGCTTGAACTGGACTCTATAGAAACAAACGGATAAACAAAACATGCACACGTCCAAACAGTGGGGGGAACAGTGAAAAAAGTCAAATATTGAATCAACTGAAAAAATGTTTCAAGGGTCTCAAACTCATTTTATTCAGGGGTCACATTCAGCCTGATGGGCCAGAACAGTAAAATTAAAACATAACAACAACTCCACACTTTTGTCATTGTTTTAGTGCAAAAAAAACCCATTAAATTAAGAAAATACTTCTATGAATTTTCCAAAATGCAACAAAAGTGACATTTCATAAGGAAAATCAGGGTAATTTTAACAATATTATGCCTTAATTGATCATTTCTCCATGTGTGTGTTCACATTTGTTCAGGTTATTCACATTTTATTGTCACAGGATAGTTTGTAAATGTAAATATTTTCATAATTTAATACTATTTCCTGCAGTAAATTAATGGTTAAATTTGAAGTTGTCGATATTTATAATTTCTTCTTCAATTTTCTTCTATTCGTGTCTTTGTTCACGTTGCTAATTATTTTGTTGGTTTATTATTCATTTTTGTTCATTTTATTTATATCTTTGACTATTTTTTGTACATTTTGTTGCTTAATTAATGTTTTGTTGTTTTTTTTTACTGTGGACCTGTTAAAGTCCAAGAAGTTAAAGGGTTAAACTGAATCATGTGGAAGATAATATCCAAAACATGCAAGACAGTGGCCCTCGAGGACTGGAGTTTGACACATGGGGTGTCAAAGTCATTTTAGTTCAAAGGTCACCTTCAGCCTAATATGATATAAAGTGGGACGGACCAGTAAAATAATATAAATAATAGGATAAAAACTTATAAATAATGTCAACTCTGAAGTTTTCTCGACAGATATGAACTGTACTTGAACACAACACCAACAAATATTAACAACCTAAAAATTCTTAAGAAAAATAAGTGCAATATTCACAAGATTAATTACCCTTAAGTTGATCATTTTTACATATGCATCACAATTTAAAGATAACAGTGGATTTACAGATTTACAATATTTAGTAACATTCGCAATATTGGTAAAACTCCACATACATTTCAGGTTATTCACATTTTTTATAACACACTAGTCTTTTTTATTTATTTTTCTAGCTATTTATTCCCTTTTTTCATAATTCATTGTTTATTATGATTATGGTCTGATCCATTTTAATAATTTCTAGAGCGCTTTTCAAGGCACCCAAAGTGCTTTACATTATTGATCCATTATTCATTCACTCTCACATGCTCCCTCTGGTGGTGGTAAACTACACATGTAGCCACAGTTGCCCTGGGGCAGCCATTTTGCACACGACCATCACCGACCATTCAAAAAAATTCATACACCAGACACTCTGTTGTTTGTTCTGTTGTGTTTTAATCAGTAATTGCTGCTGTGTTAAAAAGTACTGTTAGGAAAATATCCATTCAGGTACGTACATGTAACTACATTTATAGTTTGAAATCGTTCTGTACATGCAGTAAATATCGGATTTTTCAACATAGACATCTGTGGCGTATAACCCGGTGTGGTTTGTATATTCTTTTTTTATTATATTTTTAAAAAATACAGCAGATGCTGCATATAGTCCAGAAAATACGGTAATTTTTGCATCTTACAAATTCATCCCAGGGATCAGATTGGACCCTAAGGTGGGCCGGATTTAGTCCCCGGGCCTTATGTTTGACACCTGTGGATATGGGCACCAAACTCTTTAGAACTAATCTACACCGGTGTCACACATACACTCCTTTTAACTTTGGAAATACAACAGCATTACATCTGACATATTAAATGGGGCTTTGCCAGATTTGCATAAAACCATTGGAGCCTTTGCTTGTTCTTCGGCATCTCTGTCAAAACCATAATCGCCCACTCGCTAACGACAATTACTATAATGGACTGATTGTTGGATTATACCAGCAAAGTGGTTTTAGCGCACATCTGCATAATTGTTCTTAGCATATACGCGCCTGCTGTGGGCTGCTGGCTACCATTAGCTGTTGGAAGGAACAGAGTGATTGAGGAGTCTTTGCATGTGCTGGAAGAACGGCGGAAAATTGTGTGCCAGCGATGTGGGGGCGTTCGGAGTGAGCATCAGTCAGTCATTCCGCCCAGCATTGTTGTTTTTAACATGACAGCATTCAAACCATGACTGACTCGCAATCAGTGATCAGTGGGGCTGGGATCAATTGGGAGACGGCGTTGAATGTAAGGTTTGGATACACAATGGTGTCAGCGAGGGTTGGAAAACACGGCCGATCATCGCCAAAAGTTTTCCATGGGAAGTTTATTTGGACATTTTTTTACGTAGAGATGCGGAATATGTTGGTTTGAGCATCGATGTCGCAATAGTCACGTATCAGGTCCTGCGATTATTTATTTATTTTTTTTAATTTGTATATATTTTTTTAATTTAATTTTTACATTTTTCTATTTTTTATTGACGTATTCATGTAGTTTTATTCATTTGTTTTTTGACTTTACTTCATAAAGTAATAAAACTATGAACATTTTGATAACAATGATGTTGACACTATAAAAAATGTATTCCACAATCACTTGAGTCAAACATAAAGGGCTGTAAGCAACATTTCACTGTCATTTAATTTAATTAATCTGTTTATTTTCCCAATTAATCCCTTTTTTAATGAAATCCCATGTGTTTTTTTTTGTTTTACCATTCAAAGAAACTGAAATCACTGTCAATGAAGATTAAAACAAGTCCATTTAAGAAGCTAAAAACTGAGAATTTTAGAAATTTCCTGCTGAAAAATGACTCAAACCACTTATTTGCACATGAAAACAGTTATTTTAGTAGTTGACGGCTAATCAGCGAACTCCAAATAAACTTAAAAAGTGAGCAGTGTATTGATTTTAATAAACATGTCAAAGTCACAGAGCTTCTTCCTTTGTTCCCGACCATCAAATCAAACTGCTCTCGTCTCCCTAATTGAATTCCCATTGAATCCCATCCCATCATATGCAGTGATACTGATGTCACATGACCACCAGATGGGCAGACACATCCGTAGTAGGGGACTGGAGCGCTGCGAGCCAGCTCAACAGCTGAACCCAGATTTCCACTCACAGTCCATGTTTGTACATGCGGCGTCGCTTTGGGGAGGAGGAGGAGGGGGAGGAGGAGAAGGAAGAGGGGGAGGAAGAGGCGGAGGAGGTGGAAGAGCAGGGGGAGAAGGAAGAGGGAGAGGAGGTGGAAGAGCATGGGGAGGAGAAGGAAGAGGGAGAGGAGGTGGAAGAGCAGGGGGAGGAGGAAGATGAGAAGGAGGGGGAGCAAGAGGAGAAGGAGGAAGAGCAGGGGGAGGAGGAAGAGAAGGAGGACGAGCAGGGGGAGGAGAAGGAGGAAGGGGAGGAAGAAGATGAGAAGGACGGGGAGGAAGAGGAGAAGGAAGAGGAGGAAGGTGAGGAAGATGAGGAGGGGGAGGAGGAGGAGGAGGAAAGAGAGACAAAATCTTTGACTCTTTTTCCTCTAGAACGCGGGTCTCAAACATATGGTCCGGGGACCAAATGTGGCCCGTCAAAAATTCCAATGCGGTCCCTGGGATGAATTTTCAAAGGTCAATAATTCCACAGTCAGACCCTCCAGGATTTTGCGATGTGGCGATTTGCAACTTCAATGCAAATCCAGCACCATGTTGCAATTTTAACCAATCACTGCCTCTTTCCTCGTGGGGACCAAAATTTGGGTCCCCACGAGGGTTAAATATAAATAAAGGTCCAGAAATGATGTGGCCTCATAAATATATTAGTTTTTTTTTTTTCCAGAAGTCCTCATAAAGCATAATGGAAACAGGTGTAAAGTGAAACATGTATTTTTCAAAGGTTTGAAGATATTTAAAAATATATATTTTAAATTATTAATATTTAACATTATTTTATTTCATTATTTTAAAATTTTATCATAAATTTTTTTTTTTATGAATTTAATTTTATGAAAAACAAAACACATGTTTACACTCACAACCCAATGGCTACTTGATTACGAACTTGGTCCTCATGACACATTTAAACGAGCAGCTTGTGTGTGTGTGTACGTCTTCATCTCCTCCTCTTCCTCCTCTCATTGCTCATCTCTTGAAAACTCGCCAACATCCCACACAGACGCACAAAATCATGCTCCATCTCACTCTGCTTTTCTCTGAACAGCACTCTGTACTAATTACTCCCCCGTTTCCATGGCGATTGGTAGCACCTCAAATTTTTTCTTTTTTTTTTTGGGCAAACGTGCTTCATATCGTATCACTCGACTAAGGAAACAGCTTAGATTGCGGAGCGGCTTGATTTCGTCGCTGCATTTTTCCACATTTCTGACAAATTAAATTGTCTCTGCTGGTTAAAGTCACCCTTTAAAAGTCATATATGACTCACAAGGGGTTTAAAAGTGTCAAAAAACAAAACAAAAAATTAGCTGCAGCCAATAATAATCAGCCTGTGTTGACTTGATTAAATGTCTTTTTAGTCAGATTTTAATTTTTCCCCTTTCCTTCATGATTAGCATACGTACTGTACCAGTCATTACACTGCTAAATGCTATATACTTAACTCAGATTGTGCTTTAATTCATAATTTATTCTTAATTTAAACAGATCATTACCAGAGGTGGAACGTAACTAAGTAAAAGTACTTCATTACTGTACTTAAGTAGATTTTTTTAGTATTTATTTTATTTTGCCAACATTTTACTTTTACTCCCTACATTTTGGCATAAATATCTGTACTTTTTTAAAGAACTTGGAGCATAAAGTAGCATCTGGCTATCAACAAAAATGTCATTTTTAAAAACAATAGTGGTTTCAGCCAACAATTTCCCAGTCAGTGCATCCCTAAGAAGTAGTATTTTCTTGCCACAAAAAAAACCCAATTCTACCTTAAACATAAATTTAACTACATTTCCCAGAATGCCTCTCAGTAACAGTGTATATAGGTAAATAGTGGAACATTAGTAGCTGCATATTTGGTTAATTTCAGTGCATAAAAGTATCTAATCTGTGTTTATTTCCAGTCCTAATACCTAAAACAGTTTAACCCTTTAACCCCTGATGTGTCAGTGATGACACATTCTGAAAGGATGGTTTTAATATTCAGGGGAAAAAAGACTGTTTTTACTGTAATTTTACTGAGTTTTATTCATTAAGGAAATATGGAAATAAACAGGTATTAAAATATTTAGAAAAAAAATTATAATATTATTTAGACTTCATTTTAGTTTATTTTAACTAAGTTACGTTATTATTTTGTAAATATTTATAAGGTTTTGTTAATTTTGTTCCTTGCTTTGTTTTATATTTCGGCATTTAATATTGTATTTTCTTATTTTTCTTCACTTTTGTGTCATGTCACTTATTATTTTGTTGGTTTATTCTACATTTTTGGGTTATGGTTATTGTCCATTTTGTGTCTTATTTTAAATTCATTTTTGACTGGAACTGGTAAAGTCTCAGTAGTTAAAGGGTTAATACTCATTAATTATTTCATATCATTTGTAAAATGACAATAGATTTTGTAATTTGATCAGTGTTTATTTGTTCCCAGTCTTCTTTTTTATTGTGTGTGTGTGTGTGTGTATGGGGGGGGGGGGGGTGTTAAATGCATCTTCATGTGCACTTTCATGAATGAATCAGAACCCATGTTATTTTTTTCTAGCCACATATTTCATGATGTTATTATAAAAGGAACTATTCAGGCTGTATGAATGAACTACCCCCCCCCCCCCCTGCCCCCTCCTCTTTCAGCTTTAGGCCTGTATCACACATAAGGCTGAAGTATATAAGTGCACCGCTTTTACACCGTCACATGTCTATATATAAAAGTGTAACTCAATGTGGTGGTGGGGTGTGTGTGTGTGTGTGTGTGTGTGTGTGTTGGGGGGGGGGGGGTATAGCATTGAAATAGGTCTGAAGAAAAGTAGAGGTGGTAATTATGGTGGTGGGGTTGGGGTCAACATTGGAGTGGATTTAAGAAGTGTGTGTTAACGCCTTTCAGCTACCACCAACCTGAGAAGGAGAGAGAGAGAGAGAGAGAGAGAGAGAGGGGGGTGATAGCCTGAGAACACCCAAAAAAAAGGGGGAGATTATCCCAGTCTGACTGTGGCTCAGTTCATTAACCATTAAACACACAGGAATGTTCGTCTCAGACCAGACACACTGAGCATTTATGACTCCTTTAAAGGGTCAATGGGTCATTTTTGGACAGAGGTGGTCAAAGTACTCACATTCTGTACTGAAGTAGAAGTACAGCTACTGGTGTGAAAGAATACTCTGGTAAAAGTAGAAGTATTGATTCAACTCCTAAAAGTACAACTTCTCAATTGTAATGAAGTAAAAAGTAAAACTGCATTTTTTTTTGTTGTTGCCGTGAACACAATACTTATTTAACCAGGAAAAATCATAAAATTTTCCAAAAATATCAAAAAATAAAGCCTTTAAAAGTGAGTTAATGTGGAGATGATCTGTTTGATAGAGTCACGGTACCCAGTTTTGTGGGTATGGGCAGAAAATTTAGGGGAAAAAAATGTGAGATAAAATGATAAATTGTAAAACAAAGTCAAAATTGTGAGATAAAATATCAAAATTATGAGATAAAAAGTTAATATTATGAGATAAAAAGTCAAAATTGTGACATAAGAAGTCATAACTATAATTTATGAAGTCACAGTTTTTTTCCTCTGAAGTGAAACTAAACTAAACAGATGTGACAGTACGAAAAATAAAAGTAATGAGTCTATTCTGAGAATGTAAAGAGTATAAAGTACAGATATTATAAAAATGTAGGGAGTAAAAGTAAAAAAGTTGCCAGAAAAGTAAATACTCAAGTAAAGTACAAATACCTAAAAAAAAATAAATAAATAAAATCGACTTAAGTACAGTAATTAAATGTTTATTTTTTTTATCTCATATTTATAACTTTTAAAAAATTTCATGATGACTTTTTATGTCAATTGTGACTGTTTTCCCTCTAAATTCCAGCCCATACCCACAAAACTGAGTAACTGTGACCTGATTTTTCCTGGTTAAATAAGTATTATTGCATTCATGGCAAAAAAAAAAAAAAAAAAAGTTTTACTTTTCACTTTTGTACTTTATCACAATTGAGAAATTTAACTTTTTTTTTTTTACTCTAACTTTAACTTAAGGAGTTGAATCAGTACTTTTTACTTTTACCACTTTACTTTTTTCACATAAATAGCTGTACTTCTACTTAAGTACAGAATATATGTACTTTTAACACCTCTGCTGATTTCTGATTTTATGAAAAAAAAATGAGCACAAAAGTAATTATTATTAAATGTATAGACATCTTAAACGTATACATGTATATACAAGTATACATCAGTTAATTTCGTTTATATGTGGCCCGACAACAACATTCTTAAATTAAAATATGTACATAAGAGATTTTGTACATAATATGTCATAACTTTACAATTAAAGTCAATAGATAAATAAATAAATAAGTAAAAACAATGCATGAAAAAAACAACAACAAAAAAACAAGTAAAGTCCTTAAAAAGTACAGAAGTGCAGATTAGAGGTATGTAGGTAGGTATTTACATATACATTTATACCACATTATGTGTTTTAATGTCATTTCCAAACCTCATCTGCTTGTGATTTAACATAATATTCTCACTGACCCTCAGTTTTATGAATGGGCAGAATGGAGCTCTGCCATTGGCTAAGAGCTGCAGCCAATCAGAGAGGGTTATTTGCAACAGAGGTGGGAGTAGATGAATGGAAGACTTAACCAGGCGGACATGTTTAGGGGTCAGGGTCCTTCGTGTGTGTGTGTGTGTGTGTGTGTGTGTGTGTGTTGACCTACTTGGTTTATTGCAGGCATCTATACATAGCTGTGGGAAATGCAGGCAGACAATCGGCTGGGTTAAAATTAGTAGTCATGGCCACCTGTCTGTTTCTCACGAAGCCGGAAGCGAGCGAGCAGGGCTGGGATGGAGAGAACAGGAAGGAAGGAGATGAGGAGGAGGAGGAGGGGGGGGTTAGGACGAAGAGGAGGTGGAGGAGGAGGTGGGGAGGGGGGTGAAGAGGTAGGGAAACCATTGATCACTGCTGGTTTAACTCCTTCTCTCTTGCTCTTTTTCTCCCCTTTTTTTTTTTCCTCCACCGTGACACAGGGAGACATTGTTAGGTGGCTGGGATTTAAGGAGCGAGGAGGGGTATGCGTGTGTGAGATGGTGGGGTGGGGTGGGAGGGGGGGTCTGGTGGTCCGGGCCAAGCAGAGTTCACATACCTCTCTGCTGGATCGGGGCCAGATTTCAGAGAGGATATAGCAGGAAGATATAGAGAGAATGGACTTCAGGGACTTAACCCTTTATAGGACAGAAGAGGATTATAATGCCATTGGGAAAAATAAATAGAAATTATTATTGTTATGAAGAAGAAAAAGTCAGAATTTTGAGAAAGAAGTGTGACTTATTCTTTCTTATAATATAATAATAATTGTCTGGTAATGAAAGAAAAGAACTGTATGAATATTTTTCAGTTTAAGATATGAGAAATGATATAAAAATATGTAACGAAGTAGTTTTTCCTACGATTTTGAATGTATTTATTCATTGATAGTTATGTACAGTAAACTGTATTTTTTGTTTTTACTGTAATGGTGACTGTCTGATGTAGCGCATGTTGTAAGAAAAGGGGCAGGTATTTATTATAATATGTTTTACTTTGGGCTGTCACAATTATTAATCGAGTTAATTGCAATTAACTCTTTGTTTTTTTAATCGCAATAATTTTTTTTTTTATCATGATTAGAGTTCCCAAGCCTTTTGTCATTTTACAAATAGATATTATTTTGCAACACAGGATCGCTTCATGTTAAAGAAAGCAAAAAAATCTGTTCTATCAGCCTATTTTCAGGGGCTGCTTTAAGAGCCTTCATTATGTATTTATTTAAGGCAAAATTATAAGATAAAGTCAAAATTATGAGATAAAAAGTCAAAATTTCAAGTCACTAAGCACAACCAGAGTTACTCCATATATAAGGTGTACTGTAGTTTTTGGAGAAAATTAAAGTATTTTAAGTGTGCCTTATAGTACAGAAAATACAGTAGCTTACTATTCTAATTCTGTGGCGACCGCCTAGTCTGCCTATGCCCAACGCCGGCCCTGGAAATGACCAATAATAGGGATTAAAGGTCTAATCCTTTTTTTTTTTTTTTTTTTATCTCTTTGGAAATAATCAATACATTTAGCTCTAACATATGTGACCCAAACTTTAAAAACCACAACCATGTGCTGATGTAAACTGTTTTATAACTATTGATTCTATTAATTCTGTCAATACATGTAAATAATTGGTGCAAAATACACTTTTCACAGTCATCAGATATGATTTATTTGAATGTTGAGTTGAGAGGCTCCATAGTTACCATGGAAACACTGTCATCTTCTCCAACATTGATTCATGAGTAAAAACCCATGGAGTGCATGGAAATGCTTGTTTTATGTTTCGTTAAGAGATATATTTCACCAAATAAGTCACTGTTTTTCTGCAGTTTTCTCTGTTTTTCTTATAATAACCCTCAACTGTAATCTGAGCTTTATTAAAAATTACATAAGCAGTGAATTAGATCCAGAAAAATACCTTATTTATACTGGTAAAATACAATGAAGGAGGATAATATAACAAATAAATGATGATAAATTACATAAGAAAGATTAGATACAGAGAAAATTTCATTTGGGAACTGATAGAAAAGTAACACTGAATCTTTCTGCCTTACCCATGGAGGTAGATGAATTGCAGTGGATGGAAAGGCTTGTTTTATGTTTAGTTAAGAGATATATTTCACTGAAAAAGTCACTTTTTTCTGCAGTTTTCTCTGTTTTCATATAATAAGCTTCAATTTTAATCTGAGCTTTATTAAAAAAATACATAATCAGTGAATTAGATATAGGAAAATACCTGGTAAAATACAATGAACAGGGAATAATATAGTAAATAAATGATAATAAATTACATAAGAAAGGTTAGATAGAGAAAATTTCATTTGAGAACTGACGTAAAAGTAACTTTATGCCTTAAATATCCTCCTGAGACCCAGTAATACATTTTTGTCCTCTATAGGGGACAAAAAGTTTCACAGTTTTACTTAAAAGTTATGTCCATTGTAAAGTACATTCCATTGAAAAAATGAATAAATAAATATTTTTTAAAAATACAATCGAAAAACCTGTTGCATTGTACAGTTTCAAATCCAGATAATTGTTTTAACCTTTGACTTTCTTGGGTGTCAGGAGGATATGTATTTGCACATTTTGGAGTGCGATATCAAATGTAAATCAGGGGAAAATAACAATACTCACATGCATATTTTTTATTTTTAGAGCCAGCGCTAAAAGAACACTTTTTAACACAGTGCCCCTTCTTACCACCTGCAACAACACACACACACACACACACAATTTTTTCTTTACATTGTCACTGTATCGCAAAGTTTCCTGCCTTTGTCAAGTCAGACAGCCAACAGGAAGTCTTCATCGTCTTTAACTGACATTAAAACTGGCATCTCGTTTCCTAGAATCACGATTTGCAGCCCACACTCTTTTGTTTAGTTTTCTTTCTGTTCCTGTCCTCCTCCGCCAGAAGAAAAGAGTTTGTAGGTGGTGAAATGTTTAGTATTTCAGAGGCAAATTCTGAAGGAAAAAAAAAAAACTGTGTATATCATCAGCACTGTAGCACCAAATGCAATTGTTGCAAATTAATTTAGGGCAAATTCATCCTTTTTCTTTTAACCCTTTAACCTCTGATGCGTCAGCGATGGCACGTTCTGAAAGCATAGTTTAGTTTCAATATTCAGAAAAAAATTACTGATTTTTTTAATGAGTTTAGTTCATGGATCTGATATATGAAGATAAACGGATGTCAAAAAGCAACTGATTTAGAAAAACTACTGGAACCAAATTACAATATTAATTTATTTATACTTCATTGTAGTTCATTTTAACAAAGATATATTATTATTTTGGAAATATTTATTACATTTTGTTCATTTTGTTCCTAATTTTGTTTTATATTTCTACATTTGATATTGTATTGTATTATTTCTTTCTTCACTTTTGTGCCATTTGTGTGTTATTTTGTTCATGTTACTCCTTATTTTGTTGGTTTATTAGATATTTTTGGCTGTTATTGTGCATTTTGTTACTTTATTAATGTTTGATTGGTCTCAGGAGTTAAAGGGTTAAATTATATATGTATTTTTTAAATTGTGACAGAACTGACTCTCAGGCTCTTGTCTTTTTTGTCTTCCAGGGCTCCTGTCAGACTGTAAACAGCAGATCTACACCCCAGGAAAGAAGCTAACACTCCTCCAGCATCCATCTGTGACAGTCAACATGGACCCTTATTATAATTATTATTATATATATATATATTTTCTTTTCATCGAGGGAGCAGACGGATTGTGCCAATGCCGAGGAGGGAAGAGGAAGAAGGAAACATTTAGCGCCTTTCCTACATGCACCTCACGCCTTTAAATGTTTGTTAAAAAACTAATATTTGGAAGAAAAAGATGTGAAAAATAAGAAAATGAGCGGAGGCAGATTGATATGAATGCATCAACTCCCCCCCAAAAATCTGTATTTTCAGCTCAACAGCAACCAAAAGCATATACTGATTTAAAATGTTTTATATAACCATGGATCCTGTTAATACTAGAGCTGTCAAATGACTAAAAATGTAATCAGATTAATCACAGGTTTGCTTTGGATTCATTTTGATTAATCGTGATCAAAACATTTCATGTTGATACGAAGTAATATGTATTATGTAAACTATTTATATAAACTTCTTAAAATTCATCCCCAAAAATGTATGAAAAATTCTAAATATATTCAAGAACTACGAACCCTAACCCCATCAATTTAAAGATGGACCAACTGAGCACTTATTAAAGAATCTAAACAAAATGGATGAAAGTAACATGACAAACTAATTACCATATTTTCTGGACCATAATGTGCACTTACTGTAATTTTCTCCAAAAATGACAGTGTGCTTCATAATCCAGAGCACTTTTATATATGGATTAATTCTGGTTGTACTTAGTGATTTGGAATTTTGACTTTTTATCTCATGAGTTTGACATTTTATCCCAGAATTTGGCCTTTTTAAAACTTTGATTTAGAAGAATAAGAGTATGTTTTGTTCCGTGTTACAACATAGGAGTTATTGTAGCAATTTAGCTTCACCTAATGAGCGTAAAAAAGCGTATAAAAGCGTACAGCAGTTAGCACTTAGACTTTTGGTGACTGTGACCTTGGAACTACATTAACCAAAATTTCATGGGGAGGCGTCCTTCTACTTCCGGTCCATGGGTGATGAGCTCGCAAAAATGTGAATGGAGCGAGTCAAGCTAAATTCTGATTCCGTTTGACAAGTGCTCTGAAATTCACATATGATAGTGGTTAATAATAAATATTTCATGTGGCATAGACAACCACCCGTTTTTGATAGGAAACAAACGTGACGTTAGGTTTTATGTGGGCTTATGGGGATGGCTCGTGTGACGTCACAACATCGCTTCCGTGTCCTCAGCGATAATTAAAAACAATGGCCATAGGAACTGGTGAATTTTACGGTAGTATCCTACTTTGCCAAGTTCACAAAGTCAGTGAAAAATGGCGTAAACTCTTACAACTCCAATCGAGTTGTAAACGTATGTGTACTGTCAGGGGGAAGTCTGAAAAGGAAAGTTCAGGCTTCTATGAAGAATAGACTTTACGACGTTGAGGTGAGTAAGAGTCTAGCTAGTCTTTTATTGCTCCCGTATACGTTTAACAATTTTTCTTAGCTTTGTTAGAATAAGTAACTATGGTTTGGTGCCAATTACTGGGAATATCTTAGAAGCACAGTGCCTGTCAAACAGCTAAAACATTAGCTATATCAATTATGAATAAATCCGATACTGATAATCTACATAAACCAACGTTGTCATGTTGTTGTCATGTTAGCCTGCAGTGAAAGTTAGCACCATTAGCGCCACAGGGAAAATGTCAATTTTACAAAAACAGTTGCTCAAATTCTGCACATGAACTTAGATACTTAGATTCAGCAAATGTTTACACAAGTATTGAAAAGGTGAATAATGTACAAATATTGTTGTCAGGTGCTTTTACACACTTCTACAACAGGGCACCGCCATGTTAGCTGCTTGCGCTAGTTCACAAGTAAATCAAATTTCATGATTATAGATCTCACTTACCTGCTCAGTTTAAGCCATCTTCTCTTCTGATTCTTCTTCTCTCTAATTTCGGATGTTACAGCAGGGAACACAACACTGCACCATTATAGCTTGTGTTTTCCAGGACACGGAAGTGCTGCGGTGACGTAGGCACTAGCCATCCCCATTAAGAGACAATGCGTCGCGTATATGACGTCAGACTCCGCTCAGCTGTGGTGTAGTCTGTGGTGACGTCACATGTGCGCCAGGTGTGTAGTCGTCCAAGTTATTAACTGGTTTTACTCGCAAAAGAATCAGCCGTTGGTTAACAGACTCAGTTGAAACGCACAGCAACACTTATTTATTATGAAGTACAACATGACAAACCAGATACGAGTTTAGGATTTTATTTCCCATTAAATACCATTCAATAATTTTCCGACCTCAGGCCCCACGAGCTTCCCGGAAAGGGGCGGAGACTTAAGATCTATTCTGATCCACCTCGCGCCGTTCCCTTACATTTCAAGGAAATAGGACCAGTAATTTTTGCGCAAACCTGCTTCCAGACAGACAGACAGACTCAAACACAATATCCTTCCTCTTCCCTTCATCATTTCCACTCAAACCAACATCCAAGAAACCTGCTTGCTTGGCATATGCTCGGTACTCAGCACGAAGTTGTTTTCTTCTTCTGCGCTTCCTCTCCTGGCAGCCCAGCAGCCATTTTGGCTGGGAGCGTTGCCATGGAGCCGTGGGGCGTCCAGCGGTTGCTCAGTAGTCAGTGTAGATCCTGTGGGGCTGACAGCAGCTACATCTGGCTACTGGGTCTCTGCCGGCTGCCATATTCCTCCCAAATCAACCCGGGAATGATAATTACACTGTATGATTGCATGTATTATTTATTTTACAGTTTCTGTACTGCCTGCCAATCATTTCTAATGGGGCACATTTTCCAAAGTTAATATTCTTGTAAAGTTCAACCTGTCTTGCTGTGATTCTTTCTGATGTGCAGCTTTTATGTTTCAATGAAATGTCTTACCTGGCTGCACGCTGTGATGGAAAAAAAGCCTCCCGGAGAGCTAATTGTACTTTGAAGGACAAGGAGAATTTCATTTTCTGACTAAACATGTAAGAAACTGGGTTGGTTCTGGACCTGGCATACAGTGTAGGATTCTGTGTGTGTCAGTCTACAGCTACATTGTCTGCTGGGTTTCAGGCACAAACCTATTCACCCTGTTTCTAAGACTTCCATTATAACAGCCCGTCCAGGTGGCTTCATGTTTTATTTGCAATAAAAGTGTCCGAAAATGTTTATTTGCCAATGCTTTTGCTTTCAGGAAGAACTTAACTTTCAATGTCTGGACATTCATTTTCATTATTATAAATAATAAATGCTTAAAACAGTGTGTTTTAGTTGTTTTTAGCTCATCAGTAGCGACTGTAAATGTCTATAATTAAATTGAATTATATTTCATTGTGCTCTTTTATGTACTTATTTTTATTTTACCATTTATTTTATTGTATGTGTGTGTGCGTATATATAATTTTTTTAGTTCTTAGGGCTGTCAAAATTAATGCATTAACTTCGATGAATCCATCATCATGATAAATCTGACTACAAATTTTAACTCAATTAAATGCAACAGTTTTGTTTCAAGTTGTTTTGTGTTGAATGATAGTTATATCCATCTATATTCATACTTTTGCATGTGTTTGGATACTTTCTTACATTTATTTGCGTTTTCTTTTCTGTATTTTAGAAGACTTTAAATTTTTCTTCACTCTTTAACTGCACCTACAACTGCAGGATAATGGGGGATATGATGTGAAGAACATTATGCTAAATGCACCATGTATGAAAAGTGCTACATCAATAAAGTTGGATTGATTGAAGTTTGACAATGAAACTTTACGAAATAAAACTTTCAACTATTTTACATCTGCTTAAATGTGGTTTTTGGTCTTGAACATTCAATATCCATATTATGGGTTCATATTTTTAGTTTTTAGCCTGTGTAGAAAGCTCCTTCCTACTTGTCCTCCAGTCCCATATTGCTGCCATAAAGTGTTCTACAGTGTTGTAAAGTTGAGGAGCTCAGTTTTCCAATGTAGTGTAAATTTTGTGGATAGCGTTAACGGTCCAGGAGGGTTTTTTTTTCTGTGAAGTCCATTATTTTGTCTAAAGAAAAGTGGTGAAATGTGGATAATTTGACAACTTTGTGTTTATTGACTCATCATAAAACATTCTTCAAACAATAAAACAATTTTAAATGTCCGTTTCTGTACAATGCTTGCTAAGCAATTTTATTTATATATAGAAAATGTAAGAGGAGTTGTGTTAAAATGACAAAACTCCTTCAAATTTAATGGCAGGTACTCTGGAAAAAATAACAGCATTCCATCAACAAATATTTTCAAGCAATAAATATGTATTTATAAATAGTGTAAATTTACATCAAGATTAGAAACATAACGCAACAAAAATCACAAATTAAACTTTATTCCATAAGTCTATGTGCAACCCATTTTCTTTGTGACTTGGCTATTAAGTTGTTTTTTGTTTTGTTTTTTTTCTGAATTTTTTTTTTATTCCATTATTTTTATTTTTTTTTACCTAAGAAACAAAAGAAAATGTCGTAGTTTCGAAAAGAACGAGACAAAGATAAAAGCGTTAAGAAAAAAAAGGTAAAACATAAAAGCAGTCGGAAAGAAAAAATAAAAAACAAAAAACGTAAAATCAGTCAGAAAATAAAAAGAATAAAAAACAAAACAAAACAAAAAAAAAACTGAAGAAGATAAAAACAACGAAAAGAAATGCACCTAAACTCTTCACATTACAAATTTTTTTTTTTGTGTTTGTTTTTGTTTTTTTTTGGGAGATTTTGCTGTCCAAAGAGTCTTAAAATTACTATCTACCATAAAAAAGACCAGTTAGGCTAGTGCTCCTTAGAAGGACAAAACAGAAGAAAATTTGGGGGAAATCTATAAATCAAAGCTGAAGCCAACATTTCATCGGTTACCGGAATAGAAAAAGAGAAAAGGAGAGGGGAGGGGGGGAGGGGGTTGTCAAGTCAGTAGTCTTTTACGGGTGGTGTTGCCAGTTGTGACAGTTAACAAGTATCTACAAAACATTTTTATCACTCATTAAGAATCCCAGTCCTCCCCCCCCATCCCCTGCTCCCAACCGTTTTTGATTAAGTCCTCCGTTAAAACTGGGCAGAACCATTGTCACTAGAGGGGGCTGGGAAGAGAGAACAAGTCCTGCTGCAGTGCGCTCGCTGGCGCCCCCGTCTGGAAGGGCCCCGGCCCCGCACGTCAAAACAGGTTGCATAGACAGACAACACATGGCCGCCTCAGCCTCCAATCCGTCGCTATGGAGACGGGCCGTTATGGAAGTGGCGGTCGGTGAAGAGTAGAGTGGGGGGAGACGGCCTTGGCTTTCCTGAATATCAGAAATGGTCCGTGTGTGTGTGTGTGTGTGTTTGTTTGTTCTGGGTTTTTTCTTCTTTTTTTGTGATTTCTTTTCTTTTTCTTAATACAAGTTCCTGGAAATGAGTGTCATGGCTCCAGAGAAGAAGAAGTAGAAGAGGTGTTGCCTAATGTCAAGATGAAGATGAATGAAGAGGAGGGGCCTGGGGAGTGAGAGAGTGAGAGAGAGAGAGAGAGGTGTTACGGACACGCCAGGTTGACACGTGTTATTCCACCACTGACATTATAAAAAACTAAAGAGCAAATATACTCACAAGGTCCACATGTTCAGGGATTGTTCACATTTTTCACACACTTTTAATGCATCATTTTCACCTCATTTTGCTGTGGTTAAACACATATCTACAGGAATACTCACCCTCACAATAATCGCCTTAATTTGAGACAATATGATTTTAAAGATACATTTGTATACAGTGGTACCTCTACTTATGAAAATAATTAGTTCCAGAAGGGTTTTCGTACTGTCAATTTTTTTTTTTTTAGAGTCGCATTTTACATGTAAATGTAAAGATTTGTTCCAAGGTCCCAAATACTACCCCATCAAACCCTTTAAAAATGATAAAACTTTAGCAATTTTTTTAATGAAATATGTGTTAAAAGTAAAACCACCCTCCATCATCAGATCAGTGAATATGGCGGATGCTTTTTCTGAAACAATTGGCTCAGTCACTGTATCTTCTGCAGTTTCTTTCTCCTTTATTTATCGAAATCAGTCACAGTCTCTCCATCTGGTCATTCAGTGATGACCTCTGACCTCTTTTTTTCGATATCACACAGATGCTTTTCAAAAAGGTCGCTGCTTTTATTTTCATATTTCATATTCCTTTACGATATCACTCAACCACTTACCCCTTTCATATTTTTTTTTATCATCTCCTGTTTCATTTCTATTGATAACGCAGTCGCTTATTCTTTTCATTCGTACCAGGAATCACTTTCTTTGGGCTCATGATGAATACGTACCGATACGTAATGATTCTTTCCTTATTTTTTTGTTTTGTCACAATTGTGGATCTGTAGGACGTCATTTGTAAGTCACGATGTAGAGTAGATTTAACAGAAAACAACAACCCAAGTGTGTGTTTGAGTTCGGTGACTTACTAATGTGAACTGGTCGTAGACCTGCATGAGGTCCTCCATCCTGTGCTGTTCTAAAACCACGAAGTCGTCCAACGTGGCGCTGCCTTTCCTCGCGCAGTCCTGACAGTGGACCACGTACTGCTTCTTGGACAGGAGCTCCCGGCGCACGAACAGCAGGTTAAAAACCTCCACCTGAAAATGGAGTTCCTTATAATTATTGGGCTCTCAAAGTTGACTTCTAAAACTCCTCATGAGCCAATTATCAAAGCGATTCAACACCTACTGTATTTCATTGTGATCCTGGCAAAAAGAATAAAGGTTATGAGGGGAATTAAGAGTCCCAGAATTACCTGCAGGCATTTGCTGATGGCTCTTTTACAGCACCCTGATGTTTTCTGATGTTTCACATGTGACTCTTGAGCCTTTCTGGCCCAAAAAGCTCCTAATTTAGGCTTTTCTTGCACAAGGTACAATAGGCTTCAAATGCATGATTTTCAGCAGCTTCAAAAGAACACCATGTGTGCTCCAGTCACATCTCCAGGTCTCAGTGAACTTGCACTTACTCGTATTAGATTAAATTAACCTCATTTTTATCTGCACATGCCACAGAGATATAAAAGGAAAGAAGGGAAATCGCAAAGCAACGCACGTGCTTTTAAAAAGCATCCTGTGAGAAATAAATACTGAGAATTACTTTAACAGCTCATCTCTCAGGTATCGGATGTAATGTGACCCAGCTAGTGATTCTAACATTAGCTGAATACTTGAGTAAAACCTAAATGTGCGTTAGATCAATGTTGGTTTCCTTTGGTAGATTTTTGGGAGTATGATCGATGTACATTTTCTCAACAACACAGAATTTAAATCACCTTTATAAATGTCCAGCACCTTTATAATCCAACCAATTGAATAAGATCTATCAAAATTATATGATAATTGTTTCAAAGGCCCTAAATTCAGGTTATTGGATCTTGACATTTTAACGGCTGCCAGAAAACATGCCAATTGTTAAGAAACAAATCCACTTGTTCTGTGTTCTCTTTGAATATAGTGCCACAAACCCCATTAACCCTTTCAAGACTACCATTATAACATTCTGGTGTAGTCATCACCTCTTTGTGATAAAAGTGTGAGAAATTGTCTTTTTTTGCCAATTCTTTTGTACCTTTGTTTTCAGGAAGAACTTAACTTTCAATATCTGGCCATTAATTCTCATTATTATAAATAATAAATGCTTAAAACAGTGTTTTACTAAAAAGACAAAGTATTTTTTTTCATATTTATGATCAGAAGCAAATACAATTGTTCATTCTGAAACTTCTTAAGATTGCAGAAATAAACTTTCAACTGTTTTACATCTGCTTTTTTAGATGATGGAAAATTCTGAAGGTTGTCCGTCATTTTGACAGATTAAAATGCTTAGGATAATCTACCACAGATAGTTTCCTACTGACAGGATGACTGCTCTGTCTGTCTGTAAACAGAACCACCGTTACACTGAACACAACACAGTCCTGGACCAGGTCTGGTATCCAACTGGGTCAACCGCAAAAACATGCAGGGACTGATTTAAAAAAAAAAAAAAGGTCAGGGGCACAGACAGAGGGAAAGTTAAACAAAGTGTGGGCACGTAGCGGGACATGCAGTGACAAACTAAAAGCAGATTCATGGATGAAGCTGTGAATCCATGGTTGAGTCACAGCCAGTTTGTTTTATTTTGAAGGAGCTTTATATCCAGCTACAGATGTAACTGACACTGTGTTTAATGACTTATTGTACGAAGGTACCAGCGTCCAGGACTCCATCATTGGTATTTATGTCACATGACTGTCAGTCCACCTGTAGTAGACCACCTGCCCAACTGAAGGTGAGTCTGAATATCAGTCATTGTCAACTCTTGTTTCATTGACTTTAGCTTCACTTAGATGCTACGTTGCTAGCGCTAAATGTCAAAGCAGCTGAGTCTCATTACTTCATTTCAAAAACCCAGTCAATGTGATGGGAGTTACATTTATTCTTTTTATTTTTACCTTTTTTTTTAACCTTATTTATCTGTACAGTTTAAAGGAAGCTTTTTTTTTTTTTTTACCTCCATCTTATTCTTACATAATATTTATATCTGTATTCCTTGCACATCTGCAGACGTCACTTTCATTTCACTGCCAATGTACATCTACAATCAGCATGTGACAAATAAAACATGAACTGATAAACGTAGTGAAGAAAAGATGCGGTGCAGGATGAGGATCATCATCCAGCATGAACTACAGTTACTGCGTCAGAGATGTGTTTCAACATTAAATACAATTAAATATGACTCATTTAAAATCTAATTTGAAATGGTGGATAATAATGTGTCATGACGGAATAAAAATGTCTGAACATTCAAGGCTTCATATGTTTTTATTTCTGGGCATTTTTAGCCTGTGTGGAAGGTTCATTTCCACTTGGAATACAGTCCCACATTGCTACTGTAATGTGTTATATAGTGCCATAAAGGTCAAGATCTCAGCTTTCTGATGCTGCTGTAATTTAGTGGATAGCGCAAACAGTTAGCGTCAAGTACACAATGCAGAACAAGAGAGATTACTATTGTTATAAGGTTAAAAACGTCCTTTAGAAACTGATTCACAAGATGTTCTGAAACTATTCTATTGAGTTTCAGACCAAGATGGGCACACAACAGGGCATTAGCAACACTTGGTTGTACTTCTTAAAGTCGAGAGCTGAGTTTCATGTCAGCCAAACACATGCAGGGAGAAACAATTATCTTTCACGAAGTGTGAGCGGAGCTGTCTGTGATGTGAAATCCTGTTAAATTCACACCACTCATGCACAAGTGTTGGTGGTGTGTTCACTGACCTCACAGATGGTGCAGTAGTGGGCCGGCTCGTCCCTGGTCCTCGGCCTTAGCACCGTCTCCTTCCCGGCCGTCGTCAAGGCTTCCTTCACCCACTGACACTGTTTTAATGTACGCAGTAAGCAGTACCTGAACGCAGCATGAGATAGGTGTTAAAATAGACAAAGAAACACCTCAAGAACACAGAAGAGAAACCACAAAAAAAGACACCCGGGACCCACTTGATCATCTCGAACAGCTTGTGGTCGGACACTTTGATGTTACGGGCCATGTTCCAGGAGAGGTGCACCATGGGAACCATCGACTTCACACTCTGGAGCTTGTTCCACTCGTAACGCTCCACAGCCAGCTTGTACTGATGAGCTGGGGAAGAAAAAAGTTAAAAAGTTAAAATTGCAAATAATTGACATAATCACCTAAACAGCAATTTGGGGGGGGGGGGGGGGGGGCAGCTTGATGTTAAAAGGGGAACGTGGGTGGAAGTGGAGTGTATTGTTTTTGTCATGAGGTGGAAAAATTCAGCTGGTGTTGACAGGATATACAACCCTGCTGCGATGAACTCAGTAATCAGCTCCAAAAGGTCAGTAATCAGTCACAAGTATCTCAAACATCACTGTAAAGGTCAAATTTAATTCTTTGAATTAGGCCGTCTTTCTTTCAGAATGTGTTTTATGCACTTTTCTACATACACACATTACTTTATAACCTTCTACACATTCACTCCAACGTGTGTGTGTATATATATATATATATATATATTTTTTTTTTTATTATTATTATGTTGGTTAAATTATCAATCGTACTTTAATAGTGTATATTGTAATCCGTTTCTTAATGTTTAATACCTACTGATTCACAAATTCTTTCAATACATGCAAATAATTGATGAAAATGCATTTTGTCATCTTTTCACGTCATCAGACATGACCCACTTGGGGGTTGAGAAACTCTGTAGTCTCTGTGGAAGCACTGGATTCACCAGTAAAATCCATGGAAGTTTGACAAGTGACAGTAAATAGACACACTGGGTTCATGTTCAGTTCAGATTTGATTTCACTGAAACTGACTTTTTCTTCAGCTTTGATATAACCTTTAACTTTTCTCTGAGCTTTTATGAACATGGCCCCCAGGCTGCATGTTTGACACCCCTGTTCTAAATGTTTTGTATTGTTAAATCTTAAAAATGAAACAATAAAATACAAGTAAAACCTTTTTAAAAAGTCTCCATCTTAGTATCGCTCACGTACCAGTAAGGGGTCCTACATTCCAGGCGATGTTGTTGCACCAGCCGATGGCCTGGACCCAGTGGACGGTTCCCGTGTTGAGCCAGACCAGGTCACCTGGACGCTGGATGAACCGGTACACAGGCACGTCGGCCTCATACAGGTCCTCCAGGTTGGGCCACCAAGAGCCCATTAGGAAGTTGATGTTGTTTCTGATGATGCAACAGATCAATTAGGACCAAATACTGACTTAAAAAATAAAAATTAAATAAAAAATACCGGTAATAAAAGATCAGTTGGAGATGCTGTCGGATGGACTTACTTTTCACAGAAGTTGCTCATGACTCCCCAGTAGGGCTCCGGTACAGCGAACCACTCACAGTCTCCAGGTCCAATGTTAATGTTGACTGCACAGAAGTTGTTGTGTTCTTGGTGACCTGTGAGGACAAACACTGTTAACACTTAGAGAAAAGAAAAACACACACGCAGATTCCCGGCGAATTTGAATGAATAAAGTCTTTATTTAGGGCTGATAATGTTTACATCTGAAATCCTTTAAACTTCGTAATCACTGCTTTAAGTGAATTTAATTGATCACATTTTTCTCGTCTCCTATCTGGCTTATATATAATAGCGTTTTCATTTTTAGCTTATATTAAACTGAAATAAACCTCTACTCAGGGTTGTTATTCTGAAGGATTTGGGCAGATTTCTAGAAAGAAAAAACAAAAACAGAAGTCCTAAATTTATTCAAAACACTAACAATCCAGCATGTTAAATATTTCCTGGTGATTTATTATTCTTAGAGTGATGGGTACTCTTAATCTTACCTTGTATATATCCTACACTGCCTGTACATATCCTTATTTGTTACCCCACCCCCAAAGGAGATCTGTGTGTGTGTGTGTCTCTTTGTCAGCAACTTTACGCAAAAACTACTGAAATAATTTCCATGAAATTTTCAGGAAAGGTGTGAGGTGGTTCAGAATAGAACCCATTACATTTTGGTCAAAGTCACTAAAGATGTGTTTTCGCAATGATAAGATCAGGGCCAAATTAGATATATATGTATATGATATTTTATCCTGCATCTTTTGCACACTGCCTATATTTTTCAATATTTTCTATCATATTTTGGGTTTATTTCCCCCCTACCAAACAGTTGTGTTGTTCCAATGACAGTAACAATAAAGATCTATCTTATTTTCAGGACTATAAGCCACTACTTTTTCCCTTTCCTTTATTTCCGCTACTCTTTTCTGATACTGGAAACCTACAGCTCAAACAACAACACAGCTAATTTACTTCCCACGTGTCAACAATTCAATCAAAAATACCAAAGCTGCTGCACGTGAACTTTCCATCACCGAATCAACAGTGAGAAGCTTGACGTGAGGTGGGCGTGGCTTATAGTTCAGAAAACCTGGTATTGTATTCTCATCTACTATCTGTGTGTGTATTGACCTGGTATCCTGCTGCCGGGGACCTTCATGTAGAGCTGCACGGTGTTCATCCCCAGGATGGTGTGGCCCACGTGGCTCAGCAGGTTACCAGCTGAAACTACACGAGCAAACGCCGGCAGTTTACTGAGCTCCTGCAGCTGCTGCTTCCACCTGGTGCACAGTGAGATGACGGCAACACATGTCAGACGATCAGTGGAGTGCTTTACTTTTGAAAATCCTCCTAAACATGTGGAAAATCGCAGCAGTTAAGAGAACACTCACTTCCTTTCATCTGACACATCAATATTGGTGCCAAACTTGATGTGCTTCAAAGGTCCTCGTCTTTTGCGTGCAACACTGAGGACAAACACAAAAATGAAATGATATTAGTCGTATATAGTTTATGAAATCACTCAGTAGACTGCAGAAATTGAGTTGACAAGCTTCAATAACATCATCAACAAAGGACAAAGAGCAGATTAAATACAAATTTAACTTGGAACCTCCTGATTCAGAAAACATGATCAGCCCAAAGTAACCGAATATTGGAGTAAATAAGTTTAGAGTTGAGCCGTACTGTACCTGTCTGCAGATGCTGGCTCTGTGTCTGCAGGCTCTTTTAGTGCTTTCTTTTCATTCTCCTCCTGGACATAAAGGGAAAATACATTCAGTTTCTACGACCATTTCACAGTTTCACAGTCACTAGTCTCTTAACTGACCCGTAGTGATTCCTGGAAGGACGCAGCCTGGTACTGGGCATATTTGGCGATGGTGGTGTGGGCACGAGCACTTTCACAGCGCCACATTTTCTTTGTGCCCGTTGGGTCCCAGTTCTCATCAGCAGGCTGAGAGAGTTGAGTCCAGACCTCCACCAAGTGCTCTGGGTTGGCCTCTACCAACGTCTTTGTGGAGAACAGACCCAGGTCTGTGGAGAGGAGACGGATCAGCAAGGAACCATTTACATCCAAACACATGAGACTTTTGATGTAGGTTAAAGCTGGTGTATTTTACCCAGTTTGAGTGCTCCAGCCAGTCCTCTGATGACTGTGACTGGATTTGAGGGGTTTGTGCAGAACTGGTGCAATGGGGGGAAGAAAGCATCCCTCTTGTTCTCCAACTGGGTCGTAAGAAAGGAGACACAGGTGATGGTTAAAGAGTATTTAGGTGTGGTTGTATGAAGAACCAAAAGCACTGGTAACACCCCACTCAAAAAAAAAACTTTCCCTCACTGAAATACTACCAACAAAGAGAGAAAGAAACACAAATAATTTGTCTCATAGTATCATATTTTTTTCTGATCGTGGCCAATGATGATGACAAAGAGTAAAGTTTAGCAAATATTGAAATCTACAAAAAAAAGGGGAGGGGGGGACAGAACAAAAAACATGGATAATTTGGGGAGAAACGTTAAAAAAAACAAAACAAAAAAAAACCCCATCACAGGTAGAACCTTGAAAGCTTTGATATTTGTTAAAAATGTGAAGATTTGTCAAACACCAAATACTGAAGGCTGTTAAAATCAGCTTTACTGCTCCAACTAAAAGCCAGAGGCTTGGTGCAAACACTCACATAGATGCTGGGTGTGGGTGGGTTGAGCTTGTCTTTGGGCAGGACTGGTGTAGGTGGAGGGGGCAGCCGGGGCGGGGGGCACTTATCAAGGAGAATACTGCTGTTGGAAAGGCCATTCTTCCCCAAATTCCTGTGTAGAAAATAGAAAATGTTGAAGGGAATTGTTTCAAATCAAATGTTTGTATTATTAAAGTGTCATAAATTAAAGTGTAGTCATGTTCCTTTGAAGGAGTCTCATTAGCTGAGATTAAAAGCAATGAGAATTATTATTATTATTATTGATATAATACTAAAAACCCTAATGCACACATTAATCTCCTTTGATGGATATTGTGTGAAATAATATCTGCATGGCAACAAGGCTGCCCAGTAGCCTTCAGTGTTATTTACTGTTACATAATAATCTGGTTCTAGTTCTGTAGTTACCCTGTAATTCCACTGGGAGGAGACATCCTCCAAACAAAATGCAGCAGTTCCAACTGATATTTGTCCCATTTGTTGCTTTTAACACCAGGTGGATAGCCTTCAAAAAGCCATCGAAGGCTTTCAACTTATTGTATCTCATAAAGTACAGAAAGAAAAGAAAAAAACTGCAGATGTAAGAATAACAATATGAGTCAACTTTGATAATAATGGTTAAAAAGGAGGTTTTTCTGCCTGTTTTATGGCTCCATTGGTACGATTTAAGGCCTTAGGAGTGCTAGAACATCTCTGAGTAAAAGCTGTTGTTTTTTAAAATTTTTTTATTTGGAGAGCATACAAGAAATAAGTTGAACAGCTGCCAAAATAATGTGTGGAGTCATCGTCATCTTCTCTTGGTTCAGTATACAGTATAACACACTGCATCTCAATCAGCCCCATCCTATCCGTTTAAGTGATGCACACTAAATCTGGTGCAGTACTGCAACTTAAAAGTCCATTATGAAATATTTTAACATGTGCTGGGGAAAAAAGAAAAATAATACATTTTATCTGTAAGCACCTTTTACCAAACCCGAGGACACTGTACAGAAAAGGATAAAAAAAAAAGACATAAAATAAAATAAAATTAGGCTTATGTCAGGAGCTGACAGCAAGGGTACATCCCCGAAACTCCCCCAATCCTCTGCTATATAATAATGAAAATAAACTGCAATGTACTAAATATACCAAGCTAATTTGGGATGATCAATATGAACCAAATTTGAGCTTGATTAGCCTAATATATCTATTAATAATTAATAATAATGATTTTTAACTGATAATATTCATCAAACACACAAAATAGGTTTTTTCCTCTAGGGGGCACTTATGTTCCTGCTAAAAGAGGATAGCTATCACGTACACAAAGGTTCCAATCTGAATGATGTCAGAAAATATATTTGTTGGATGATTTGAACTTGATTAACCACCTACTTCCTTAATAATGTCCAAAAAAATTTTTTAACAGAAGCTCCCCCACCCATTTGTCAAAAAAATAATAAAAAAAACACCACTTGCTGTAAAAATATGACATCATGTAACATCAAGGCAGTGGCATGAAGAAAGAGAATTGTTAGACAATCAATATGAAATCAATTTGAGTTACATCAACTCCGTAGTAGCAGAATAATAATGGTGAAAGAACCATTTTTCACCATAAAACTGACACTATATGAACTCTGGATGATAGCCAGAAAATGGACATTTGGAAGACAATCAATATGAAGCAAATGTGTAGTTAATTGGCCCATTATTGGTTCATTATTGGCAAAAAAATGTGATTTCCAACTAAAGCACCTCCATATAGATTACTTTTAATACCCACAGAACCTGGTTATGAAGAAAAAATCCAACCAGTTGTCCTTGTTACCGCGTTTACATGAATGACGTTCAGCAGCGTACAGGGTAAAACGGTGAAGAAATGCATGGACCAAAGTGCTCAAGTCTCACCTGCAGGCCTTCAGGACGTCAGTGGAGCTGGGATAGATGGATATCGAAGATGACGACGATGAGTTTGATGAGCTGTGTCCGTGTGGCGGTGTAGCTTTGAGACTTGATACAACAGGCGGCTCAGCCTTCAGTGGGCTTTGAGAGTCCTCGGAGATTCCTCCTTTGCCGTTGCCGTTGACAGCGGGTGCAGCAGGGGTGTTGGTGGGGGGACTCTGTGCGCCGGTTTGGGTGTGTTCTGATGATTTTGGTGATGGTGTGGCGGTGGATATGGCTGAGATGGGTGAGGAAGCTGCCGAGCTGCCCTGGGCGTGGGGGGTGGAGGGCATAACGGCCGGGTGGATGTTGTTGACTTTCTTGTGTGTCTCGGGCGTAGTGGAGGATGCGGCCGTCGTCCCCTCTGACTGCCTGTTGCCCTCCTCGGGGCCCTTCCCCCCTGCCAGCAGGGCAGATAGTCTGGGATTGTCTGCGCTAAGGCTCGGCGTCTCACCACCGTCCGCCACCTTGCCGCCTTCCTCCGATTGGACGTGATTGGCGAGGCCGTCTGTCTGCGCCGCTTTACCATCTGTCGACGGCGGCGATGGCGCCTGGCCCTCTGAGCCCCCGTTACCGAGGGCTGCAGCTGCCGTGACGAGAGCGGCTGTGGTGTTGCTATCTTTGGTAGCGGATGCACTCGGCGCTGCTCCACCTGAGGTAGCGGAGTGGGGGAGGGAGGGAGGGGACGGGAGGTGGTTGTGAGCCGGTTGCCGTGGTGATGGGGTATTAGTGGAATGTCCAACCTGATTGGGGTGGGGAGGGGCGATAGAGTTGGGGGTCTGAGAGTGAGAGAGAGTTCCCTCATCACCAGAGCCTGTTGCATGTTGAACAGACCCCTTCTGTAGCCCCTGGAGAAAAAATAAAAACATACGTTAGAACACAGGTGAACCCCACGTCCATTAGAACCATTCATGTGGAACGGGAACAACACTATATGTGTGATGCATGTTTTAAAGTTCATATTTGTGGTCTAGCGAAGAAAGTCTAATTATTTTAAAAACAAATCCGGTTTCACATTCTCTGCTATGTGAAATACTTGTGGAACTGTTCTGTCTGTGACTGATTATAGTGACAGAGTTAAACATTGCTGCTTCTCACACTGGTGTATGAATGTGTTTGAATGTTTGCTGGAGGTCAAAGGGGCCATAGGTGCAAAATGAGAGCCTCGGTTCTGTCAGTCTGACACTGGGCTACATATGTAGTTTACCACCACCAGAGGGAGAATGTGAGAGTGAAATGAATAATGGATCCACTGTGTGCTTTGAGTATGTGCTATATAAATCTAATCCATTATTATTGTCATTACTATTATTTGTACTTCTTTGTTTAATTTCAAATGGAAAAATCCTTCACTTCCCACTACATTCTATCTGGAGAAAGCAGTGAAGGAGGAATGTAATTTTTTTTTGGAGGCCATTGTAGTTGAATAAATATTCTGTTGTATTGTTCATGTATGTTTTATATGGTTTTGACTTTTTATGGCTGCTACCTCAGCCACCTCTCCATTGTAAAGGAAATGTCTAATCTCAACAGAACTTCCTGGTTAAATAAAAGTAGAAACATTTTTTAAAAAAGGCTTGACTTCTGGACTAATATTGATCAAAAGGGTTTTATAGTGAGTCTGTTTTTTCCCTTCAGATTCACACATCAGAAACATCTCTAAATTTAACTTCCAGAACAAGCAATTACCTGGTAAACGGATGCACCACATTAATACAGTGAATTAGCTCCAATAAAGTTTGTGTAAGTATTTGTGCTTGGTCTCAGTGAAACTCAGCTTAATATACTGTGATCATGTTGACTTATATTATTGGATTATTTAGCAGGAAAAACATACCCATTCCATATTCTATCCTGAGCTATTATGGGCCACGGAAGATCTACACAAACCCTTTTACAAAAATTCAACATGTATAGGTTGACTAAAACTCAATGCTGCAATTTTATGGGAAATAATCAATAAGAGTTGAAAAGTAGCTGTCAACTGTGTAAAAATACTTTAAATCACAGGGATAACCATGTTGTGAAGTGTGTTTGGCAACGAAACATCAAATCTGACCTGAGAGGAGTTTTGGTGCAGGGCCTGGCGTGGCGTGGCGTCCTGTGTTTGCGTGCTTGTGCAGGTGTGAGGTAGCAGTGCTGCGCCGCCGCTGCCGGCAGGTTGCAAATAAGGCACGTCTCCATTGGGTCCTGTGGCTGCGGGCCCTGGCTGATTATTATTACTACTGTTACTACTGTTACTATCACCCGCAGGGAGGGAGTCCGAGTGTCCGTGTGTGCCAGGACCCACAGGCCCATTGGCCAGTGGCTGAGGCGGGCACAGGGGCCGGTGGGGTCCCAGCTGGAGTCGGGTGGGGTGTAGGCTGGGGTTGGGGGAGGGGAGGGAGTTGGCGGTGGGTCCGTTTGGGAGAGAGGGGCGCACCTGACCTCCAGAGGCATTCTGTTTCATCTGGAAAAGACATGACAAATATGCAGTAAAGATCTGTTCATTTAGTGTGAAATCCAAAGTTTGATCAAATACAATCAATGGGTCCAATGACTTAGTCAATTATGTACCTCACCCAGCATTACAGTGATGGCCATACCCCAAGCCGTACTTCCCAAAAGTAAGATGTAAAATCTCTTAGTATTTTTACTACAGGGTGCCTGATGTACACTTGTATGTATTTGGAGCTAAAAGCCTGGCTCTGATTCCTTCCACATTGAGAAAAATACACCACTTTACACGGATTACTGACTCCATTTCCCCTTGTCCCAAAACTGAACTAAATGTGTAAGTGTATAAATTAAAATGTATAAATTGAAAACATTTTTTGTTTTAAATATACTGTGTAACATAATGGATGGACCATAACAAAATCTCTATGTGAATGAAAAATAAAAGTTAATTTACTGCCTTTAAAATTTAAAAAAGTTATCTTAATTATAGTCGTGTTTATGTTGAACATGTAATGCAAGAGTCAACCCTTTGGCACACCAAGAACCATAATAACAGGATTTTATATTACCGAAACCAGACTTGTTCTTTGGGTTTAACCTGCTTGGAGAACCTGATTTACCTAAATACAGTTGAGGCAAAAAACAAACAACTCATTGACGGACTCAAAAATAAGCCAAATCTCCTGCACTCCACATGATTTATGTTATATGCCAGATCACATGAGTCTACACATGGGACAGTAAATGAGATGATGAAAGGTTCTGGATCTTAAGTGTTTGTGCATCTGAGAAGATGTTTATTGTGGTATCGGTCTTTCACCATCTTGTACACATCATAACAAATATTCTGCTACGCGACACGTGTAAATTTAAAAGCTTTGTATCTGCATCTAAATTATTCATGTTCTATATAGCACCATAAACTGACCATAAATCATTCACGTTTTCAGCAATAAATTATTCAGCAAAAACATTAGAAACATGTACTGCATAAAGGGACGATTGTGTTTATGTGTGTAGATTTGTACCTGGTGCTGGTGCATCATGGCGAGCTGAGCCTCCAGCTGCTCCAACATTTGAAGCTGTGGGGGCTTCAGGCTTGCCCGGTTACCCCGCAACTGTTCCAGCAGCTGTGAACACATGCAAACAACCACAAGAGTAAAAGTAGGAACAACAGCCCAGAAATGTCTGAACAAGAATCAACAATAACTTGAATTTAAGGATACGTCCAGACGAGTTCGATACAGGTTCAGTTTTGAAACCGTGTCAAAAGGATATTATATAAAAATGGAAATGTTTCAGTAAAAATCGCTTGCTGAAAACGATTGCAATTCACATGCCACACCACTATGCGCGCTGTAAGCCAGACCTACCGGATACAAGAAGTAGTGTGCATGCGCCTACACCCCTTTTACTACCGGCACGACACACACACCGGACACAAACAACAATAATAACACTGATAACACATCCAACCCATTCACCACTGCCATTCTGTTGTTCGCCGTTGTCGCTGTCTTCTGAGAAGAATGAATGCTACGGATGCAGCTGCTGTTTTTTCTGGTCATGACATGGGTGTGAACACACACGGATACCCGTCAAGATGGAATACAAAAACCGCACCGTATCTAGATCTTCCCACTCTGGGACCTGTTTTCCAAAGAGATCATTTTGGGGTATCCGTGTGACCAGTCCCATTTTGACAAAAGGCCAATCCGTTAAGAAAGTACGTCGGTTTCACGCAAACTCGTTTTTGTGCAGATGGGGTCTAAGAGGTTGCCTGGTTCTTTCTTTCTGTTATGAGTCCTGTGGTCTGGATGCAATCCTTCATTGGAGGAGAATTTAACTAATTAAATGAAAGTCCATGTGTACCTTCCTATCAATGTTCAATAGTAACTACATGGAAATCTCTAACAGTTTCCATGTTATAAGCCATCAAAATATGGACCACTACAAATAAAGAAGATACATTAAAAAAAAAAAACATAAATGAATCTAACCAATAATTCAGGAAAAGGAGACTGTTTAAATGTAGATATTGGTGATCTTAAGTATGACCCTTTAAGGTCACTAAAGGTCATGTACCCAAATCAAAGTCCACAAATTACTTCCTTGCAGTGCTCAATAGTAAATATATTGATACCTGTCACTATTTACTTGTTATAAACGATCAAGATATGGACCATTAGATGTAAAGATCAAATTCTAATCTTTCAAAACTCATACAAAATGTAAAAATCTACATTTGTCCAAATTGTGAGAAGACTTTATAGACATTATCTCAAAGAAGCTACGTCAAAAATTTCAAATGAATCTGACAAGTAGTGAGTTAAAAAGTGACAGAAGGTTTTTTCAAAGACCTTTAAGCCTTATAAAATACAAATATGACATATTGCCAACCTGTAATTTCTGTGGGGAGAGGTACCAGTTGGGAACCGGCTGTGCTGGATTACTGGCCCATGAATCAGCCTGAAGAAAAACAGAGATGAGTGAATAAAAGCACTTTTATAAGCGTCACATAAAACAGGAAATCTCCTGACTCTTATCAGGGGTCAGGTGTTACCTTGCCAGGGCTGGAGGCTCTCCTCCTCTTGGCTGGGCAGGACTGGTCCTCTGCTTGGCCAAGCGGGCCCACGTGAGGGGGCAGAGACTGACCTGAGCCCCCACCCTCTGCACTGTGATTGGGCTTACAAGCCTAGAAGGGAGCAGTGGCAGGAGTGCAGGCAAAAGCAAAGAAAAAAATGTAAGACAGAAACAAGCCAAAATAGAAAAAAAAAAAAAGAATAATAATAATAATAATAAAAAAAAAAAAGGTCATGGAAGTGCAATGCCGGGGAGATGTGTGGCAAGAAAACACAAAAGGATTAAGGAAAATTAAAGAGGGGGAAACAGTAGAAGCACAAAATATGAGTAAAGGAGAAGAAAGAGGAGAGGGCAGAGCAAAGAACGAAGGGGGGAAAAAAAGAAATACTGTGAATCGGCGATGGCTTAAAACAGACAAAACAGGTAAGAGCAAAACATAGCCGTGTATCAGGAGGTGTTGCTTCTTAGGCCGACAACAGCTCCCCAACATTTCTCCTGTTTGCACGAATTCTGGTGGAAATTGACCAACTAATGTTTAGAATCAACACCCGCTACACTGGAAGCTAATGGTTTCAGAATTACTTCATAGCAGAAGTATTCCAAGCAGCACTGTCAGAGTGTATAATGCAGCTGTTTGAGTGTTTAGTGGCATAACTTAACCTTTACGTATAAAGGTCAAACACACTCCACACTCGGCCTTGGAATGGACTCCGAGGGAAACAGCTGCATAGAAATCTGGCTTTATTTCAACACTTTGAGATTGGAAAGTGACTCTACAGGTTGAATAATATCTACTAGGACTGGGCAACTAATTTTTTTTTTTTTTTTAATAACGACTCATACTGTAAGATGACTTTACCAGATACAGTATGTGCCTTTTCCATTTCAGACGAACAAAAAAGAAGCCAGTTTATAATGTTGTGCCAATTATACCATGTCGTCCTTGATGTAGCGGTGCAGTCTATGTTTTGTATGTATGTGTTGTAATTCATGCTACCTCTTTGCCAGGACTTCATTGAAAAATAGGGTCTTAATCTCAACAGGATCTTTTTTTCCTGGTTAAATAAATACAAATTCTACTTTGAGCACAGATGTGTGTTTTTGTGTTGGATGCAGCCAACCTTATTTACCTACTTAACAGTAAAATATATGCGCACTCATTATAATATTTATTAAAATTACAAATTAGATGCAGAGTGATGTTTATTATTTTGTTTGTGGTTCCAAATAAAAGGTGATTCTTTATGCTAAAGGAGTTACTTCTATCATACAGTTATTGAGGAGTTACATTGTATTCTGGCATTTCTCTTTCATATGTCAAAGTGTGTTTTATAGACATATCGTCTAGCTGTGATATTTATGAGCTTTAAAAAGTCACAACAAAGACATGGAGTCACAGCAGATCCAATGACAACCCAAACCTCACTGTTCATTCAGTTCAAACACACCGGTCTGGAAAGGGTCACGGTAAAACACTTTTACCGAGTCACAGCCAGGAAAAAAACAAAACAAAAAAAATAATAATTTCAGTACCAAGTCAATAACAAAAAATGGTCACGCACAAACATGGACGCAGTAGAACTACCGGCATCTTGGATGGGCATGAATGAGTAAGTGAGAATGAGACACTAGGGGGCGTTGCTGAGGCTTTGTGAGCAGCTGCAGGACATCTAAGGTCAACTACAGAAGGGGGAGGAAGATAGACAGAACCAATGAGAAGCCTACGTGTACTCTACGGCAGCACGACCTCACCGATCACACTGGGACAGGGTCAGAGGCCAAACGGCCATGCGTCAAAGAGTGTGAGAATTACAAGCGCAGCCACTTGGCTTTGAATGAACGCTTTAATCTGTTCAGAAAAGACTAAAACTAAGGCAGATTGGAGAAAACAAAAGTGAGGTTTAAGTTCAACCAGTTTTCCACCCCAGCCTGGATTTGTTAATGAACCACAGGGGGCTAATCCTGAATACCACATTAGATTAAAAATGGGATCAACTGGAATGAATTTCAAAAGTTTTGGAATTTCAACAAACAAAGACTTACAGATTTTTCTTCATAAACTGAGCGTGATGGGTGAAGCCGAGTGACTACTGTGGTGTTGACAAGAAAGGGAGTGCGGGACTGGGTAACACTTGTCTGGACCCCTCCTCCGGTTTAACAGATGCCATAAAGAAGCCATGACGCCGACATGTAACGGCTTCGCAATGTCTCCAATTTCACTAGAACTGCTTTTATGAAGCAGTGCAATAGACAAGTAGGCTGTTTTGGGTATTTGTATGAGCTCATGCAGCTTCTTTAGACATCTGTGTTCACAAACGCTGCAGAGGGCAGAGTTAGGCTGAAGTGTTACCCATGAGTACGTTCAACAGTGCATGCGTTGGTGTTGACCCGTATGTATGTGTGTGCATTGTGTGTTTGCGTGCCTGCATCAGTCAAAGGGAGGGAAGGGAGGGGGAGGTGTAAGTTGCTCTAACTGGTCTCTCACCTGCTGTGGTGCACTGCTCAGGCCTCCCTGCCTGGAGGTTAGCTCAGCTGGGATTGGTAGACTCCATGCCTCCTCAATAAGAGGGAGCATTTTACTTTTACCCTGTAGGCTACTGAGCTGGGGGTTACTCAACTGAGCCTAGGGGAATGGAAAACGACGTGAAAAATCAAAAAAAGAATAAAAACACAGGCTTTGAAAAAAACGATGACCTCAAAACAAGGAAATGATCAGCAATGGCAAATAGATAGAGGTTAACACAAGACGCTAAGTTGACAGCAGAATGCAAGGTTGTGCTTTTAAATCGTACTGGATGCATGGTCTAGCTAATGGTCCTACATTGTGCATCATCCACACAAGGAATGACAATCTCCAACAGTAATCCCAAACACAGTCACAAGTCCATTAAACAAGCCGGTGAGCTTGTCTTAATGCCATGAAAGTATGCTAACACAATTGGTGAAAATGTAACATTCCCTCATGCATATGTAAAGGAAAATGGCATCGATTTAGAAAATACTGATGACCAGTTGATACACCTCATTTTCAGCCAGTTATGATTCGATTAAGTCAGAATTTTTTTTTTTTTTAGCTTCTTACAGTATATATTATTCCAATGAGACTTGGCTTTTTCACTGAAATTACTAAATGTCCTGCAGAGAAAACCTTGGCGACCCTGATCCTCTGGTGTCTGAACTAATGAGGTGGAGTTTGCATTTGGTAGAGACGAAACTGAGAAGACTGGAGGATCCAACCATCAGATGGATAGTTCAACACTAGCCTAGAGGAGTTACCCCCTGAAGGACGACCAAAAACAAAAAGAGTAGAGCTTTTCAGTCATCATCTGGACTTCCCTTTTTCATTAAAATCTCTCCAGTCACATTAAAGTGCTGTTTGTGAGACTGCTTTAAATGGTTGAACTTCAAAGCAACAAAATTAAATTAGACAATTGAAAGTTTTAATCAGGGATGTCCCAGATACTCCAAGACTTTTTAACAGATAAGTATCTTATTATAACGCCTGAACCTCTGTGTGTGTGTGTGTGTGTGTGTCAGCTGTTGAATGCACCCAGCTGAGCTCTGGGCGGACGCAGAGCTATAATTGAAGGACATGATGACAGTGTGGGTCAAGTAGAGCAGCTTTGAGTGAAACACTGATCTTAGATCTCTGATTGTGTCAAACGTTTATAGTGCTTTCGTTGTTAAAATGCAAGCTTGCTCTGTGCACACTGATACTTGGGGCAAACACCCTCCAGAGAATAAACTGATCAGAACTGGGGGCAAAACATCACAGGGACAACTGTGCCTTGAGCACAAGGACAGTGTGTGTCTACATGCAAAATGACAGCCCTGAGTTTAGACTACATGTGGGATTTTAAGCTGGAGTTACGGGGACAATTCAGCTTCCTGTCTCCACCCACCTGCAGGCATTTGATGCGGTGGGTTAGCGCAGTGGTGTTGGTGCAGCCCTTGCTGCGTGTGGCGTTGATGTAGCACTTGATGGCATCGTGCGGCTGGTTGCACGACTCATACAGCGTGCCCAGATCCATCCAGGCAGCGGCGTGGCTGTGGTCCAGCTGCACAGCACAGATGTAGGCCTGCAGAGCATCCATGGGCTGGTTTTGCTGCTGGTACAACACCCTGCAGGTGGGGAGGGGGGATGTGAGGAAGAGTGTGGACAAGACATTGATAAAGGGGAGGGATAAAAATGGGAAAACAGAAGGGAAAAAATAATAAATAATTAAATTGAAGGTAGAGTTGGGTAAGTTGTAAAGCACAAGAGACTAAATCTAGTTTGCAGTACAGTTTTAAGCAATAAAAATCAATCAACTGAGCCTTACCCGATAGAGCACCAAGTGTCTGCACTGGCCTCAGATTTGTCTATGGATTGCCGATAAGAGATGAAAGCATCCTGGACCTTCCCAATACTAGAGTAGCACCTGCACGAGAAACAGAAAGTCAGGCTTGGCAAAAGGTGAGACAAAAAAAAAATAAAGATCTACAAACAATGTCTCTATTATACTTCAACTTTCAGACACACAATATGGTTGTTGAAAGCATTTACAGGGATACTCTCATGTGTTACAATGGCACTAATGCTGTAACAAAAGCAAACGCTCTAATGTGCTTTAATGTACTAATGCGCTTATCATCCTTGTTTATACAGGATACAAGCACCATTTTCAAAGGGAAAAAAACAAGGCTTTTAAATTTAAGCCTTAACATTTTTGTTCTATTAATTCTGTGAGACACCTGTAGGCACCAATCGTAGGTGTACTGGTATAGGACCGTGATGCCCATTCATTACCTTTTAGTGATGCATACCCCCACAATTTCAGGCGACTGGTTTATTTATTTCTATGCAGTACATTGCACATGCTTGCTGAAGCTTCAAGACCAGTGATTGACCCACAGCTGTACTTTCTTCAGGGTTTCGACAATTTAACACAAATAAAAACCCCATGTTGTACAGACTGATAATAAACAGGCTGCAACATCAAAGTTGCTTGAAGATTTAGGGGCCTGAAAGCAGTTTTACAGATACCATTTTTACTGTGAGGTGACCCCCCCCCCCTTGCAATACTATGAGTAGCCACTGGGGGACGTTTGATGGACCAGTTGTCGCTACATCCTTGGTGCCAACCACATCACCTATTACTAAAGCAACATTTCATTTCTGAACCTAGAGCGATAACAGTAGGAATGACCACAAACATAAATATATATACAGTAAAGAGCCATAAACTTTTAGTTGCTTTTTTGTGCATATTTTTTGTGACATTAACCTTTCAGTTTTATCCTTTTTTTTTCGTTTCTATGTAGCCCAACTACATACTGAAGACAAATGAATGGGTTTGAAAGCCAAGGAACAACATGTGCAAATAATATATTCATGGCACACTTCTTTTTTAATTTCTAAGAGTATATGACACCTGGGGTCAGAAGGCGTACAGCTTTGTTACGTTTCCTCTTCACTTTCACGACACGAATGACGTCTACAAGTAGCATCGACATTTGTGTGCATGTACCTGCCAAGGAAGTACCAGGACTGTCCAGAGTTTGGGTCAGCCTCCAGAGATTTCTGCAGACACTGGATGGCATAGCTGTCCCTGGTGGTTCTGTCTCCGAGCTGTTCCACAGTGTGATGCATCCAACCTGGAAAATATCACCAAAATAAATAAATAAATATCAACATTTGTGTCCTTCTTTTCAGAAGAGAAAACAGAAATATATATGTCAGAGTCTGAACTTAATCCAATATAAAGACAAACAGTGATGCTACATGAAACCTAATAAATAGAAGAAGTCTTTCGACACTCTTACCTAGCTGCTGCAAGGTAGTGGCCTTCACCTGTGCAGGTAGATCTTCTGTCTGCAGAAGGCTCTCATAGGCCTCCTTGGCAGCTCGGTATCTCTTCTGTAAAATAGAAGGTGTGTGGGGAAAAAAAAAGAAGAGAGATCAGAGAACACCAAATCAAAACTAAAATAAAAATTTATGTAATGATAAAATCACAATAGAAGTTATCTCATGACACTTTACATATAGAGCCAGTCAAAATCTATTAACTATATTATGTTGTATATGTATCAACTATATACTTATACAATCCACAACAACCCCACTCCCCTTCGACTCTTCTTGGCCTCTGTGGCCTTCTTCTAGATTTATTCTGTACTTGTCACTGAACGGCAAGACTGAGACGTGCACTGCAGGGCTGTGTTCTGACACAGCACAAAAAAAAAAAAAAAAAAAAAAAAAAAACTAGCTGTGGATCTCTGCTACTCCCAGACTTGGCAAGTGTTACTGTACCTCTCTACTGAAACAGACATAAGGAGAGAGACCACCAGCATACAAAAGAGGGGGAGACAGACTTTCTTGTTTCCGTGGCAACCCTGCCGGATCGACTGAGAGTAATCTCCTATCCCCTCCCGCACGCCACCCACCCACTCATGCACCCTCCTCAATTTGTTAGAACCTGATTCAAAATACAAAAAAGGGCTACCCCGGCAATTACATGCCCTGTGATTTAAGAATCTAAGTGGTTTACCAGACATAACCTATGCACTCGACATTCAATAAACACGTAGCACTTACTCAAACGTTGACAGATGACAGAAAAATAAAAACTGTTTATCAGGAGGAAATAAAACTAAGCACAGATGTAGTAAAATGAGCAGACACTTACCTGAATCTCATATAAATGAGCAATGTGGAACTGAACTGTAAAAAAAAAGAACAGTGGAGGAAAAACACATGTTAGATTATTTGACAATTTAGAAAACCTTCCCACCCCTTTTTAGAGTTGGTCCTCCTCATAGTCTTGTCAAGGCTTTCAAAAGTAGTGCAGCGCTGTCAACAAAACAGATGCTAGCAGCCCAAGGTTGTCTGTCTACATTAAGTGTAACACACCAGATAGGTAGCTGTGCTCCTAACGGCACCTTCCTTTGTCTGGAGCGCTGCAGTGTCTGATCTAAGCTGCCTGAGTGACTCTCAGCAGATGGAGAGAGGGAGGGGGAGAGAGATGGAGAGAGAGAGAGAGAAAAAGAGAGAGAGAGATAGAAGGAGAGTGAGGGGAAGAAAGACTGGGGCTGCCCTTGCAATATGTGTGAGTGAGAACATAAATGAGGGGGACACAGAGAGGGAAAGGCAAACAGTGAGAGGCTGGGTAAAAAATGAAAATTGCTGTCTCCAAGGTAACAGGTAGAGGGGCGGGCGAGATGAGATGGCAGCTGCATATCAAATGATACTGGTGTTTTACCCTGACTGAACCCCGGCAGCTGACCATAATCAGACACTTCATGCAGGGGGACCGTATTTGCATTAAACCAGCACTGCTATATTTCAAAAATAAAGAAAACAAATCTGTTGGCTAAAGAAGTGAAGCGGACTCCCCGGAGCTCTGCACTCTAAGAAAGGCTTCTGTTTCGAATGCATTTTATTCAAGTTACATAATAAATATGCACATAGTCTTGCCGTGCCAACACTATTTCACTACACAGTGATACATGTGATCATCAGCCAAACACCCTGTGGCATCAGATAAAAAATAAATAAATAAATAAAAATCATCTATACAAAGTAGAAGCAATGCAATTCAAAGAAAATGCTTACTTTCAGCTTTGGACAAAGTGCAGGGGTTGGAGTCAATCAAAGCCAGCTGAAAATGCTGTAGGAGAACATCAGTACATGTTAGTAAAAACAACAAACAAAAGCAGTTTCGGAGTTTATGCAGAGTCATGTGCCTCACGTCCGTTTAGATTTACAGCGTGACGATAATAACCGGTGCATTACGCAGTCTCTTTTGTCATGAACTGCTCGAAGCAATACCGTCACTCTTTGATAATGTCACACCAGAACCCTATTATCTTCTATTTCATTCAGCGACAAGTTCTACTGACAAGTTGTATTTAATATCTTTATGAAACAATAGCACACTCTTTTCACATCACTACTAGCACAAATGGTGTAAAGAATGAAATACAGAGTCAAAGAATAACTTTTTTTTTGTCATATGCCATCCATGAGCCAGTGAGCTTACACTATTTGATAACAATAAAAGCTTTAACTGAAGATTTTCTTTCAAATAGGAGCTACTGCATTAAGCCACATATTAAACATTAAAAAGGTGATTAATTAATTTAATCAAAGAGCATTTCCACACTGTGTACCAGCACCCCCCCCCCCCACCTAAAGTCCACTTAATTTTATTGATTTCAATGCTAATATTTGTGCCTGGATATTGTACCTGATTCCAGCTGAAAAGGTCAGCATGAGTACAGGCTGTGTGGACTCCAGTGTGTGAACAGGACGTGACCTAATCATCACTCCGACAACTAAAGTGAGCTAATCGCCATGAGACGGTGCTCTTGTTGTCTCCTGAAAAAGGACTGAACCACTCTTGTCATTCTATCAAGGACGCCGAAGGTCGTTCTTTGTCCCTTTGCCTCAAACAGGATAACGGATAGAAAAGTATTGCTTGTCCTGCCGCTACTGTAGACAAATGACCAGAACAGTTCCACAGTTGATGACAGAAGGGATCGTCTTCTACTGGCTTTCATGTTTATTAGGTAGCGATAGAATTCCTTCCACACTGCCACCTACTGTTTCAACCCAGTAAGACCCACTACTCGTATCTGGCTACGGGCTGCACTTGTGAACGCAAAGGTGTGAATCTATCCGAGTACAGTACGGATCCAGATACCCAGTGTGAAAAACAACCCAAAACATTAAAGCTTGAATGTGTGATAGCATTTTTGGGTGAGCTGACCTTTAGGCTTGACTCATAGTCTGTGTTGACCTTGAACATGAGGCCCAGGCGCAAGTGGATCTCCTTGGCTCGGGAGAACCCTGGGTCGATGTACAGCACCTCCTGGAATGCTTTGATTGCCCTGCAGAGAGGATGGAGAACACATCAAATATAACTGAAGCCAAAATGGGATGGAACTTGTGGCCTTGGGAAGTCCCTGTTCACTGTGCCACACATTTAAATTCTCCACGACTCAAGTCTTGCCTCTGTTCACCTAGGTCATAGGTCAAAGTTGAATAATTTCTGCCGATTGTCCCATTGGACCATGTGCAAGGACTTTTTAAAACTAAATAATAATAATTATAAATAGTGATATAGACTTTTGTGAAAGGAAAAAAGCATAAGTAAATGCTTGTAGTTAAGCAGAGAATAAAATAACTGGTGTGGTGAAGGGAGAGTCATACACTAAGTGTTTTTTGTTCTGGATCAAAGGAATTGAAAACCAGGTGTGCAGTTATGCTGCAGTATTTTCTGTTGGTCAGACAATGAATGCTGATTCAAGTCTCACTACAAGAGTGCCATCGCACACTGAATACTAAAGATGTTCTCCCACAGTGCCTGAGAAAGTACCTCCACTTAATTTTCTGTGTTTGTTTCACAATCGGATGGCAGCTAAATCAATAGACGAGCAAAACTGAAAGTTAGTCACTGCAGGCTTTATTTGTTATACCTGACTGGGAGACTGTAGTGACTGGCAGGTTGCATTTGTAATTAGGAATGTGTCTGGCATAGTGAATGATGTTAAAAAACAATATTCATCCAGAATGCATGTGAGACTGGGAAGCTATTTGTTTTCCCTGAAGCTTGGCCGCAGACATTCAAAACAATAAGCGTAAGTGCTGATGCTTGCATCTGACTATCTGTCCAGAGGTTTGAAGCTGCCTGATTCTTATTGGCAATTCAGCCAGAACTGAATGTTATCTGGCTGCAGTGTTTCCATGGAAACAAAATAGGACAGTATGACTCAAAAGCTGTTTTTCAGAGGGTAACAATACACACACACACACACACACACACACACACACACACATACAGCAGAGGTATGTAATCCTGGCACCATAATCACAAATGCTCTTTTGGGGATACGCTATCTTTCTTCAATGCAGTTCAGGTTCCATTACACTTATTTGTTAAATTCACAGTACATTCAGTCATCACAAGCGCCAAACCATTAGCATAAACTGCACAGTTATGCGACCTTCTCACTTTGAAGGAGTTTGCATGGGTGTTTTTTTTCCTGTAACTTCAGTTGCACATCTACATTTGCTACTCTGACATCTTGAACATCTGAAGTTTCTATCGTTCTACTTCACAAAGAGCATGGTCGTGGTGTGACTAGATTTGGAAAGGAATATTCATGGCGCTATCTTTTGAATACTGGGCTAAATATGAGTCTTTTTTTTTTTTTTCCAGTCCTAAGTTCACATCGTACTGTGTGTTAATAATTTTCCTACATTTTGTGAACAATAATTCAGAGATGTCGTACTCACCACTGAAAGGCATTATAGTGGAAGTAGACCATTCCTAGGCCATACAGAAAGGCAGCATTCTGTGTAAAAACAGGGATGAGGAAATTACAACAAGCAGTAAAACTGAAAACTGTAAAAAAAATAAATAAATAAAAAAATTTACTAGAATCTACACTTATCACTATATTTCTTTGCAACAGGAAAGCAAATTCAATATGACTCAAATATGAACTATGAAACCACACCTTATCCCATTAGCTAAACCAAATATGACTGTATATGCTTCCTGAGTGGGTAACACTATGACTACACGTGGAACATCAAAAGTCGGGTTAACTGAATGAGTGGGTTTGTGCGTCTTACCTTCCAGTAGTCTGACTGTAAACTGTAGTACCTCTGGTATGCAGATAATGCTGTGGTTCAAAGACAGAGAAGCACCAATTAATCTGTGCCACCACAAAATATTTCAATGGAATCTGTGTGTGTGTGTGTGTGTGTGTGTGTGTGTGTGTGTGTGTGTGTGTGTGTGTGTGTGTGTGTGTGTATGTAGGTGATCATTAAATCTCCACTGTAAACAAGTACTACACACATGTCTTAAGTCATATTTGTCAATCAAGTTCAAAACAAAACTTAAGTGGCAGTTTAACTTTTTTATTTCATAAAACCTTTGGGGATGAATTCCAATGTAGAATTATATTACAGGATTTCTGCAAGTATCACATTTAAATCAATACTTTGTAATGCCACTTTAAATTAATTTAACTCCCATGTCCAATTGTAGATACAGCTTTATGACAGCTTACCACGTTGTTATTCTTAACTTATGCCCTATTCGCACAGGGTAAGTATTACCTATGGACCACTGGTAATTCGGAATAATTACGGAGAATGTCCAAGTTCTTAGTCCCGTGTGCATGCACCATGTCCGTGATTTGCTCAGTAATAATTCCACCGCAAACTACATACGATGTTTGGGCGAAAAACAGACGTACAGTGATAATTAGAGTCCTGTGTGACTGAGAATGTCTGTTTTGTGATTTCAATTGCGTGCCTCTCACGCCATATATATAATATTTATATTCAATATATTTATATTCAATAAATTTATATTCATTATTTATAACTATCTGAAGTTGTCTCTATAGATTCAATCGGCTGTTTGCCAGAGGGAAAGTATATGCTAAGAACTGCAGATTCACTCCCATTGTAATCTGGAGACTGTTTTCATCTGTACAAACCACGCTCTTATTTTGAAGGCGTGGTGCAAATTTACAGACTGCATCCCTATCCCTTTATTCTTATACATACTTCATTTTCATATTACCTTATTAATGTATTGAGACGAAACGGGATGTTGTGAACGCAACATTTCTGGTCATAATGTTTTTCCTGTCCAAATGTGCCACACAGTAACACAGAGGTACGGGGGTAATTGCAAATTACCAGTGGTCCAAAGATAATACTTATCCCGTGTGAATAGGGCATTAGACACAATTCACTCTTAATAACCGGTACCTTGTCCTAGACTGACAACAGCTTGAGTTTACTCACCTTTTGGGTAATCTTCCAAGAGGAGGTTGAAGTGCCCGAGCTGGCAGAAAAGCTCGGGCTCCACTTTGCCCTCGGCTTTAAGGATGAGCGAATCATAGCAGCGGACAGCCTGGTGGGGACACACAAACAAAGAGGGTCCTCAGGACAGTACGTGTGTGTGTGTGTGTGTGTGTGTGTGTGTGTGTGTGTGTGTATTTCAGAGCGTGTGTGAGAGAGTGAGACAACCGGAGTTACAGAACATAATGTCACACAGAACTTTTCAAAGTCAGAGCGTGGCTGACGTCAGGCGCCAGCTCCATGATTTTGGCAAAGCTGACTAAATGTCTTTTTAGGAGATAAATATGAACCCTTGAATAACTGACTGGAATGGAGTTTGCTGCAGATAAGAACGTGTACTTTAGAGATCTAGCTGAATCATTTTTCAACCTTCTTGCTTTAATTGTAGGTATTACAATTTGTAGTTGCATGATTGTCCTCTATTGTGTTCTAAGTGTTTTACTGCCTTCCTAAAAACAACAGCCTTGGAAGGAGTCACTAGTGCAAGGTGCACAAGCTTAGATTGGGAGTATTTCTCTCCAGAGACTTGCGTATCATTTCCTTTTACGTGACAACACTGGTGCTTTCACACAGTCGACACAAAACCTGGTCACAGCCTCTTTCAGTCTTCCAATAGGAAACATATCATGTGCATCTGATCAGTAGATGCCAGCAGCATTTGTCATCCCTGCTCAAAGTGGACGGGTGTATGACATGTTGAGAGAGAGGATGCACTAATTATGTCATCTGGGTGGATTCTGGGTATCTGGGTGGAAAATTCCAATTCTGCCATTTGATGTACGCATGGGTTTTTATTAGAGCCAGACTGATTAATCGGCCGGCCAATTTAATGGGGGCTAATTATAGGGTTTCACCAATTAATCATTATCAGTTAAACCCTATAGTTTCTGTCCCTCATTGTTCCATTGCGCCCAGAGAGTTAGAGTCAGAACAATAATAAAAAAAGACATGGGACAAACCAGAAATTTGATCAAACCCACAGTCATAGACACGTCCATTAAAAACTAAAATGTTCGTGAAGGGTGGGGTTTATTGTGCCCGTCACCACTTGTTATTTTAGCAGTGGTACTTTCTAAAACATTACCTGTAGACACAGGCACATATGACACATCCAAGGTCGCTTTTGTGGCACAGGGTGCACTTTTTGTTTCCCAGTGCTGTCTTTTCTCGTCATTCCCTCTCTCTCCACACATGGCACTCCGTCATTACAATAATGCATGTACTAGCATCAGAAAGTTCAGAGCTTCCAGGGGCAATTTGAATGATTACAATTGCACGGTCATTTGAATTACACCTGCCTTAAATGTGTAACTGGTTACTGTAAGTAACATATACTGATCAGACACTGTTAACTGCTGATCTTCAACAAGGATATCGAAAAGTACAAATGTAATCACATAAAGCTATGAAATAATGATCAATATAACAAACAGAAGACATTTCCATTAGTGAAAAGACATTATTTACCAAAACTACACCATCTATCCATCCCAAGTTATCCTCTGTAATCCATCTGATAATTTCCTGCACCTCATGAGCTCTCGATATATTGTCATAACTAACATAACAGCTGCAAGGAATAAACAGGGAACAAATCATAACATCATGTGTTAGTACAGAATCACCCTGTGTATCATATATGTCTTGTTTTTCATTCTTAAAAATAATTTCTCCGACCATACCAACACCTATTCCATACTTTGTTTCAGTTTTGTTCCAGCACAGAGGAAAGGTCAGGCTGTATGCATCATCATTCTGGGAGCTCGTCTGTACCATAGATATAGAAAAGGTAGATGCTGTGCCTCCGGTGGCTGGATACGGCACAACACGGCGGCCGTATTCGAGTGGTTCACTTGTCGAGGTGTTTCCAGAACAGGCCACAATATACCCCAGTTTTGTGTGGCTTGAAATAACAAGCACACAGTCGAGTCAAGGGCAGAAGGAATTGTTTTTCATAAGTAATTATATATGATATATTTGTTTCACACTGCAAAGAATCTTACATAGAAATATTTGAAGCTTGATGAGTTGGTTTATTTCTGATGTATACATTCCATTTATATAAAAATCATCGATATCAAGCAAAATATAAAAGCACCCTCTTGCTTTGGTCACATGTGTAACCAGGCTCACAAGTACAGCTTTCAATGTGGCAGCTGGCTACACGCATTCGTCACAACATTAAGGGAGATGACTTGCAGCATCTATCCTTTCTATATCTATGATCTGTACTGCTCTTAGCCAATCCAACTTCTCTTGGGCAATAATAAGCCGCACATAGAGACAGTGCCATTACATAAAGTGTCAGGGAGGGACTTTTACTGGCTAACATTTGCATACTAAGCAAGTCAAACCTGAGCAATAACACTGCCGAATATCTGCAAAAGAAATGTCCACGAAAGACGCACAATCAGATGTGGCTAGTAACTTGTTTAATGTAGTGAGGCAGACTTGGACATGGACGAGTGAACGGAAAATGCTGTCAGTAAATCACAAGCAAATACAACAGATGACGTCCTATGAGACAGCCTGGGTAAGCATGAGACCAAAAAACTTTGGAGATATTTAGTCCATTTTAAGTAAATGTACTGCACACTTTCCATAACATTATACAACCATGTCTGTATATCTGTACTTTTTGACATCCCAGCAGAACACGTACAGATGTAAAGAACAATATTCATGAATATTTCAAGGTCTTCCTGCTGTAAATGCCTTTTTACCACAATGCTGGAATTACACCCATTATCTATAGCTATCCTACTGTATCAGGTTAAGTCAAGTGTGGTTGTCATCCTGATATTTCAATACCAGTGAACAACAATGACAATATCAGAGGACCAGCACATGCAGAATCCAGATAAAGTGAGATACAATATATAACCACAGCATCCTGTTGATGTGCTCAATTAGAAATCAGTACTTCCTAACCTACTAGATCATGGCCACATTTTAACGTCGCAAATTTCTGAGGACCCCAAACATTCAAAACTTAGACATTTATTCCTAAAATTAATTTGCTTTTGATCATGTCTTGGTTTCCTCCACAATATTGCAAATAAATGTTAATTTTAGGCAACATTTAGACTATATAATGTATATTATTATGGATGGAGGCAGAAAAGCCTGGTTGAAAATTTTATTTTCCTAGATCACGATACATACAGTCAGTCCAGCTTGAATCTAAAAGGCTGCAGATTAAAACTGGACAAAAAAAAAACAATCACTCAAACTGAATTATGAAACAGCTGCAGCATCTTAAACTGACCACAATGAACATTTGAAAGATAGAGTACCACAACTTCAGAGTTCGTCGTGTTTTTTATGTATTGTGAATGTCTTTCTGAATTCACCATGTTTTTTTATTACTAAGTTGTTGTTTTTTTTAATCAATTACTAGATATTGCAGGTACCTACATTTTAATACTAGTTTAGAGCAACTTTAAAGAAAGGCCAGCACCTTTACCACCACCGTATCTTTAAAATGTGTGCACATGCCATCTCTGACTCTTCTCACACTAAAGCAAATACAACCAAAAGTGACCTACACTTGCACTCAAGATTCTTTGATGGCACACTGAGATCACTTCAAAAGATAACTCAGCGGTCTGCAGTGCTGATGCTGCTCAGCCACAGAGTCAAAGAGGCAGCAGCTCAAGAAAAACAGAGAAAATTACTGCAAGTTGACTGAGGTGGATAATATTTCATGTTATGATTCAAAATTGAGAAGACATTTGCACCGTTATAATTAATGTCATTCATGACGTTTATTCAAAATATACAAAAAACACACAAATGCCGACTCTTAACTCTTTGTGAGAAGCACCATCAATGCTAACAAGCAGGAAGATAACCAAATAACATTCACTGTCAATAGCTATTGAGAAAGAAAAGAAGTGTGTTTTACTCAGACAACATGCAGCAAACGTAGGAGGAACAAATAGCTGCAGAGGAACAAGGACACTATGAAATGAAAATATCTGAGTAAACTCTGCAATGAGGGTGCCAAGAGATGCACTAGAGCTTGAAGAATATGAGATTTTTGGGGCTGATGCTGATACTGAGAGATAAAATAAATACATTTTAAAATCTGATAGACAGTCTAGGAAATAAGAACATTATTCTACACAGGATAGAATGATCTTATAGTAGATAATTGTGGACGTGTGGATTAACAGTTGCATAAATTTTTGTTTTATCTCGCAAAGATAAGTGACAACTTTAAAACATATAATATTCTGATATTAGACTAATATGTGACCTCTGAAACCAGAGGTTATAGATGTGGTAGTCTTTAATACTGGGGAGAGCAGACTTACAAAAAAAAAAAAAAAAAACGTGTCTATATTTTATAACAACATAAAAATTGTTAAATAAGTCTTTAAATGTCAGCGACACCTAACTTTAATGAGTTCAACTACAAAGCAAACCATGTAATTACAAAAATTACAAAAATTTCTTGATATCATCATTACCAACCTAGCCTGAAAATGTCATCAAAATCCGTCCAAACAGACAGACAAACAAACGAGAGGTAAAACATAACCACCTTCGTGGAGGTAATGAGAGCAAAGGGGCGAGTTCATAATGTCGCCATTATCTCAGTTATCACTTCTCTACATAAACAGTACTTCCATCAGGTTTATGGGAAAGTGAGCTTTTTCCTCTTCACATCGTTCAGGAAATGTCACTCCTTTGGTTATTACGGAGTTATTCTAATTCCAAAAAACACAGCGTAAGGTGTAGAGCTACAGAATAAAATGGGGAAAAAAATCAACATGTGTGTAAAAGTGTATAAATAAATACTGAAAAAGAGCAGGACGCGTTTATCACACACCTTTATTTTTGCTCAGTCTAACAGTTTACTGCTATTGTCACTTATGGATCCTGGATGGTTTAACATATGATTGTCCATCATGGTGCAGAGGATGTGAAAACAAGTCGTGACTGAAGTTTTCGAGTTGATCTAATGTATTTTCAGTGTGTAATGGAAATAAAAGTGAACCAATTATTTCATCAGTAAGCACGCTTCATTAGTCGACTTCCACATTGGTGACACTTATTATACAACAATTATTATAACTGATTATTAGATTATTTTAGATGTTTTTCATTGTGTTAGATGTGGGAATCTTTATTTTTTTCAGTAGTTGGGTCTCCACCACAGATGTTTGGAGATTTAATAGTGACAGTGGTGGGTTAATCACCACTCGTGGTGATGACAGGACTGGGCAGGACTGTGGACGAGTGCAGCAAACACTGGTGCATTTACAGTGACCACAAACAATATTCTATATCATGCTGAATTATTGGTATGTTGTGAAGTTCTCACTTAAAGAGGAGTACAGGGTGTGGTTTTGCACATCTTCTCCAATAGTGTTTCATATTTAAATGCCTAACATGTTACTTTTTTGTTTGATCCTATAATTATTATCCTTTCTTACGCATTTAAGACCATCATATATTGATTAGTAATAGGAAAACAACAAATGCTGCATAAGTGATCGAGGACTGGGCTCACTGGGAGGTCACAACCAAATCATTTTATGCTCACAGGAAACCCAGATTAAAGCAAAAAGGAAGATAATTTTTTTTCAAGGCTTTAGAGTTCATGTGTAGCAAAAGACAAACTTACAAACAGGTCACAGGTCAAGTCTTGTTTACCTCATTGACCTTCAGACCAAGTGAAAATGGTCGCCGTCATGCATGAAGCAGTGCATTATTATTCGTTTAGTGTACTCTTGTATGTTTGAATCCAGCCATATTAATACTCTTCCCTTTTACTTATTGTTCCGTTTCTGTTGTCAGATAGCAGCACGAATATGATCCAAAATAAAAAAAAAAAAATCTTTGTAATAGTGACCATCAACTCACAAAAAATAGCTGACTACTTCCAAACAATTATCAAGGAGTATTTATGTTTCAAATGTCCATCCCAACAACACAATAATGGTCTAGTCTTCAATACAATTATGAAGAATAACAGTCGGTGGAAAACAGGGCTCATCACACAATAAGGGTTGGGGAAAAACAATGCTATATATATATATATATATATATATATATATATATATATATATATATATATATATATATATATATATACACACACACACACACACAGGTGTGACCAATGAAAACAGTGTATTTAATAGGATATTGGGTTGAGGATATAAACAAAATGGCTGTATTGGGACACCTAAGCATGCGGGTTAATATTCTTTATTAACTAAAAAATACCAAACCTACTTTAATTACAACATCTGTGAAAACCAAATTATTATTCTTTTTGCCAAAAGAAGAATAAGCCCTACCTCACACAGATGTCATGAATTCCCCATCTGTTTTCATCACTTAGCATTTTAACGTCACAACTCCACAAACCCTCATCCCCACATCTCATATTTTATTCTCCAGTTGTAGACATGCCAATAATTTTTTTTTTCTATAAGAAAACCAAAGTCCAGGGATAATAGAATAGCATACCTTTGTTGTCCTTGCATGCTGATTAGTGTTGCATCAATCGATTAGCGGCCGATCATAATATTACCTAAAAATAGCCTGATCAGCGAACAGAAAAACCTGCCGATCATGTGACGGAAAATTACTAGGGACCATTTTCAAACTTGCAAACACGCTACAGAACAGGTGCCTCTTGTCTTGACCATTTCTGTACTTTTTAAAATATAGTTAGTTAATTATTAGAAGTTTGGGACCATTTCACGTTGCATAGGGCACACAAAAGTGTTCCTGCTGCAAGATAGCATTGGCCTAGCACTGCCATATTCACTGCAACACCTGAACCAAACACATCCATACTTCAATGACACTTCATCAAAGCAGACTCAGAGCGTCTATGTTTTGCTAACTGGTGAGCACAAGCATCTGTTAGCATGTAGCCTCACCACTTGTAATTACTTTTAGCAAATGTACCAAGGTAGTGTAATTATTAGGCTACAACTATATCCAGACACGTGCACCTGTGCGTGGATGCACACGCACATAACTCAAAACTCAGCCTACTTCCATCCCCATGTATTGATAGATCTAAATTAACCCTTTAACTCATGAGACATTCATCCAGGTAAATGTGCTGCTGTGAATTTCTCCTAAAAGCTGCTGTTAAGTATGCGCTTGTGTTCCTTTTCTTCAGGGGTTTTGTTTTACTGTGTTTTAGGGTTAAAACAAGTGGAATAACAAAGAAAAGACAAAGACAGTGTAAATTGAAAACACTGAACTGGAACACATTGAACAACAAGTATTTGAATTTAGGCCCATCAGGTTTTGTTTTGGGCTCTTAAAAAATTCAGTTCAAATACTTTGTGGCACTTGGTTCGATTCCAAACAACAATTACACAGTCAAAGGTTTGTAAAGGAGAGGAAAAAAAGTGGAGAGGAAAAAAAGGAAAATCACAACAAAACTGAAAACCATAGTAGAAACAAACAAATCCTGAACCATTTATTTTTGGTCAGTTTATCTTAATTCTGATCAGATATTACCCAAGGAAATGTACAGTCAAAAAAAAAAAAAAAAGAAATGGTAAATCCATGAGTTATTTGTTGGACTGAATCACCAAGTTGCTGATGAAAGCTACGCTGACACAGCATTTAGTGTCGTGCATATTGTCCTCTGCCAAAAAACGTTACGTTTATGACAACATACTTCAAGACTCCACAAGTTGAACAAAGAACATCTTATATTACACGCCACATCAAAAATATGAATGAACCAACAACAGTGAATTTAAGGTGACTTGGCTTTTTACACCGAATGCATTTTGGGTCTGTGAAAGACAAAACACTATTTCCGAGCACTTTCCAGGCAAAATGCAGAAGTCAAGTTATAGTATGTTCATGCTTCAGAAAAAAATTTAAAAAAAAACAATACACTAGAGATGAATTTATGTCATTGCTACCAAGTTACTGGTAGTGATACAGTGACCCAGACCCACACTTATCTGCATGTAGACAGAGCAACAGTGCATCAACACAACCTCCACATGACACCAGACGGGGTAGTCACAAAGAAACTATATTCCACAAAAATATGAAGGTCTGTCACTTACAGGTGTTGTACAGACTTTTTGTGTGAGCTGGAAAAAGTCTCATGCCTGATCATAGTACAGAATTGAAAAGGAGATTATCAGCAACAAAATAGGTTATTTCCAAATATTATTTGCAGCTTCCCTGGTCAGGTTGGACAAGACTTAAGTGATTTACAGCAGAGTTACATTATTATAAGGCCACACCAAACAGCAGAGTTCAGTGAGAAGTGAACAACAGATGAGCAGGATGTGTCCTTTTTGCTAAAGAAAGGGATTTATTTAGTTATAAATGGTGGACACTGGAACTGGAGCTAGACTGGTATAAAGAAATAATAGAATGATCGGGGCTAAAACACCTGTGCAAACCTCTGCATTGAACTGATGGGACAGACTTAAGTGAGCTAAAAGGAATGAGAACAGAGGTGGAGTCGTTCCTCTTCCTTCTCTGTTCCTTCTAGGTACAGAATGTTTCTGTTCTTTATTGAAATGCACTGGAACATTGTATTTGACTCGAGTGGCTCTTAGTAGCTCAGTCAAACCCTCAGTCAAACTGTACGGCTTGCTCTGTGACATCAGTAATCCTTTTTATTTGAATCATTGTTTCAGTCCAAACTAAGCGCTTTTTAAGGTGAGTGAAATTGTTCTGTGTGGAGTTAAATGCTCGTGCCAGGGCCTCTGTGAGTAACACTCCAGAGCTCCGGAGTAAAACAGACATAGAAACAACCGTCAGAAATCCAAACTAGGTTTCATTAAATTACTAATAACATATTTTGTGACATTTACTTGTTATCTCATTTCAAACGTCACTTTTCACTCTGCAAGTTGGTGTCTTGAAAAAAAGAAATGCAGAGTTGCAAAGAAAATCTGCTCTTCATTCATGAGCATCAAAGCTAATGCAGCCTTGGCCAGAGTTCTGCCCTTACGATAGGAGATGCAAGTACTCATGGGATGCGGATTCTTTGCCCCTTAAAAACACTACAGATTCTGACCGAAGGTGTCGCTGCAATCGACTTTAAACAAATTATCTGTACAGGACCTTTAGAGAGGCAGAAGACCTACAATCAGTGTCTAAGACTTGTGTGTTTCTCAATAACCAATGGTTACTTGTGATAACTTTACATGTGGTGACAGTTTAAAATGAGCTTTTAACATAACATCGTTCCACCTGCAGTGTGACTAATGTTTAAGTGCACCGCGGCGTGTACATGGCTGTGTGTGTGTGTGTGTGTGAGCCGACAAAGCAAGTGCCTTATTTTTTTGGTGACCGACTTGAGGCCACATGGTCGGTCAATATATTTTATGAATTTCACCATCCCTAGTAAGAACACTGTCATATCAGTTCAATCCTGTAAGCTGGCTTTGGCAAAATTCGAACGATCCTATAGTATCAAAAATCTCCAGGAATTTTGTTTGCATAGAACACACAGAAGAATAGTTCCGGCAGGCATTGTTCTGATTTTTCTCATTCACCCATTTAAATTTTTAGCAGACAAGGTACAGGGAGTGCATTGTTGCCTTTCACCACTTAAAAAAAAACCCAAAACAATGCACAACAACACATGTTTCCTTGCATTTTGAGTCACTTATGAGAGTTATTAACAAGGTATAAACAGGATAAAGTGGCCAACAAGTTATTCTCTCACTAAAATGACATTTATATCAATAAGTATCCACAAACTCAAAAGTGGATTTTTGGCCTTGAGCAAAAGTAGGGAGAATTATATAATTATAAGAGTATTTAAATGTTTAAAATGAAAACAACATGGAGATCAATATTATGTAACAAGGCACAAAACACATCTGTAGTGTATTTTTGGGGGGGTTGATGTTTTTCCTTGTGTTTATTTGAGAAGAAAACTGTACACTAGCTTATACAACATGAAAGCAAAATCAAAAAATATGTAACTATTTATTAAACCAGTGGGGGAAAAAACATTCATTTAAGGTTTTAAACTCTTTGAGATCAGAACATTTCACAAACCAATGGATACAGTATCTTCTGCTACGACCAAACTTAAAACAGTTGATATGGTAGAACATAATTTTACACAAAGGCACAGGTTTTATTTAGACAGCCATAAGAAACTAAGATCTATGTTAAACTCTGGCTTATGTAATTTATGCTATATATTGTCCCAAGTGTCATAGTAAGTGTGGTTCATAACATCATGTTTGCATCAACACAAATGACATGAATGGATACACATGCATTTTTTTAGCTATAAAATATATTTATTCTCAGTCTGTAATGATGTAGGCCACCTTATTTGATATACCTGACATGAGACAAAAATATGTACAGACTGTACTCAGAAATTATGAAAAGATCTAGTATGTGTGAATAGAAATGTATGTTTATATAACCTAAGCTACAACAAGAAAAACGTGATGACAGATACTGTTGAATTCAGAGCAAAGCGTGGCTTATGACAATGTTAAATATCACAGTGACAAACAACACAGATCTGTCAGAAGAAAGAACACAATAATTGGTGTAATTATAGGCCAGCTCCTGCCAAACACATGTTACATGGTTAAATTGTCATTTTTTAAGAGTAAAAGTTCACTGTTTCAACAGCTGAGCTATGATTGTGTTATTGCCCCCAAACAAAAGAACACAAAGCTACTCTCTTAGTTTATGAACACATTATTTGCTCAACCATTATGTCATCGTTTGATTTGAAATTCTCACAACATAAATAAGTCAGGGGATGTTATGTACATAACTGATCCTGCAGTTTAATTAAAGGTGAATACATAGCATATATCTACACTGCCCAGCAAGGATGGTGAGGCCATTGCTTCCCAAGGCTCCGGTGTAGCTGGGTAAGGAGCTGCACTTCCTAGGTATCCCACACCACCTAGCGTGTGTTTGGAGGATGGGCCCTCAAAAGAGGAGCACTGAGCCAGGATCATCCTTTACACATCCACAGCCCTGAATAAACGCCCAAGAGAAGAGCTGTGCCTTTTGTAGCACCGCAGTGTGTTACCTACAGGTAGACTGTGCGTAGATTTCTAGTCCGAGCATACATTGAGCCCAGGCACAGCCATGCAGGTTCCACAAAAATTGTAAACAAAGGGCAGTGACACCACCTAGATCTGCAACAGAAACACGTCCAAACTGACAAACACGAGCCGGGATGGAAGTGGAGACACACTTGGGTCATTCACAGACAATACGTAACCACATATTCATATCAAATTGGGTATATAGTTATCGGTGTCACTCCGCCATGTCCCGCCATCTTGGACAGGCAGCCAGCCATTAACGTTACTTGTAACGTTTGTCAACTCGTTCATAAACGATCAAACTACCAGTGCACGACACGTACGTACAGTAAAGCAATGCAATTCACGAATTCAACTTGGCACCAGGTTGGGCCAAGACACTGGAGCAATGCTACGTGGTACACGTTTACCTCAACCAAACGACAAAACGAGGGAGCTGAATTTGGTGGACCCTAAAACACGGCTCCAGCGTTGACGTTACTTCCAGGAGGGTAACAACTACCGTAGCCACACGGCCATTTAAGGCCACTGTCATTTTATGTGGCTTGATGCGAGACTGTAAAGTTTGCAATAAAAACAGTCACGTCGAGATATAAAACTTTCTTAATTAAAGTGCAACGATTCCAACAGTCAATATGCTACACTTAATCATACGGACGGTGTGTTAATAAGCGATGGAAATACGTGTAACATTGTGCAAAGATGTGTTGCATATAATAGCCATCAAGCTAACATGGGCGGTTGCCTAACAAACATTAACTAATTGTACGTTAACAGCCCGGTTAAAACAAGAGCCACAACTAGTTTGCTATTCTTGCTAGCGACACCGAGTAGCCGCAGGTGCAGGGTCGCTGTACATCGGATGAGAGCAGCTAACTAGCAAGCTAGCTCACTGGCTAAAAGAGGGGCTGCGGCTAGCTGGCCTTGGTCTCCATAGTGAGTGGGCCACTTGCGTTCAAGCTGGCTAGCTAGTTTGACAGCAAATTCACTGTCTTGTGTGTTAGCGAAGGGGCTGGGGTGTAGTCATTGGACATGGTGCTGCTTGGTGTTCAAATAAATACAGTTAGAATTGCTACCTTCATTAATAGGGCCTTCGTTCTGGCGCCATCTTCATGAAGCTTCTGAAATCCAAACAGTGAGCTGCAAGCAAGAAGACAACATAGGCGGCTCAGTATCACTTGCAGAGTGACTCACACAGCTTTTCGATATGCAAGGGATGATTAGCAATTTAATTTTAAACTGTGCGTTAATGTGAGTGCACGAGGTTACTATTCCGACCTGTCAATCCCGACCAAACTGTCCCTCTCCTGGGCTGTCAGTGTCGGAAAGTCCTCCTCTGTTTCACTCGCTTTTCCCGCCGCCATTTTCTTTTCCTCATCACCACCACAAGAAGCCGAGCCGAGACTCCGAGCAGCAGCGCAGGCAGCAACGGCAAGAGACACACCGCACGATTGCATGGAAAATCGCGACGCGGGGACAAACGGTTCGCTCCGCCGAATCAAAGAAGAAAAACCGATGAAAACAAAATGATCAAAAACTTTTTCCCAGGATGAAAAGATGCGATTCGATATAGTAAATCCTTTCGGGGGGACAGAAGCGCTCTCCGGGTAGATCCTCAAACGTCACATTTTTCACCACAAAGTGATATTGTTCGTGTGTCTGAATGCGATTAACTGAATATAATATCCAAGATATGGGAATTTAACAATAAAATGCGTTACGGCCGCGAAGATAAAGTTGTTATAATTGTATCACCCAAGCGAACCCACGCGCCGATCTAGCCACGCCCTCTCTTCCCTCTTCAGCCAATGGGTGCGCTGACATCCTACCATATGACCTTCCTTGCTATATCATTCTTTTATCTTCAATATTCATATTTTTCTGCAAACCTCTCATCTCTATGCCACGGTTATTTTTCGAAGTGTTGCATTAAAATCACATTGTTGCTAAATGATGCCTGACAGTGTCACACATTACAATGCATTTTCTCGCATTCCCAGACTGATAACACTTTACTTGCACTAAATATCACCTATCTTTCAGCAAGTACTGGCACATAGTTATAGCAGCCGTTTTCCCTCAATAATTGCTTCAACGATCGATATAGAGCATTATTTGGTCCGCATCTTGCACACATTAAAGCCTCTGTTTGCACTCTGCAAAGTCCAGAACAAGCTGCATCGCACGCAAGGAAAAGCTGCAGCATTTTAGTCATAAAGTTGCAATATTACTGTGCCTAATCAACCGAGATCAAAGCATTTTAACTGACGTGGCAGAGCATCACATAGTGGGCGTGGTCAGGTATTGTCAACATCCTGGTGACATAACCCAATTCACCAAAATGGCGACGGTGGACCACAGAGAAGGTTAGCGAATATGTTAGGCTGAAATATTGGCTATTTTACCCTTTCTAATACGACCATTTGACAGCTTTACACAAGCGACATTCAATTTAAAATGTGTTGTAGGCGTAAATACGAATGGCAGGTGAATATAGTATTTATCGACCATTATTTTGGTTTGGTAGCCATTTGACGCTAGCTAACTAGCATTCTTGTCATTTATATAGCATCAAATAGCGATGCTAAACAGTCATGAGGTGAAACGGGGTCGGGTATTGAGTGGTTTACTAGTTAAATCATCCACTACTCTGCTGTTTTCTGAAATTCAATACATCAGTCATCGTCCTTACTATTTTATCTTTTATTCAAAACAGGTCAGGAGGACCCAGAGAGTGAAGATGAGGTGTACGAGGTGGTAGACTTGACAGAATATGCTCGAAGGCATCAATGGTGGAGCAGGGTGTTTGGGAGCAACTCTGGCCCAATTGCTGAGAAGTATTCTGTGGCCACGCAGCTCATGATGGGTGGGGTGACTGGATGGTAAGGTCTGGGCGAAATAACAGTTTAACCTTTAACACTGTGGTGCCATTTCATAGTTCTGTGCAAGTATGTCTCAATAATTGCACTTTCTCTGAAAGCATTGAATAATCATCTACATTTCATATGTCATCCCCATCCTGTCTGGTGAAACCCACTCGTGCCCATGTGCTTGTTTTGAATGTTTGTGATAAACTCACAGGAAATGTGTTCCTACCCTAAAACCCTCTGGGATGACGCATTGTCATAAAATTGGAATCATAAGTGTTTTACATGACTTCACAGGACAGCACTTCTATACACATACACTGCTTCACTTCTACAATTGTATATGCTGTAGTAATGCACAACTTTAATAGTGTTAGAAATCAAAAATGATATTGCACATCACATTTTAAGTATGATGATCAGATTTACTAGGTAAATTGTCAAGTTAGTTTCTAAAGCATTTTGAGTTGTACCAATACTTTTACCTTAGTGAAGAATCTGGATCTTACCTTACAGGTGTGCTGGTTACCTGTTCCAGAGAGTTGGGAAAATAGCTGCGACTGCAGTAGGCGGAGGGTTCCTCCTTCTGCAGGCAAGTGTTAAATATGTAACTATGTGAGAAGATGCTATCTTTCAATGAGTGCTGCAGAGGCCAGCTGGGCACCGTGATGCTCAGTTGGTTCTATTCTCAAGGAAAAATCATGAAAGAAAAACAGGATTCTGCATTACTTTTGAGTTGCGTGAGTCTAAAGAGACCATCCAATGGCTCACACGGTACAGTTAAATCATTTACATTAAAGCCACCTTCTTATTGGTTAAACATTTATTGTGATCTTAGTTGTGGTTTTAATGAATGGTCAGTCTGCATTTCTTTTTCATTAAAAATGTAATAAATTATTTTGTTGGTATATTTGCCTCTGAGGACTGTACCAACTTAGTATTCCATTTACCCATGTGTAATATAATTACTGTAATTCAGTGTTTTATTTACGATGTGCATCATGGTACATTTAATATTTGTTAAAAAAATGGGGCTGCATCTGTAGTATATTGTACTTTGCCTTTTTAAAATTGACAATAATATGCCTTTTTATATTTTGTCTCCTAAAACACACCGTCTTATGAGTAGATTATACCATATATATAGACTGATTGGGTAAAAAGGCAAAATTGATTAGCATGGACCAACTCATTTAATTAGACTTCCCAGGATGTCAAAGATATATTTCTACTGTTTAGTTTCCATCCAATTAAATTGTTTTATGCTGTATTGTGTGTATATTTCATTTTAAAATCAAGTCACATCATACAGTGATGGGTAAATATGGCTTTCCAGTCATTTTTTATGCATATATGAAATTTTCTTCTGCAGAGGGGCCTATATACCTGGTATTAGTTAAACAGATATTGACACACTTCAACATATATTATACTTTTAAACAGTGATGCAATACAGCATAAAAACTCAGTTGATAAGCCCAGAGGGTAGTAGCACACCATAAAATGATACCTATTGACCATTGCACTGCATACAATTCCAAAAGACAATATCATTATGTGACTTCTCTTCCACAGATTGCCAATCACAGTGGCTATGTGCAGGTCGACTGGAAGAAGGTGGAGAAAGATGTGAACAAAGCTAAAAAACACCTGAAAAAGAAAGCAAACAAAGCAGCTCCTGAAATAAATACATTCATTGAGGAGGTAAAGGTACCAGAGCTTCCGCTTTCTTTAAAGTTTCTGCTTGGTTTTATTCATATGATAGTAATTCAAGCAATTTGTTCATATTGTGGCTGATGGGAGGGATTATGAATTCTTCATCCACAAATCAACAATGCCCTCTAGTGTAGAAATGTTAGACACATTTGTTCCGTATGTATGGATTGCTGTTTTCCTGCTGCGCTTTGCTCTGTTTTTTAGCTGGTTTAGTTGAGCCTTATCATAACTTCCTCTGTCTTTTGTCTTTCTTCCTTCCTTCGTAGGCCTCAGACTTCATAAAGAGGAACATCGTCTTGTCCAGTGGCTTTGTTGGCGGTTTCTTTCTGGGCTTGGCCTCCTAAAACCACCATACACTTTCCTTACTTCCAGAAACTGTGAAACACATCACAACATAGGTCACTTTCCCCTTTGTTTACCTCTCCGTCTCTGAATAGTTTTGTAATAAACAGACTAGAGGCGGGGAGGAGGGGTTGTTTCTGTTCAACACTTCAGCATGCTCTGTTGTGATGGTGATATTAACTGTAAAACATTGTTCTCCTACTGTACATCCCTGCTGTTATTTCCTCTAATCCTGGGTAATTTGATTTGAACTGACTGCACATTTTGGAGAATGTCTGAGGGGTTTAAATATAGAACCGGAGTGTCTGAGTTACACTATACTGTGAAGATCACAATGTGGTTGCCAGATTGCTGAATATGTCAAGTTGCCACAAAGTAACCTGTTTTTAGTTGGTTTTTCAACACCAAATCTGTATGGAAATGCTCCACCCCTCTTAATTATTTGCCTGGTGGATGTTGATATCAGATGGGTTTAAGTTGGAATGTGTGGGACTATTGTAAATACAAAATCAGCCCCCTGTGAGAGCTGTAAATACCTACACAAGAATAAATATTATATAAACATGAATGGCAACAGAGTGGGAATTTAATGCCATCCCCCAGTCTAGTGCTTCGATTGTTTTTTTTAATGTAGCTGTGAAGTTCAGGTTTCAGCACTTATTTTTTTAAAGAGCGGCACTGGCTTGAGGATGGACAAATGTTCCCACTGTGAGGATATACAACACATATCATCATCATGAAACTCAACTAACTGTTAAATCTATGAATACTTTCTTCTTACTCTGACAAGACTATTAAATACTAGTGTATTATTTATACCCACAATCCACTGCTCCACGTTGTCTTTTAATGACAGGATGAGCATCTGCTGTACACTAATTACCGCCATCGCAGGCTAGCCGCCAAAAGGGATACCAGTCCTGTCATTAAAGAGCATAATGGAGAACCAATTTTGACTCCCACGCCTGAGCTATTGTTATTGTGTATTTGGTCACGTCAGTGGAACGCTGCAATGATGCTGCTGAGTCGTACATCGTCACTTTCTCTAAATTGGACATCCCCGCCGGAGTCTAATTTAGCTGATCACGAGTTGCTAATGTTAAGTTTCTGCCTTTTTCTACTAGTACAATGTAAGAGTCATGTTATTTTTCTGTCAACGACTTGTGTCCAACTGGTGTTTTTTTTTTTAAATGCTGTTATTTCCTTATTTTTTTAAGTCTTGTTTAAACTATGAACTTGTGTGTTTATTTGCTTTTGAATAAAGTTGCTTGATTTTGTTGAAAGTAACAAAATGGTCACGTTTTATTAGAAAATTACTGGACCAAATGATAATCTTTAGCTTTATATTAAATATATACTGTATTGTAACTTAGAACTTTACAATGATATTATAAATGGTCACAAATCACTTTTAAAAAGGAAGATATAGAGGCAATTTCATTTGGGAACTGACATAAAAATAGCTTTTTGACTTAATGTGTTAAGTGTAGCTTCTATGACTGCTTTTGTCCCTGAAATAAAAAATAAATTGTTATGAATTTATTGAAGCCAAAGCCAGGTTCTGTAATCATTCTGCAAGTTTTCCCCCCACAGTTTTATAGTCAAAATAATATTTAATTGCTCATCAAACCTAGTGAAAATCCCCAGAAAAACACACACAAAAAAACTCACATTAAGATCATAATGAAATGTGGCATATTTTTGCAGTTGCTATAGAATATTTAATTTGATTTCATAGTAATTCAGAGGAAGAACAAACCAAGCAAAAATATTGCCAGTAGAAAATTCTGCAGCACTGAATTTACTCAATTATTTCACCAGCATTAAAAACATATAGATAAGGGGCTAAACGGCTTTACATTATGTACAGAAAGAGAAAAATGAGAGAGTTTGTTTGCACAACACCAACATTATTATGGAATACTATGGAAAAATGAAAAGCAAAAATGACATGAAAAAAGATATATACATACTGGCAAAATTCTATTTTACACTTCCAAAAGGGGTTTATATAACAAGTTTGGATTTGCAAAGAAAAAAGTTGTCCTCAAATGGGCATCTTAAGAAGAGCACACTCCGTCAGCAGTGTCAGGGTGGAGATCATGTATCTGCTGTTGGACATCTGGAAAGAAGTGAAATCAAAAGACACTTAGAAACACAATTTTAACAGTTTTACCAGATGGCTGTGTGTGAGGTGGTACCTTAATCCTTCCATTTGTCTTGGCTGAGCCGAGGGCCGTTGAGACTTGGACCAGGTTTCCCGCTGACAAATCCAGCTTGAAGTGTCTGTAGAAGTGACTCTTGAGCTCCTGCGTGAACATATTCACCTCCTCAATATCAATAATCCCCTCATCTTTCTCCACCTGTGCATCTTTCCTCACGCAGGTCCACAGTTCCCAGGCGTCCTGTGCGTTCACTGTGTACGTGATCTGCAGCAGTGGCACAACTGGTATGGCCCAAATCATTTTGAGGTGCTGGATGTTGGACTCTGAGTGGCAGTTTGTCCATAATGACCCCAGCCATTGTAAACTTGTGTGGTCGATTTCCAGGGAGCCAAAGCAGCAGTCGAAGGTCTGCTGGAACCAGGATTTAACCAAAGAGGAGAGTTGCTCGGCTCCGCTGGTGCCAAAAAGTGGGAGGCATGTGAAGTCCTTGGGTAGAGATCTGAGGTATTCAGGACTGCCGTTAACACAGACCAGCCACCCACTCCACACACACTTGTCAGGGTCATCCCTTCTGCTGAAACGATGCCTTGCATGGATCTGTGGAGGGAGCAACAAATATACGACTCAATTCTTATCTAATTCTTTCCATATCAATTAATCTATCTATCGACAGATGTTATAAATATATATGGTGACTTGAGAGAGACAATCCCAATCCATAAAAAACACGACAGTGAGTGTGAAACTGAAGCACTATGGTACCGTTTATCTGTCAAATGTTCATTGTGGTCGGTTTTAGATGCTGCAGATCTTTCAGAATTCATAGTTTGAGTTATTGTTTGTTCAGTATTAACTGTCATTGTTGTAAATATAAGTTGGACTGACTGTACATATCCTGACCAACGAAAATAAAATTCTCACTTTGTGCAGTTTAATCTACACCAGGCATTTCTGCCTCCGTCCATAATAATGTGCATTATAATATAAACTAGAATAGCACTCAGAGAGCACATACTCCACCCCCCTTTCACTTCTGTGAGCAGTGACTGAATGAAACTCACATGTGTGCCCCTCCCACATACCTCCAATGATTGCCATCAAAATGTAATTGTGTGTTCCTTGTGCCAGGATCAACATTTCCTGAAAATTTCAGCCTAATTCACCCATAACCTTTTAAGTTATGTTGCACACAGTCAGAACCAGAAATACAAGAAATTTTTTTACAGCTGACCTGTATGAGGATGGCCTCAGCATCTTCATCCAACTCTGCCATCCCATGCACCACAGAAAAGGAAACTTTAAAGCTGTGGTGTGGTTCTTCCACCTCCACAGCCATGCCTTGCCTTTCTGCAGCAATAAAAGCTGATAGCTGCTGAGAGTATTTCTTTAGCTGAGTGTGTCTGAACTGGTACAGTGGGGTAACGTAGGACAGCTGCCACTCTTTTTTCACCAGTATGGCCAGGTGTTCAGGACTCACCTTATCCTTTGGAAAGATGACAAGAGAGAACATGATTATGGAAATGTTTTTGTCTGAAATAAACATGACAGTAAATGCCATTGTTGACTCACACTGATATTGTGTGCCTTCGGAGCTCTTCTGCTGGCGTTGAGCCGCCGTACTGTCAACACTGAGGTCAAGCCAAGGCGTGAAACAGCTCCTGTGCAGCTGCGGTACGACTGCCGGTCACTTTTCCGAGGAGTCTTCACCACACTGAAGATCATGAACAGACCAACACAACAAGACACACTGTTAAAATTGCACTAACTCTTCTTAAGAACATTCACTTTATTCACTTTGCTTCATAGGGTAGTTGGTAGATGTATACATTTTCATTGCATGACTGTCCTTTTTTTTGCTGTAGAACATAGAGAGAAGTTTGGATTTGATATTATTTCTATATTACTATGTTGTTATTTCACTGGCCTACCTCACTTCAGATCAAATTTGTCATAATGTGGTCCCTTAACTAAAATGACTGACATCCCTGCACTAGATTGACTCAACAGATGATGCAGTGGTGTAATCACAGTCAAAATCCACAAGAACCGACTTATTTGTATTTGTATTATTCTGCACACGGAAAATGCATGTATGGGTAATTAAATGTGTAATTGTAATTGGATTATTATGTTTGAAGTACTGGATTGTGTATATCTGTTCTATGCCCAGTCTCGTTACGTCATGTTAAAACAGTATCCCCCTATGTTGAGTTTAAAAGAGAAACAACCGACTTGAAAATAGTTTTTGCAATCACTATAGCTCTGAAATATAGACAATGAAAATTCTGTAACACCGAAAACCGGAGTGTTATTCAGTGATACTTTGAGTTACAGTTGTATTCACGCGGTGGAAAAGCCGAAAAAAGACTCAAACGATAAAACATTCCACCAAACAAGGCTTATTAAACTGTCGCAAAGCACAATAAAATAAATAATACACGCATTACTTATTTCTACATACATACAATCATACCTGCTTTGTTTTTTCTCCATGTCTGATTGATCACTCGAAGACAGAAGAAAACGGAAATATATTTAAACATCGCGCTGTTTCAGGAGATGACGTAAGACAGGCTGTGGCATCGGACGTACTGAGAATCAGCCAATCACAGCGAACCATTCTCTTCTACGTTAATGTAAACGGTGTATTACCAGCTTGTTTGCTCACTACTGCCATCTGTTGGACTAGAGCCTGTACAACATTATTTTCCCGTAGACCACATTAGACAATTAACTTAGCACTTAGCAAGTGATCTACACTCAATCATGTTCTGTAGATCAGTAATGGTGTGAATTGCAGTGTATGAGATGGTGCATAAACATCTACTGTGTTAGCCAAAACCCATGAATATACAAGAGAACCAATGTAGAACAGCTGCCCACTATAGTGACTGGTATCCATGAAATGATTCATTTAGTTATGTTACTACAATATTCATCTATCATGTTTAAAGCATTTAAATTATAAGTGTGTAAACTCTATTAATGTTGATTTAATGTACTATTTATTGCCATCATGTACAATATGTGTCAATGTCTCTATATAATTGCTTTATGTATTAATTATTTTTAACTCACAAGTATATAATTAAAAAGTTGGAATTATTGGCAGCTTCCAGGCAAGTTTTAATTGTTTTTCTTACTTTTTGTGTGGCTATTTGAAACAAATTACATGCGTCTTTGGCAGTGACTCTATTCCTTCTTTTGCTCTTGGTGAATCCTTTGATGTTGCTACATGTTCTAAAGGAAAAGTGAAGTATAGCAAATTAATTTACACAAAGTATCCAGTAACCAAACTACAACAGAACTACAAATATATACTCACTGCTAAATATTTTTAATGGTTGAGGACAAACTGAGTTTTTAAGCATGATTTTAAAACCCTGTGATTTAGGATAAAAGTATGATTAAATAGCATTTGTAGGGAACATGGCATTGAAATAAATACATGCAATTTAAACCATCCTAATTATAAGTGAAGGTTAGTTTTGTATGGGATGTAATGCAAATGTTCTATATTGTGTGTCCTGCCTGAGGACAGCAGATGGAAAGTTCCTTGTAGCTGTGGTATCTCTTATGCAAAGTGTCTCCTGTCTTTGAGATGTATGTATTTAAATAATAACCGAAACTAATAAATAAAAAAATAAATGAAGCTTGGATGATGTGAACTTGGAACTGTTACAGCATTATTCATGTTATAAGAATTTGTTTTAATTTTAGAGACAAAATAAGATAATTATGGTATTTTAAGGTCAGGATTTAGTGTCATATTACAGCTTGACATTGGCTATGTAGTAGGGTTTAAAATGAGTTTTAGGTTAATTAATATTTCCATTTGAGTGTGCAATGTTTGCATGCATGTATGAGTGGTTTCACATACAACCACAACCATCATTCCCCTCCCTGTCACCATGGAAACTGTGCTCTTTCTTTTTTTCCTTGCCACGGTGGTTCCCCACTGCCTTTCCTTCCAGTCTTTTCCTTCTCCCTCTCCCATCCTTTAATTCGACAGCCTTACATCTAACTTTCTTCATTATAGTCACGGCATTTGTCTGTCTTTTGCTGATGGTCAATTGTTTTATTCAGTGGTTTTGTGTGTTCTAAAGCACACACACTGTCATACATACAGTATAGTAGGATGACCACATCAACAGCCAATGGGATTATGAGTAGCTGTTGGCGGGCTCTAACCAATCAGGGGAGCTTGCTTGCAGATCATGTGTGAGCAGAAGGGATGCAGCACCATGGAAACTGCAGAGGGTGCCTTAGGAGAACAGTGCACTCTAGTGGTACCAGTTTGTCTCAGTTTCGTCCAAGTCTGCCAGTTTACTTTTGAGCGTCAGAGAAAATAACACAGCAGTTTAGCAGTTTTTTAAAACCCACCTCACAAGCATGTTTTACTAACAGTAGTGTCTTATATATCTGGTCATCTTATATATCTGGTCTTTGCTGCATCTGGTCAACATGTACATCAAAAGCCAAAAATATCACTAAACTCCTGACATCATTTTACAGCATTATTTTATTCTTTATAGTGCCATTTTTCCTATTTGATAAACTGTATAAAACACATGGTCCTCACATATGATTCTGAGAGTGTTTATATCTAAATTATTTTATAAATAAAAACATACTCAAAACAAAATATATTATTAAAACCCACACACACACACATGTACATAGACACAAACCACAAAAGAATCAAATGACTCATGATATTACAAGTAAGCAAGGTTAACTGCATTAATGTGTCAAGAAATAATAAAGATAAGAAATTGCACTATCATTTTGTTGTTTATTCTCAATTAGACTTCAAGGATTTATATGGCACAAACAGTCGCATCAGTCAAACATTTTATTCCATTTGATTTATTGTTTCACAACAAAACTACAGGTGATAATATTTCATTCCTTAGCATAATGCCTCATCTAATGGCAAATCAATTCTTCCACTAAAATATTTGCAACTGGAGCAATGTTAATGTGCATATTATTAGATGTCAAGCAGTAATTGTATTTCTTTTTTCATTCTTTGTTCATTTTCATTATACAAATCTTCCCTTTTGGGTACAATTCTATGTCTACACCTCAAATGCGAATGAAGAATGAGTTGCTAATCCAAGTTTTTTTAGTAGAATATAGGACAAATATAACATGTGGGTGGGAAGAGAGGGCTTGCTCCACTTCTTCATCAACAAGGTAAGACACATTAAGGTGTGTATGTTTGCATTAACATAAACAGAACTGTAACATAAATGTTTTCACATATCCTTTAGGTTCCATTCACATCAATTGCAGGGTTTACATAGTTTTTTTTCCCATTTTGACCAAATGTCAAGAGGTACATTTTATTTTTTTCCTCCCTCATACTTGTATTGGCATTTGAAGATAATAAAAGCTGCACAGTGTATTACAGGGGTGCCCAATCCTGGTCCTGGAGGGCCGGTATCCTGCATGTTTTAGATGTTTCCCTCTTTGAACACACATGCCAGTCATTATCAGGCTTCTGCAGAGCTTGATGATTATTTGAATCAGGTGTGTTGGAGGAGAAAACGTCTAAAACATGCAGGAAAGTGGACCTTGAGGATCAGGATGTGTATTTTACGGGTTTCTTTCATCACCTCTAGGGGGCATGACTGACACACCTCCACACCTGAGAGAATCCCACCTGCCTCCCAACACCTGCACCTGCACCAGAGGGCAATCCCTATCCAACACATCAGCTGTCACATTATAACACAATAACATTTTTTTGCTTTTGATAGGGATTGCTCATTTCATTAAAGTTCCAGTGTCGTGCATGGATAAATCTTACAATAATACATCAAAACATCGATGTGAACAGGGTTAAATGCTGTCATATATTCATTTTGCAGAGGAACCACCCAGGACACCCATGGGAATTTGGGAATCACTTCAGGAAAATGAGGTTTTCCATCATCATATTGTAAAATGAGGAGTAAAGTTACACCTGCAGCCTATAACAAAATAATATGAATTGTGTTATTGAAGTAAAAAAAGGGAGAATTTATTGGGAATAAGTGTGCGTTTTAGTGATGGAGATGCGAGGGGGAAAGGCTGACGTAAGGTGATGGGGTTTGGATGGTCGACGCTTGCGCGGGACACACTGGATGCAACCGTTGGAAGGAGATTAGGAAACTGCGCCTAAATCACCCTCCCGGTGGACGCCATCTTGGCTCTGTCGCCGTTACAGTCCCATTGTGGGCCCCGCATCTGGACCGGACCATTTTGGCTCTGACCGCGTCAGTTTCATGGACGATTGAGGGAGGAGCCTGGCATTTCTGGAAGTCGGGAGAGCAGCCAGTCAAAGCCAGCCAGCATCTAAGCAGAGCCAGCGGAGGAACTGGAGCAACGACGGACGACAGCTCGCCCTGGCTGAAATCCGACAGAATTCCAATTGGTGAAACCGCAGACGGTGCGTGCAGCGGAATAGTCGTCGACATGAACGTGAAGGTCTTCCATTTGGGCTCGGGAAGCTGAAGCATATTGCAGCCCGGTCACATTACGTTTTCGTTGGGATAAGCCATCTGTGATACACTGGGTGTGCACAGCGCGAGCCAACCGGTTATTGCATCGACGGCTAGCTCATATTAACCCAGCTAGCCAACCATTTTCAAGCGTCCCGTTAGCTTGCGGTGAAGGGAGCATCTTGGTCGGCGGATGCTGCTGCCGAAGGAGTCCGCTATCTTCCGAGTCCAAGCAGTAAGATACACACCCAAAGCATGCAAAGAGGGGTATTTTTCTGTCAACTAGCGAGGAAATATCCACGCCCTGTAGTCTGGTCTGTGGTTACTGTTTAGCTAGCTCACTGGCTAGCCAGCCTACCAGGGAGAGTAGCTGAGGAGAAGGTGGGGCCGCGGAGTGACAGCTTGGACGCCAGCTAATGTGGCTAGCAGGCTAACTTGGACTCTTGGCTGGCCACTGGTTATTCTCTTAACTGACTTCAGGGAGTCTTAAATTACCAGGTGTCTGCAGTCTGCCACAGTAGCACCCCAGATAAGCAAAGAAAATCCACTGCCATTGATTTCTTAAAAAGAAAAAAACCCGTGTGGGTGGGATATCTTGTGGAGAGCATCTTCTGTTACCTGTAGACCATGGCGGACGACGACGTGCTGTTCGAGGATGTCTACGAGCTGTGCGAGGTGATTGGCAAGTAAGTACCCTCATTAAACCAGTCCATGTCCCCTTTGTGCCCAATTTGTGTCCCTCTATTTTTCCCCACATACAGCACAGCACCAAGGGCTGGGTATAATTGCAGTGGCTGCTGCGTTCACAGGTGAGGTGAGGTCGCTCAGATAATGTATGTGCACATATTTCACCTTAACATGAGGGTTAAAAGGAAGAACATGGGTGTTGTATTATATTTAAATCTCAAAAGGGACCTGCTTCGGGATTATTGATTGAAAAGAGCAGAAATATGCATACACTCGAAATAGTTTAAGGTGTGGTATAACATGGAGTGAGACATACATTTATTTCAAATGGAAATTATGTGCATTTTACCTCATTATTCATAGTTGGTGTTTGTAGTTGAAAAATATATGTAACACAAAGCATCTAAAATTGACTTCACATGATATGCACTTGTATATTTGTTAGTGATAGCACAATAGAATAAAATTCTGTAATGTCACTCTTTAATATGACCTGTTCTTTAACCCTCTTAATGTAATGTTTGGAATTTAGCAGTAAGTAAAGGATTGGAGTACTTCTATCTGAATAGCTGACAGTGTCAGTTTGAAACCTGAAACGTCTAAAATGTTCCTTTTCCTAATCCCCCATTTGACAGAAACCATACCTGCCGACGTAGTTACAGGCAGCTGTGAGGTGCTTATGTTTACATGAAAGCTGCAGACTTGCAGAAGCACACACAAACCATGAAATATTAGGCATTAAGATCGTGTGAAAATCTGAAATTGCTGCAGCATGGGTCTGTGTGGTCTGAGATTACTGCTCTATTCATCCCAGAAGTGACTGACTGGTCCATCACAGTCTGGGACTACCACCGATCGTCCCCCTCCCCCTTTCCCCACTACGAGTCTCACTCACTGGATGTCTGAGGCTCCATTAAGTTTGTTGTAGGCAAAAGAAGCACACTCTCCAGACCCCCAGGCCCTGTTCTTTCTTCGGAGACTTCCTGTTGCCTTGGTTACTAATTGATGGTTGGTCCAGGACAGCTACCTTGAAGTCCCAGTAACAGATACAAGGAGCCACTGGCATTTGACAACACAACTCAAATAGGATTTTGAGTAAAGGGAAGTGGAAGATTTTTTATGTTACCCTGCTGTACATGAGGAGGCAATGTCAATACTAGATATGTGGCAGTCTTTAATCTATCCCAGCAGGTAAAAATTAATATGTGAATGTGTTTGCTGGTGATCGAAGTCAGTCAGCAGGGCCAATATCTTTTTATGTCTCCTTTTTAGTTTTCTATACAGCCATAGGATACCCTGCACTAGGCTTCAACTGCTGTAACTTAATACATCTGGGTGACCTGTGCAGGATTTGATAACCTCCGTCCATTTGCCACAGATAAAAGTAACCACTCACAACGTCACTGTTCACACTACAGTTTGACTAATGTATTGTTAGCCATTGCGTTCGATCACTTTTGTCAGTTGGGACACACAGTCCAGACAGGTCTGAAGAAGGGGACTATAAGACAGTAGCAGTTTGAAGTATAACTTAAGCTTTAGAAGAGAACTGTGATGCTGCTTTTACATCCCAGAAAACTCCAGAAAATCCTCCGCTTACTGCCACTTCTTTTGTTGAAACTGCAGTTGATGGATCAAGTGTGTTGAGTCCCGATGTCTCGGGATGTGTTGCAGGAAGAAGGGGGATCATTTTTCCTCAGCCCTGAGGAGGGAGGGGAAGAGAGGCTGAGGCAGATCAATGGAGACAAGTGGAGTTGGGAATGGGATGGCCCTGAGGCTAAGGATATAAATAATGCCAGCAGACATTGACTGCAGTACTCTTCATCTCCCACTTTGTTTTTTAACCTTGCACTTTACCATCGGCACCCCTGTAGGTAGTAACCAACATGTAAGACAGCTGAAACCTGAGAAAGTGATTGATTAAAAATTGAAATGGAAATGACTCTGTCGCCACAAGAAACCATAATAAAACTCTAGTCCATGTCCCCATGTACACTCGGGGGACATTCTTGTTCCTGTGTTCTGACTTAAGCATGTTTTGTAACAAAAGCTGGGCTAGTTCGTCAAATAGATTTATCTGAGTGCAAGATGGATTGAAGGCAGGGCAAAAAAAAAAAAAAAAGTGATTCATTTGCTTGAATTGATTTTCAGTGGAGTTTTTAAAGGCCACCTCCAGGCTTTTAAGATTTAGTTTTGTCATGTTCTTTCACTTTAAATTGAAAACAGGAAGCTTGTTGTGACCCCGACTCTCCATTTGTGATTTCAAAAGCAAATTAAAAAAACAAACAAACAAACTGCCACTTTGACAAACATTTATTCAACTCTGTCTGATCAGGGAAATCTAGGTGAAATTTGCTATAAATGACAGTGGTTTAATGGACTAATCTTTAACGAGTTGATCCTTTCGCTCTTTACACAAGACAGAAGGGCTGTCAAGGTGAATTGTCTCATCAATGGACAATCTAGGCACTGTCGTATACTGACAAGCATTTGTCTCTGACCTTTGACCTTAGCTCCTTTTAAACTGGCATATAAACCTTATAATCCATTGTGTCCCTCCTTCAGACTTCTGTTGTTGACCCTGATTGGCTCGTGCTGGGTGGGATTGAAAGCATTTGGTCACCATCAATCTTCAGCAGTCATCTCTGAAGCTGCATTTCCACTAGATAGTATTGGCTCGACTTGACTTTACTAGATCCCAGATCAGATCCCAGGAACTATTTCTTGAGCGTTTCCATACCGATAGTATCATACCTGGACGTCATCGCGAGGCGCCATCAAGCTTGCACTGATTATTTATTTATTTTTTTCCCCCCATCAGCTAGCAATGACTGACCACGGTGTACTTTTGCAGACTGCCATCATTGCGTTGCGGACTGAATTTAACTTACTGTTATTTACTTTATGTCCAAATCTACTTTAAAAAATAAAACATAATGGTGGGTTGCATATTGATAATGTAACAGCACAGAGACGACCCCACTAAAACTGCTGACACATCATGTTATAGTATTGCTTTGGAACCTCAGTGGAGTCGATACCAAAAATCTAGGACCAGATACCAGGGGTCGTTTTTCATCGTGGAAATGTCCCAAAGGGAATAGAAGCGAAACTAATGCAAACTTAAATGTGCATAGTAAAGAGACTCCTGTTGATGGTGGTTTGGACAGAAAGGCAGTCTGTAAGAATGACAGCTTTATTTATAAAGTTAAGTTTGTTGTGGTTTGGCAGGAAAAGTTTGATGAGCATCTTAATAATTACATTTGTAAATGGAGTATCCAACTGAAGGGTGATACTGAAGTCTGTGCCGTGACAGAAAGAAAGAGTTGGCTTGAGCTGAAACAAAAAAGGTAAAGGAGTGACCTGGCACTGTGCCTCTTTGAAACCAAACCAAGCAAATTTACAGATATTCATGTACTGTTTGGGAACTGCAGGTTGTAGAAAGCAGCCCTCCCTTCTGCAGCCCTCTTATCTCTGTCCAAATCCAAAGATGAAATAGAAACATGGATGACCTTAAGCAGAGCCCTAAGCAGTCATTGGATTTGCGTATTCAATCATGTCTTCAACCAAAAAAACACAAATGATTATCTAAAATCTTGCATCAGTGATTTGATTTTTCTGCAGAAGGCTTGCTTCCTCTCAGATCACTTGAATTAATAAGGTGACTATTATTAAATGAGGTTGCATAGAGGCATCTTTATGTTGGTTTCTAATAAGGGTTGGGAGTTTAACAAAGATGGACGTTGATGTCTGTTTTGTTGTTTTTCAGTCAAAATGCACTTAAGAACATTATATGTTATTATAGATGTTGCTAACTTATAAACACAGAAACACAAATGTCATTTTTAGGATGTTTTGTTTTCACTCCATTTGTTAATATTTGTAGTTCAATATTAGTCATGTGTTAGACTGTTTATTTTTCACTTTGCTTTGATTTTACCACAACCACTACATATTTTTATTCATTTTTAATAGAGGTCGACTTTATAGGATTTCTAAGATCAATGCTGATATTTATTTATTTATTTTTTAAAGATTTGATTATATCTACAGCTGATATTCAAGGACAATTTAAAACATTTTCTTAAAGTGCATTCACCATTAAACACAATTGAAACACACAGATAATTAAGGTTTTAACACAGCAATATAAATAAAATTTTTAATTCATTTCCACATGGTACTTTTTTAAAAAACATTTTTACTATTGATCAAATATCGGATAAAAAAGGGCTATATTGGTCTACGTCAAATTTTTAAACATGTGATTAGACATTAAAATAATAAAATGACAGTGAAATAAGGCTTCAATGACTTGCAGCAGGTTTATTTTTCACAAGTCAGATATGTTTGGCAATGTTCAGTCAGTTATATTTAAGAACCTGTGTTGAATTATATTATATTATACAGTCATTTATAGACTAATAAATGAAGGGTAAATGCTTTTGATTCCATGAGCATTGCACTTTGCAAATCTATCTATTAAACCTTTTTTTTTTTTGTGTAGGTTTTGTAGGCAAGCGACATAAATGAACACAAACAAGAAACATTTAACATTTCCTGAGAAAATATCCCCATATAGGACATGACACCAAGGAGGATGCTGCTTTAGAGTACAGTCCACTTCACTACAGTCTGTTATTAGCAAGGATAAACAGACATTTATCTACTTTGCAAATATACCATTTACACACCTCTGTCCAAAGTGCCCCCTTTTCCCCCTCTGAGCACTTGCCCCCCAAAATGTTTGTGCACGCCACTGCTTAAACTTATTATGTTTGTATATATTTTTTTACTTTTATTCCTCTCCAACCACCACCGAGTGTAATACAAAACCTTCTTGGGACCCTGCAGGCCTCAGTGAAGTTTTTTGGGGAGGTTTACGTCATGTCCAGACGGATCCTTTTTCCTCTTAATTTTCAGTGGATAGATTGTAGCGGCCTCCAGAGCTTAACAGGGTCTCTGAAGTGAGAAGCACATCTCGGAAAGGTAAAAATATTTGATCTTTTGGCTCGTTCAATCAGTGATTCATGTCTGCTACGTATGTCTTCCATACATTGAGGGCATCTAATTATACTGCTCATATAGGCAAATATTTATTCATCTACGGTGGGGTTTGAGAACAGAAACACTCGACAGGTCATGTGTCGGTGTGACTTCTGACTGGATTAACTGCGGTGAAAGATGATCCCGAGTATTGAACAGGCGTAGGTGGTTCAGGGTAGCTTATTACACACAGTGTTTTTCGTCCACATAGTAAATATGTCTTAAATGCACTGCATTAACCACAAGCCTGTTGTGGAGATTTCAGCTCTAATTGAAGTGTTGGTTGTGTTGAAGCAATTTAATGCATTTATGTCTGTAATGATTGTGTTTGAATCAGGCTGAGGTTGTTGAGGAGTACTATTGCAGCCCTGGGGTGCTCATTAGAGCCGAGGATATTGGGATGTGTGACTCACTCCCGACCAATGAAGTGATCAGTCCTCTGGCTTATTCTGGGTTGGATAATTAAATTGCTTGGACGACGCTTAAATCAAATTTTACGTCGTCATTGATTGTTTTATAGCTGTAGAAATCTAAGCGTAGATTCTCCTCCATAAGACAGAAATCTAACGATACTAAAGTTTACCTGGTGCATGGTACCGGCTCCAGTCCTATTTCTGGAGGCTGTTTCCATTACAGGGTACTCGTGGTGACGTCAGAGTATCTGGTCATCATACTAATGCTGCACGTAACTTCTGTGACGTCTGCTCAGAAAATTGTTGATGAACTCGCTCATTGCTAGGCCTTTTCATCGGCCAGCGCAGACAGAAATGTCTGAACCTCCTCGACTATGACTACAGTGTCATATTACAGGCTGTCATAAATTAACCTATTGGTACATTTACTGCAACCTACTAAATCAGTTTTATTCATTTTTAGGGCTGTTAAATGATTAAAAATTTAAATCTGATTAACTACAGGGTTGCTCTGGATTAATTTAGATGAATCATTATTAAATATTAATTTTTAATCTATATTGAGTTTCATTTTGTGTGACCAAACAGACAGAAAGAAATGACTATAAAACAAATAAGAAAACACTCAGAGCGCAAACCTCCGCCAAGGCAGACTTCCCCTTTCAAATGAAGAGAGGTACGGCAAGGAGGTTATGTTTTTGTCTGTTAATTAACAGACAAACAGATCCATCCATAACTCAAAAAATTATGGATGGATTTGGATGAAATTTTCAGGATGTGTTTGGAAGTGTCACAAGGTGGTGGTGTTCCAGAAGATCACTGGATCACTTTGAAATTTTACATTGATTGTGGTAATACATTTCATAGTGATCCAGGATCTCTTCCGGATCAACACTAAAATGTAATAATTTCCAGATCTCACCATTACCAACCTACTCTGGCACAAACATAACCTCCTTGGCGCAGGTAAACATGCTAAAATCCCAAAAAATTCACCAAAAAAGGCACAAAAAAGTGATGAAATATCCCAACATATTCAAAAACTCTTCTAAAATACAGAAAAGAACATAAAAAATGTGCTAAATATCCAAGTCATATGCAAAAATCTGCATATATATATATATATATATATATATATATATATATATATATATATATATATATATGCAATAAACATGTTTACTCAACACCTTTTAACAGTTTTAACAAAAACTTAAAACAACTGTAAACAACTGTTCCATTGAATTGTTAAAAATTTTAATCATTAATAATCATGATGCTACATCCTTCTTAATGCATTAATTTTAACAGCCCTAGTTTTTTTTTTATTTTTTTTAATATATATAATTATAGGTTGCGCATTGATGACACAGAAACAAACTCTAACCAATCAGTGGTCTGCAGTGTTTACACGTCGCATTTTATTATCTCTTCACCCATTTTGGAATGTTGCCTAAGCTAGTATGAACAAAAGAGTACTGGGCACAAAATTCCAGGTTCTTTTATGGAACCGAAGCACAAAAAGGTCGGATTGAGTGGAGCCAGTACCACATAGTGGAAATGTAACATAATCTAATACTAACAGTTTCACCACAAGGCCACTGCAGACAGAAATAGCCACAGAATTTGCTTGTAGGTTAACTTTGACACAGCCAAGATTTACAGATAGAATAACTTTTTTTGTATTTTTTTTTTTTTTTTGGGAAGGCCAAAAAAGCTTTTTTGAGGTAAATGTTATTTATTCAGCTTGATACAGTAAGCCTTTCCCAAACTGAGGGTCGAGTTGTTGTTAGTTCCCAAAGTAAGACATGAAATGAGGAATATGTGATTTCACCTTCTGAATTGCAAATGATATTTAAGAGACAATGACAAAACTAATGTAAGGAAGAATTTATAATACTTCAGATGTAGACATAATCATTGTTCAGGATCTATTTCTCAGGTGTTTCTTTTAGGTGTCAAGCTAAAAAAAAGTTAGGAAAAGTTACTATCCACTGAGCCCAAGTGATAAAATGATTCTAATGTGAAGTGGCGGCAATTGGCATTTCATTAGATTTAGTTAAATGCAAATTTCTACAAAAGTACATAACGGGAGTAAAGAGTTGAGTGTATTAATAAACTTAAGATGTGCACATACTGTGCTTCATTAAACGTTAATCATATACTCATTATGTAGGTGTGTTGATGTATAAAAAAAGGTAGTGGGGAAACATCGTTAGTGGTGAAACTGTGACAATTATTTATAATCTTAAGAATAAAAGTGACGTTCAGCAGTACAGTGTATATTTGATGTCATTTACCTGGGAAAACTTTATTCAACTCACTATCAGGTGCTCAAGTTCAACTTTATTCCTCCAGTTTTATTAATAATAGGGGGGAAAAAAAGTATAATTATCTATATTGTTAGTTTATAGTGACAGAATTATTACAGTACCTTGACGTTATCATCCTATGTTGTTGATGCTGTGCATTTGCTGCCATTGTGACAGAGCGTTGATTCATCCTTTAGTAGTTTATGTGAATGCAGTGAATTTGATTGCGTAATGAAAGGAGGGCTTTATAATGGTCCGCCCTCCAGCTTTTGTGTGTAAATTGGAAGAATAGTCCGCTAATCTGGAAAACCGAGGGTTCAAACCCTTACTTGGCATGCACCACTTGATCGAAATGTCCTCAGGCAAGACACTGGATGCCTGCTGGGATCAATTAAACATCAAATTATTGAATGTGTCATCCTCCCATCTGTTTGGCTTGAGAGGATATTAAAAAATATTTTTAGTGTATTCATGTTATTTTTATAAAGTCTATTCTGGCTGTGTAAGTGTGTGTGTATGTATTTGTTTTCCAGGATGCAGCATTATGGACTACTGTTGTGTTCCTTTATATGTGCTTTATAGATGCACAGTAACATTAATTTTCTTTCCTCCGAGCCCTTCTTATTTTTCTTTTGAACTTGCCTTTATGAATTATACCTCGTGTGTTTGTCTAAGCTGCCCCCACACAGCAGATCAATAGTTGTGAATGAAAGGCATAAAGTTAAAGCTGTCTTTCACCCAACAAGGCCAGCTACTCAGGGGAGGGTAGGTGGCTGTTGGTTGGGAGTTTTTTTTTTTTTTTTTTTTTTTTTTTTATCAAACCTGGTTTCTCTTTTGGTCCGTGTAGCGAAAACGATTTTCTGCCAAAGCTTTAGAACATCCTGAGGGTATCTCTGCTCTAAATTTCAGTTTGCAAGCGAATGCTAATTTCCCTGCTAATATTCAAAGGATTGTTTCCCCAATTTGCATAAGGAAGCGCTCTGGATTAATGGCGCTCAGAGACAGACTTTCACAGACTACACTGAAGCAGCACTGAAATTTGTTGAGCTTGTTTTGACTAACAGCTTTGCAGTTCAGTTCAGTTTGGGCAGCAGTGGAAACCAAACAGCTGTTATCTTCTGCTGGAATCACATTAGTGAACTAATATGTTTGCCCTTTCAGGGTTCAAGGCTTTTTATTAACCACATACAATGTGATATGAGCCGCAGTGCTGCTTCATACCATGCCTTTCTGCAGAAATGTATAAATACACAGAAACTGATAATATAATGTAGTTGTTAAAGCTAAATGAAATCATTTCTCCAATGTGTTTGTGCTGCTCATTTCATATTAAACAATTTTTTTCCTACTCGTGTGCAAATTGTCACTAATTATGAATCTGCAGCATTTGCAGAATGTTAAGATCAGATTCTTTTGACCAGTACCAAAAGTTTGAGCACCCCCCCAACTGAGTGAAAAACACTAACTGCTGGCCACAGCTAAAGAGCAAAAATGCTGCTTTAAGCAAAGATGGTTGCTCTCAGGAGAGCCATACGGGTGATGTTGAGTCTGCAGCTACAGATGTGCGCTGTCCCTGTTTAGAAAAGAAAAAATATCAGACCTGAGTAGAAATGTGGCGTACAGCCAGTATGGGTTTTTATAAAGCAACCTAATATCCAGTATTTGATTTACGTACAGCGGAGAGTGCAAATGAGCGAAGGAGCAGTCTGTGAAGATTGCCACTTTGGGCTAATGCTTGATGACTACTGCCGTCGGATGTGAGCCATGTGTGGGCGTTTTGTATGAGCCCACTCAGCACAGCTGCACTGATGTCAGTATGGCATGCAGCCTCTGTGTTTCCTCACGCTCAGTCAAACACACATTCTCAGACCTATTTGCTCTCATAATGCCTGTGTAATAGATACTGTAAATGGCTCTAAGGTCTTATTTTTTTAACTGTAAAAACTAAAATGAATTGGTTTTAAATGTATTTAACAGAAAATTGGCCCCAGTCTGCCCCCACTTGCACAAACAGCCCCAGTTATGAATGAATGGATGTTCAGTGGAACTTCCTTACACTGACACTCAAGATTACAGATGACTTAGATGTTTAAAGTGTGGCAGGTTTACCCATCTTCGCCTCAGTGCTTAATGGCAGTAATTACTTTTATTGACACACATTAGATCTGTGCCAAGATGGCCCCAGACTCGCTCCATCATTTGTATCCCTGTGTTTTCAGCCTCTGATTGAACTCCTTCAGTCCTTTTAACACTGGAACACAGACCCCAAAACAATCTAACTTGAAACGGGGGTGTCAAAGGCTCTATCTTGACACCAGCACTCCACCCCCCCCACCACCTCTGAGAACCTTTTTTGATGAGAAACACAGCTGCTGCACCAAATCAACCCAGAGGGCCAAAGGTCGGCGGGGTTGGCAGGTCGTCTGTAGGATTCCTGTGGATTCTGAAGAGAACAGTGTTGTGTTCGCCAGTTTTTTTTGGTGTAGGGCTCGCACATGCTGTCTGCCTTTATTTGCCGGGGTTAATCATTACAGCAGATGTGAGACACAAATGTTGAGAGAAATTCAGTGACAGCTCCCAAACTCACAGCATGAGCAGGTGACTACTGTTTTGTTTAACGCTGATATTGGTAGGGAATTTTGTTTTTTTGTTTTTGGCGTCATCAATTAATCCAAACCTGTTAAGTGCCACCGTTGGTTCAGAGAAATTGTGGACATTTGTCTGCGTTTGTGTATCCAGAAACTGAGAACTGTAGACTATGAGATTCAGAGACAGCTGTAACACAGCAGGAAGTGTGTCTGTGTGTGCGCACGGTAAGTCTCAGTGGACATTGTAGACGAGGCACTGCAAATATCTCGGCTTTCACTGTCTGTTCCCACTGCTTCGTTACAGATTTAATGTCATGGTCTGTGCTCTGGTGTAATGTGAAAAGAAAAAAAAAAATCACCTACATCTGTGAGACTAATAAAATATGATGCATTACTTTTTACATTGGAAAAATATTGGAAAAATGTCTCCAAGATTCAATGTAGTCGCTCATTTTAATGATTAATTCAATCATCTTATTTCATGAAATACGCAACACAGCTTTTACTTTACTTTTTCAAGTTGATCTACATGTAGTTATATTAGGAAAGGAAACAGCCTTAAAATGTTGGCTTCCTCTTGAAATAATGCTTCCAGGGTAGGTCTCCCTACCTCAGGTCTCTATAATAAAGCTTTTATTTTAGCTTTTACAGCTGTGCACCACACCACTGCTCTATAATTCCCACTGGCACAAGCCTGGAGCCAACATTGGAGCTATAACCACTCATTGTATATCCAGACTAACCTCAGAAATAGCCCTGTTCCTACTTCTATCAAAAGGCTGGTGAATGTGGACGTGTAGGTTGCGCATATGGTCATTTGCACGTATATTTGTCGTAGGTGGATATAGAGATGGCAACACAGCTTATTGTTTTTAATATGAAACCACATATGAAAGCGGTTAATGTGTTTTGAGAGTGAGAGATGCTAATTCAGTGTGTGTGTGTGTGTGTGTGTGTTCCAGGGGTCCTTTCAGCGTGGTGAGACGCTGCATCAACAGGGACACTGGACAGCAGTTCGCTGTGAAGATCGTAGATGTGGCGAGTTTCACCTCAAGCCCTGGCCTCAGCACAGAAGGTGAGCAAGATCATGTCAGACCTGGTTTGAACTCTGGCTGCAATTACATTTGTTTGGTGTTACTCCACTTGGCACACCAGATGGGTGGGGTTTATAGAATCAGGACAAGCAAGGATAGGATAGATCTCTGAGAATTACACTTGTAAATACACGTGTTTACACCTGAGACAGATACACGGTACATGTCTGTCAGCCATGTTCTGTCTTCTGTCTTTCTAGAATACCATTCCTACCAATGAAGTTTGTTTTTTCACGGAAAATAATATTTATTTCTTTAGGAAAAACATGTTTTCATCTCAGTTATCCAGGATTTCTTCAGGTCATAAAAAGCGTTAAAAATCATTAAATAGATTTTGTGAAAATTAAGGCTTTAAAGGGCATTAAAAAGCATGATGTAAAGTTGATGTCCAGAGGCATTAGGAAATTAAATAAGCTTGATAGAAGAAAAAACCCCCATTGTTCTTAATGATTTATTTTAATTACATAAACATGTAATCATTTTGATTGGAAGTATACTGTGATGATTGACAGGCAGAACACTTCAATTGGCTATAGTTTATGAAGTCACAACACCAGATGTTAGGAATGCAACCGTGCTGTGAGCGTGCTCATGCTGTGGCGAAAGAGGGGAGGGAAAATTCGCAAAAGTCAGAAAAATGGGAAAATGGAAGTTTTAGTGTGAGTAATTAGAGGTAAACTGTCATATGTATATAAAACTGTATCTGCAGTTGGACATGGGCATTAAAAAGGATTAAATTAGATTTGCTGATACCTGCAGAAATCCTTTTATTAAACACTCCACCACATATGCAGGACAGTAGGGGAATTGAATGCACTACAGCTAAGAATTTAGACAGAAACCACATGTTGCATTTATTTATATTAAATGATTATCTATATCATAACAATGGAAGGTCTCGGAGCATGTGTGTGTCTGCAGAAAAGAATAATTGAGATGTTTTTACCTGTCCAGTTTTGTACCTACATTTGAGGAATAGTCCTAGCTCCACATGTAGTATCTTTTTTTTATCTTCAGTTACTAATATATTTGTGGAAAAAAATCAGTTTTCTATGGTTCTAATGTAGTAAACCTCAACTTTAATTTGAGATTTTTTTTGTAATTTTTATTTGGAAAAGGCAGCAATTCAGCATAAGTTTTAAACACACTTTTTTCCAGATTTTCTTTTTACAATCCTCAGTATATTCAGTGAAGAAAAAAAGAAGAGAAAACAAAACGTATCTCTACATAAAATTGCCATTTCAGTGTTGAAACCTTATAGCCCTTTGAGTCTACTCAGCTGGGTGTGTTCACATGTAGTACCTTAACAAGTTGACATTCTACATTGAAATAAAATACAAATTACGTACTATTTTTTAAATTATTTATTCTTAATTTTTGTGCGAGTAAAGAATGTTTTGAATGATGCGGACATGAATATTCCTTTTCTCAAATTCATGTTGCCACAACATTTTGACATGGGCTATTTAGGGTTAATGATCCATTGAAATGATGAAATAACCTTGTGATTAGAAACAGATGAGGTGCAAATATGATGACGATTTGACAGAAAAACAGCATCCAGGAAAGGTCTAATCCTTTTATGAGCAAAGAGATTTCACGCATGATTAAACAAACAAGATGAAATTCCACACGCATTACAGAAGTATCGCAGTGGGTGTGTGTGTGTTTGGACTGATCTGATGCTACCAGTAAATAGCGTTTGACACGTTTCAAAAACAAAGACACCGTACTGTTGCACATGTAAAGGGTTTGTTTGTTAAATATGTGCTAAATGCTTTATTCCCCGTACTTTTTCTCAGAATGGACACCAATATTAGATCCTCAAAAAGAATGGTTATGCAATTAAATACTACCTCCTGTGAGTAAAACACAGAGGATGTCGCGACCTTTCCCCCAGTGCTCGTCAAATTCACCTGGCCCCGCACCGTGCAGCTGCAAGTCGTTGCTGATCTGCAATATTTCAGCAGTGAAGCTTCCAGTTGCTGGTGCTTTCACACTCTGACATTTCTCCTGCTGCCATAACCTGGATATTTCTTTCACCACCACGGACCCCGGCTGATCTACCCCCAGGTTTTGTTTGGTCTTGTTTCTGTTTTATCTCTGTCTTTGTCTGCTTTTTGTTCTGTTTGATATTAAGTTATTTTTCCCTTCAGCACTGAGCACATGAGTCCCCCCCCCCCCCCCCCCCCCACACACACACACACACACACACACACTCCGTATCCAGCATGACGGAGAAGAAAACATGGAATAAATAACCAGTGTTTTTGTCAGTACAATGACATAGATATTGATTCAAGAACTGTTATCTAGAAAAAAAATGGAACATTCTAGATATCGGCTTTAAAATGTAACTTTTATGAGCTATGTTTGTCGAAACAATTGTGCCTTTAGTTGTACCAAGCTTTAAAATGAACTAGAAATTGAAGAAAACAATGGTTTTTCTGTGACTATATATACTTTTGCTGAAAAGATTTCTGTTCTCATACATTACCCTATAATTTCATTCTGAATATCAACATGATCAGTCAGTTAAATACAGAAAAATACCTACTTTTCACTGAAACAAACGGTGGATAATATCAGAATAATTTTAATTATTATTATTTAAGTAGTTGCAAATATAGTTCTAACTCTGTGTTGAGGTGCAAAACAGTGATAATGTTGGTAATAATCTGTAAAAATATCAATTTGACAAATTACAGTGATTGTATAAATTCATTTGTAGAATTGGTTCATCATATATTTAATGGAAAAAGTCAGTTTTGCTTTGAATAATTTTTCTTTCTGATTGTGTCATCACACTACTTGCAATGAAACACAAATGGAGTAAACTCATCACCGATTCCTTTTTCAGTCCCAACCACTTCTTATTTAACCCTATCCTGCAAACACTAAAGGCTCTCCTTCCTGTTTGACACGATTATTGTGCAGTTGATAAAATAATTGCAGCATAATTAGTTTTTCGGGGACAATTTTCTGCTGAGATATTTATGAGACAAACAAAAAAGTACATTTGACGCTTTAGATAATTTTCTCTTGGTTAAAGATGGATAGTCATAATGCAGACACACCCAGAAGTATAACATGGAGCAGTGTGTTTTTGCCCGTTTGTCAACAAGCGTGCGCATTTGTTCGGCCGTAATAGTTTGGATGCATGAGGTGTGAATGCATGCCATATCTCATCATGTGGCTTCGTGCCTTGTCATGCTGAGGTTTATATATCTTTGTGTGTGTTCAGAAAAAGAAGATGGAGACAATGATCATAGGTGTGTGTGTGGTGTTGGTGCTAGTGTTGGCATTCACCATGTGCCATCTGTGGATCCACAGTCAGAGATTAGTCTGGCAGCCAATAACAGCAAGACAAGGAAATGACCTAAGGGAGGAAAGGCAATAAATGTAGAGGGTTCACATCAGTGTTTCCCAAACAGTAACCTACTGTCATTATGGATGTCACTATTTTAACACAGTTCCAACAGTGAAAACATCTTACTAATCATGTGCTAAAATTAAAAAAAAAAAAAAAATGTGTTTATGTATTTTAAACCTAGGAATTGTTTGGAAAAAGTGCTTAAGATTCACCTCAATTTCCTTTCTGCTCAGCCTGTGGTCAGTTGCACTGCGGACCTGCCAACAATATATGATGACAGGAATCTCCAGGCGGAAGGAAGTCATCAGACAGATAATGGGCAGTGCTTTTGGAAGTAACACTGAAGCTAAAAATCAATGTAAAGCGCTCGGACAAACTGCAGGAAACGTGTATTTATTCCTTGAAAGACACAAGAATGCATGGGCTCCTTCCGTTTGTCAGAATGGGAGGCTTATCAAAATTTGTAGGTATGATGCACATTTATTTATTTGTTTTTTAAAAGGCACCGGTGGGGGTGGCAAATAAGCAAGTGGACTCTTATTCAGCCAAGAAAGAGGACTGAAGTGCAGCCAGATTTGGAGAGTGGTTCCTGAGACCACATGCTTTAGCTTATTAAGAAAGGAGGTGTGTCAGCATAAACACAAGTGAAAAGGCACTGAAGACAGAAGTGCAGGCTCGACCAGGCCACAAGCTGAGTTACAAACATTCATAGCCCGAAATAAATCCAAAATGTTTGTTTGTGCGGGTGCGCGAGGAAGTCGGACCGAAATAAGATTAATAGTGTAATTTAGAGTTGAGAGTATTGAGTAAGGGTGAATTTGTAGAATTACAGATGGATAGTGAGCGCTCTGTCAACATTACAGCCTTATGGGAATTGGATTTTTAGAAAGAAAATACAATAGTCCAATTTGCAGTATTATTGGTTGTAAGTTCGGATAATGAAAAAGCAATTCATCACATCAGTACTACAGATGAACTGACGACATGTGACAGTGCATTTTTTTTTTTTTTTTCCCCCCAATAAAGCTGGTTTTTGTCCTTGTGATGCCTGCGTCAAATACTGGAGGCATTAAATATTTTTCAGCTCAACACTGTGAGATTGTTGAAGATGGCGTCCCAGGTAGTCGGGCCAAAATCTTGAGGCGCTGATGCTAATTTTGAGTAGGCCCAGCGAGTGGCATTGGTTTCATTCAGTGTGTTCCAGGCCCCCCTCTCTCTCTTTCTCTCTCTCTCTCTCTCTTGTCTGAGTGGTTTCCTCGTTGCTGTGTGGACACTGGGCACCATTGTTAAGTTCAAGAATGGATACTCGATGAGATGGACCGAGGACGGGTATAAAGATGAGAGGAGAGACATAATGAAAGCAATGGAATGGGAGAATGGGGGCTCTGTAGTGGGGACACGGTGTCATTTCTCCACGTTGCATAATGATACAGCCCTGTCACGACACAATGAACACACACACACACACACAGACACACACGCGCACGCACATTGGCAGACATGCAGATGGAGAGTGGAGTGTGTAAATGAGGTTTTTATGGAGTGAGGAGCTCAACAACAGCACATTATGTCTGTCAGCTCGCCTCAGCAGTATGCGTCTCTGTCTTAACACTTGTCTCGCCGGTCAGCCATGCAGTGCAATATTGCGCATTTCCTTCACTCTCTACAGTAATGACGTTTCAAATGTAAATATAAATCAGTAATACCTTTTGTCGAGTTCCCCGTGTTTTAAGGAAACTGGGAAAAAATGGCGGTCATGTTATATTTTATATTTTAATTTAAATGAGACTGAGAAAAGATGTGCATTGAAGTGTGCAGCACTACAGCTTCTAGTTCATATCAGACCTCAGCATGCATGTGTCTATGCAGATTACATGCTCTGTAGCTCCCTCTAGTGGAGAAAATGAGGTATGGACAGTTTCAACTGACATGCTGTAATTGTTTTGGGATTTCTGGATGAAATGTGGGTTTTTTTTTTGTTTTTTTTTTTCAATGTTAATGCTGTATTTCCTGTGAGGTTGCGGTGGTGATATTTCACTTCTGGTTCCCGTTTAGACTGGAAAACCTTGACAGTTAATGACCTTTTGCTTTTGTTTGACATAGTGCACATTGAGCTGCATAAAGGGAGTTTTTCATAGCATTTTTCTGCATGCAGTGGATGGATTATAGCACAACCCATTTGGCTTGTTTCTCCAGACAACCAGCATCTGATGCATAATTTATCAGTTTCTGGATACAGTATTGATATAGCAGGTCTCGGAGAATGATGTCACTGGAAGGCCATACTATTTTCCAAAAATGAATTTCTGCCAATTTTTTGTCAATTTCTTGTTCATTTTAATGCCTGGTACAACTAAGGTTACTTTTGTTCAGTCAAATATAAGAAGAAATACTTAATTAGTTTAATTTCAGAGCTGATATCTGTTTTTTTTTTGTTTTTTTGTTTTTTTGAAAGTGCACTGAACTCCCAAAAGTTTCTTAAAAAAGTCTTGAGGTGTGAGCAACTGTGTACGGCGCATTTGTAAATAAAAAGCCGCACTCTCTATGGCAGTTTCTGTTCTTTCTTTAATCTGTCCTGCTTAACCTATTAAAGAAAGAACAGAAACTGCAATAGTCTACCCATATATCTACCCATTTTCCAAAGTTCTCTTGATAATAAAAGTAATTTTGTTTCTTCCACCAACATTGATGGTATTGTACTGACAACAGTGCTTTTAGGCATTCCATGTTTTCTTCTCTGTCTGTTTACATCACATGATGCACACAGGACTTAGAACTTGATTGCATAACCATTGCTTTTGAAGACATTTGATGGTCTAGTAATTTTTTCTATGACTGCAGATGTGGTTAGCAATTAATTGTCGGACAAATAATTGCGATGGTATATATGATTGTAATTAGAACTGAATTATTCACATCCACCTGACGATGAAGAAAGGATGTTTACTGGCATACAATTTTGCAATATAATCTGTTGGCATTACTTGTTCCCTATTGAATGAGGTGCAGGGGAGTATAGGGCATAGCATGGTTTGATATAAATAGGACATTTGAATTAGAACATGGAGGTAATAATATTAATGTTAGTTTGATCCAAATGTATGCAGGTGAAAAATAGTCATTGTGATAGGACTGGGTGTTGATGAATAAATAAAATAGTATTTTTCAAACATCATGGCTGCAACTAGGAAATTATTCAAATAAAACCATGTATTATTTAGATGCAAGAAGCTGCCTTTAATCATTTTTTTTTTTTATGAATTTCATTGATTTTATTGTTAACAACTGATCAGTTAATGGAGTAATAGTTGCAGTTTCCATATAAACTCATGTCTTGGTTGAACTATGGTGTAACGGAGTCCTCCATACACTGTTGTTTAATATTTTTCTACTTCTCTGCTCATCCCAGACCTGAAGCGAGAGGCCAGTATTTGCCACATGCTGAAACACCCCCACATTGTGGAGCTGCTGGAGACCTACAGCTCTGATGGCATGCTCTACATGGTCTTCGAATTGTAAGTCTGCGCTAACACTTACATTATTTCATGCAATTTATTTATTTATTTTTAACAAGTTTCATCTAAAACAGGAAACCAATCGTGAACTGTACCATACATAACATTTCTTTGAAGCTGCATCATATGTTTTCCTGATAAACCACCAAAAGCGAGCACAAGTCGCCTGTGGTTACCTGTATAAGCTTTTGAAAAGTGGCCAAATCAAGCAGCCAGATGGCTGCTGGTAATTTCACACATTATCATCAACACAGCCAACCCCCTCATTTTAGTTGTTTCAGACGTGCTCGGCAGTGAAATATGTGTCAAAAGTTGTTGGGTGTGAACTCTCAAATAGTAGGTATTAGTTAGATCTGGCTTTACAGTGGTTTATGCTATATGTGTCTTAGCCTGGTGGATATACATTACATTTCAGTCACTTTTTGGATGCATTTTCATCTAGGTTATATACTTACTGTTTTTTTCTCCACACCTCCTTGTATATGAAGTGAAAATTAAAGTGTTTTTTTTTTCCTCTGATTGAAACTTTGCCACTTGTGACCTAAACAAATCATCTGATGTGAAGTAACAAATTGCTTTTTTTTATATATATATATAAATATGCTTCAGTTTCTATAGCAACTAGCTCTAGTTCTTCATTTTTTGCCCAGTAATCATAAAATCTATCCCATGTAAAATCATCAATCTACATCAGCCACTGTCTTGTGTATTTTCTCAATTAAATTCCTCTGATAATTTGTTTCCTTTTTGAGCATTTGATGTTGTAAATCTCCATCCGACAAGCTTCCCTGGGTTGAAAACTGCTATAATGAGAAAATCTAGTGCCTCCATGTTTGTGCCAGTGACGACTGCTCATAAAATTGCTCCCCTGGTGGATTTCTCTCTCTTTTTTTTTTAATGCACTTCCCTTTTTCAGAGTTGTTAGTTCATCTGTACAAGCAGAGCCTGGGGTATGAAATAATGGAAACATCATTTTAATCTCCACCTTCTACCCTGTTCTCTCTCCTTTTCTTAGTATGGATGGAGCAGACTTGTGTTTTGAAATCGTGAAGAGAGCCGACGCCGGGTTTGTCTACAGCGAAGCAGTGGCCAGGTAGGAGCAACCCATCAGCATCACTGCGAATGAAGGGTGTTAAATATTAATCGAGATCAAAACGAACACGGCTTTCATCTGTTTCTGTTTTGTCCTACCAGCCACTACATGAGGCAGATTTTAGAGGCACTCCGATACTGCCATGACAACAATGTGATTCATCGTGATGTAAAGGTGAGCTCTGTCGCCTGTCTGTTCATGTCAACCCCTGACGTGCAGTTTTGAAACCTGACAATTAACTGATACGAGGAGACAGGATATGTTTAACCTTTGTACATCTTTGTGTTACATCACACACAAACCATAGCGTTATCCACCTCCACTATTGTCTTTTAGAACGTGGTAAAAGCTGGAAAGCCCCCCATTTGTATGTCTAAGTGATCCTAGGCTGTAAGGCATGTTAATAATCATAGGGCTACGTTTATTCTTTCGGATGAACCAGTGATTCAAGCAGGTATAACTATCAAACACATGTGACGACACACTTAACGTCAATGTTGAACCAGGACCAGGAGCCCACACATCACCATCACATATTAACACAAATGTATTGAACGCTTATTGATGCAATTACCATCTGGAGTTGGACTACACTGTCAGTGTATCTTTTGGTAATTTAATTTTCTTTTCAAAACAAAAGAAAGACGAATGCTAAATTGATTTTCATTTTGAAAAAGGAGAATTAAAATGGAATTTCTGAGTTTTTCTGTTTCATTATCACAACAGATACACCAAATAAAAAAAAAAGGTTTTTCTTTTCTCTCTCTAACAAAAACAAAAGTTTCTTTCCGATAGCCATTTTAGATTTGCTTTTCCATTTCTATCTTCCCCCTTTTTGTCAGTGTGGATGTTGTCATTTTCAAGGAAAGAACACGTACACCAAGGTCACAAAGATTCTTACAAACGATGGGTTTGTACGAATCTTCCAATTTGTATGAAATTTGAAATCGCAGACATTTACGGAGGGAGTATGCCTACCCTGTCCAGATTTCCATTTTTCATTTATAGACAACAAAAGAAAGACAACAAAAATCAGACAATTTTTTTTTGTGTTTTTTGTTGCAATGAAAAAGAAGAGCACCTTGAAATGAATTCTATTTTAAAACAAGAATTTATTAAACACTAATTTTCCTTTTTTTCTGAAGAGAAAATCCAATTACCAAAATATACACTGACCCAACAAAACAAAGACAAATGGAAACGTAGTCTATAAAAAAGTATAAACTGATGTGGTAATAGTTTTATTTCACTTTTCATTCATAGACAAGATTAAAAGTGATTTATTGTTTTAACCAGAATACAATCACTTAAAAGAGAAATGACAATACTGCATAGTACAATATAAGAGGCCCTCTGTAGGTGGAGTCTTTGGCCGTCCAGTTCAAATCGGATTTAAAATTTATTTTTGTCGAGTAGGTGTAAGTGTAGCCATGTCCGTGCGGCGCAGTGTGGAGTTCATCACACAGATACTGTTCCGTGGTGTGTTTAATGAGCGGTTTACTTCAAGGTTGGGTGCAGATGATCGTCTGAAGTCCATAGTTGAGCTGTTGGATGTGTTTAGAGAGCGAAGCCGGGTTCCCAGCCGGTCCCCAAGTGTCCGGAGAGCTGTTTTACGCACCGATCCAGACAGCAGAAAATACATGACGGGATCCAAACAGCTGTTGAAAGCAGAAAATAACAGCATCACCTCGTTTGTACGGTCCACAAGCCGCAAGTAGTCGCAGGATATCGTTTGGCTGAGCTGGGACAGAATGTAGACGGGACGGAAGGCGTGGTACGGACCGAAGCACACGGTGAACAGGAAGAGGACGAAGAAGGATTTCTTGGCGGTTCGCTGGTACCGCTGTGCATTGGGAAGGTCGGGTTTATCTCGTGACACTTTCAACAACTGGGCAGCCACTCTTGCATAAGAGGCCACCATCATGAAGAAGATGACCCAGAACATCAGTACCAGCACACCGTTGAAGTAGGCTTTCCCTTTGGCTATGTTTCGCTGCTTGTACTGGAAACATTTATTATTATTCTCCTTGTCCTCGGCTGTAGCGATCATGGGTACCACGGCCATCAGAGAAAAGCCCCACAGCAGCCCACAGGCCGCCCAGCTCCATGGCCAGCTCCGCCCACACAGCCTTATCCTCATTCCCCTCCTCGCTTTGCCTTTTCCCTTCAGCCTCAAGTACCTGTCCAGGCTGATGAGTCCCAGTAACGCAATACTGATGTACATGTTCATGTAGAAAAGGTTCCCCACAACTTTGCAGGCCACAGATCCCAGCACCCACTTGTTTCCATTAAGGTGGTAGAAGACTCTGAAGGGCAGGAAGGCTAGGAGGATTAGATCAGCCACAGCACAGTTGATGAGGAACACTCGCACAGAGTTGCGGCTTGCATGGAGGAAAAGGAAGACCCATAAAGCGAAGAGGTTACCCACAAGACCAAAAAGGAAGAACAGAGAGTATAGGACTGCCAGCGGCCATCGGAGAGCCTCATCATCAGCTGAGCACATAGTCTGGTTTTGGGAGTCAGTGGTGGAGTTATGAAGGGGAGAGAACGATGGGGGTAGAGAGGTGGCAGAGTAGAGGGGTGAAGTAGAGGAGTCTGAATTAGATGTGAACGCAGAGAGAGCCAAAAGTGTCATTTTGTCGGACGAATGTTGTCTTCAGGGTTGTATCATCAGGTTCTGAAAAGTAGAATCACAAATCTGTTGTTAAAACTGTTGCTTTATTGTTCGTAAAAATTAAAAGGCAGCTGTTTAAAGTCTCAACTGCTGACTTTGTAACTGTGTAACTTACCACAGTTTATCCCAATTTATTGTTGATGGCGTCTTGTCTTTTATCGGTCATATTTTTTTAATAGCATAAGCTTTTAAATTGCACACTTTTTGTACGCATTTTGGTATGGGTTGAGGGTTGTGCAGTCGTGCAGTGTTTGTTTATTGGTGCTACTTATCATGTCATAGTATTTACTGCTGTCATGTGTCTGCAGTGTTATTTATTATGAGTCTGCACTGAGATCTTATGTTTAGCACGAATTCTGACGCTGCTGAAACATGTCCAATCAGTCGGGCATAGAGAGATGAGTAATATGTCAGTTTGAAATGTCTGAAAAGGTCACATTAGTACTCGGTGTGAAGAACAAGTTACTATAATTTATGCAGTGCTTTGAAAAATCCCCTAGTTAAGGTCCTCAAAAGGTGAAGTAAATGTTACAGGAATCTGCCAGTCATTTTGAATTACAATGGGGGTTCCAGCTATAAGCAATGGACACTCAAAACAGATACAGATACAGTTTTGAGGTCTGGGAAACTCAGACTGTAGGGCACACATTTTTGGATTAAGGCCCCATACTCACCATCAGCCTATGTTCAATGTGATGTCGAGCCCAGCCGTAGTTTCAATGTGTGGGAATGTGCAGAACGGCGTGAAGGTAGAAATCATGCGGCGTGTATGTTCTCCCATCAAAGTGGACGGAGCAAAAGTGAAGTGCCAGGTTGGACTACACAAGTTGAATGCGAGATAAAATATGAAGTAGTCCTTGAGCTCCCTTCTGCTGTTCTCACCTTTCTCTTCAGACTGAATGTCTCAGTGAGTCATAAATCCTGCAGATCCCTCTTTGTTTTTACATCCTTTTCATTGCGTCTGCTCCTCCCGACCCTCCTCTCGGCTCTCTGCCCCCCCCCTCTTTGTCAGCTCGCCTTTTATTATATTAGTCCTTGTTCTCGTCTCTCGACTCTAAAGCTTTTTCATTGCTGCTCCGTCCTGTTTCTCTCCTGCATATGACTGTTGTGTGCCGGCCTTCTTGTATCTGCCCCTCTCTCTCTCTCTCTCTCTCTCTCTCTCTCTCTCTCTCTCTCTCTCTCTCTCTCTCTCTCTCTCTCTCTCTCTCTCTCTCTCTCTCTCTCTCTCTCTCTCTCTCTCTGCCTAATTTTCTCTGTTCTCATATCACCTCATGCCACATCCTCCACCCCTCATAGTGATAGGAAGTGAGCCCACCGTTTTAGGTTTTAGCATATCATGCAGCGCGTATCATCACATAAGTTGGGCCATATTTGGAGAAGTGTCAGTATATCTGAACTACCCGTCTGTGGTTTTTCACACAATGAAGTGTTATATTTCTGCCTTATAATGTGTGTTGAAGGTTAAGATTAACCAAAAGAAGAAGGAAGGGAAGAAAAAAGGAAAACAAACAAAAAACCCCCTCTATTTGTTACCTACTTTCTTATCTGCTCATTTGTTTTTTTTGTGTTCTGTTTTGCTTTTGTATATATGTATATGTTTAGTACTTCAGTTATTTATTATTGGTATTAATATTTTTATTATCATAATTTTTGTACTATGCACTATATCGCTATAAGATGAATTCAGGTTATTGGGGAAGTGAAGAAGGGGTAGGATTAAATAAGCTTATGCTTCATCCTCCTCCTCCTCCTACATGTCATTGTGTAGAATTATTATTATTGTTGTACTGATTATTGTTGCACTTTGCACATGTTCGAAATAAATCATTCAAATCAAATCAAAACCAATGATTAAACTGGCATCATATGAAGTATATTTTTACAAGCCGACCACCGAATGAGGGTTGCACAACTGAACTACAGAATAAATAGCCTTATGCATTTATTTATCAACCAGTTTTACCGCACTACTTCTGCCAAGGTTGGATCAAAAGTTTTATAGTGGTAGGCACATTTTTGAATTGATATTGCATTGCAGAAGTCGATCTCCTTTACTTTTTTATTGGTTCATCTAAAAACAATGACACTTCTCTCACACTGATAGGATCACAACAACCACCGTGGGGTCAGAAGTGTTCTACACAGCATACATGAGGAATTATAATGTGAACATGACCTATATTTCTCACACTGAGCACCTGCTATCCCTTGTGTAGCCACTGATTCCTGGAGCTGGAGCTGAAGCTTGCAAATGAGCATCATGTTGATGTTGAAGTTGTGGTTACTGTTCACCATTGTTAGATGTCATAATGAAACTGAGGTTTATATCGGATCTGCAGATCTGCACAGAACCTACATAACTGCACACCACAGCTGCAAAGAAAGGATGAACGTGATGGTCACAGTTGCACATTAACATCTTAAGCTTAACAAGTGATTAGGATTTAACCAAGGTCTCTTATTTATTTAACTGCAAATGCATGATCATAAATGTTTCCTCTTTTGCATAACTTTGCACATTGCAACTGTAGACTGCAAAAACAATGATGGAAGTGACAGTCACAGACAGTTTGCACATTAACAAATGGTTCCTGGGTTTGCATCTTATGCTTAAAAAGTCATGAGAATTTAACCACGGTCTGTTATTTATTTAACTGCAAATGCATGACTGTGTAGTTTCTCCTTTTGCATTTGCCTGACTCATCTTTTTTTATTCTGGTTTAGCCTCACTGCGTGTTGTTGGCCTCAAAGGAGAACTCTGCTCCAGTCAAGCTGGGAGGTTTTGGAGTAGCAATACAGCTGGGAGAATCTGGTCTAGTTGCTGGAGGTACAGTAGCACAGTTTGCCCCGTTTTCCTCGTTAGTATATGAAGGCGGGGGGAAAAAAATGCCCAACAGAAAACAAACACTTTCTCTCATATCATACACACTCCTAAAAACAAGCAAAGAAGCGAAGGAAAAAAAAGTCTCACATTAGAGATTATTTTTATCTTTTATTTTCACTTAGTTGTTTTGTGCTAACACTGACATTATGCTCTCCAGAAACACATTTTGAAATATATTAGCTCTTGCAGTTTGATGTTTGTGTCTTGCCCACAGGTCGAGTCGGTACACCCCACTTCATGGCCCCAGAAGTGGTGAAGAGGGAGCCATATGGTAAACCTGTGGATGTGTGGGGATGCGGAGTTATCCTTTTTATCCTGTTGTCTGGCTGCCTGCCTTTTTACGGCACCAAGGAGCGTCTGTTCGAGGCGATCATTAAGGGGAAATACAAGGTAGTAGCAGACAGGCTGAACGCTGCCTTCATCATGTGTTCATTGGTGTGCAAAAAAAAAAAAGTTTTCTCTCCAGCGGAATCTGTACACAGTAAAAAAAAAAAAAGATTCACTTTGTCTTTGTGCTGCACTGTCCTTCAGACTCAAGGTTTAGCTCCAACTGAAAGAAAGCTGAACATTTTGTCCAGAGTATAAGCGTATAAATCCACAAACATAATGCACCACTGACATCTAATGCAGTAATATCTACAAATAAGACCTGGAAGGCATGTCTTTAGTGTTAATGCCTGATGTACCGAGATTTCACATATGGACAAAGACTAAATGAGTCAGCAAGGACGTAGTGCGTCATAGATGTGAAGCAGCAAATTCCTATTTATCGAAAAGCAAACAAGACGGTACACTCGTTAGCTACTTCTAGCTCGGTCCCTGGAAAACCTCTATTTAATTATTCCTGATTAGGTTTGTTTTTGTGAGATTTCCCAACCTTCCTTGACTCTCTGAGCGGACCTGTTAATGTTTTTCAGTTCAGTTTATTAGTCATGAATCACGTGCTTTTTGTAAACCCGAGCCACACTTGATGGGGATGCACCTCCAATTCAAGTTGCACACCAATGGGTCATGCTCATGTACTAAATCAAAGAAATGGGAATGTCGGAGGTGACATATTTGAGCCTGATGTTCACAGCTGAGATTGAGATAAAATTGTCATATCTCACACTTGTGCTGGTTTTCCTCTGACAGTGTCAGCTCAGTTCCTTTGAATGTTCTGCAAGATTGTACTATCTCGTTATTGGCGGTTGTCATTGTGATTCATCGTCAACTCTTGCGATGTTATCTCCAGCCTGTTCACAAGTACACGTGAGGCAACAATTAACCAGAAATGCAAAAATTAAACCTGCAAGCCAGAAATACTGAAATAAAATGTTCTTTTATGATTATTTTTTCTGGTTAGAGTATACAGTCACAGGAAAAACTCTGAATACCATCAAAATTATTACAAACACTGCTTATCAATCAAGTATTAACTTCTGTGTGTGTCATGGTACTAAAACAGATGAGTGAATAAAAGCACTGTTTTTGTCTGTACAATGCCACAGATATTGAAGGAAGAACTGAAGTGATTTTAGTTAAGAAAACCACAACTATGGAAAATGGCTACATGTCAGTGCTTCAATTAAACTCTTGAGTTATTTTTGTTTCCAATTAAATTTACCTTTTATTTGTATCAGGTGTTTAAATAACCTGTAGAAAGTAAGGGTGGTCTACTAAGGTTTTTTTTTCTTTTTTTAATGAAAAATCTTTTTTAATTTGCTTTTTAGTCATAATGCACAGGTGTTCAGGTGTTGCAGACATGTTGCATGAATAGGTATGTCAACATCTTAGTACATGAAGAAAAATAAAAACAACAAAAAACAATCCCTTCGAGTGACCTTATGAATATTGTTAGTCGACAGTAGTGGTTCTCAAATCTGGTCCTCATGGTCTAGTGTCCTGCATGTTTTACATATCTCCCTTTCCTTTTTATTTTTAAATAAAAACTAATTAAAAATGAAATAATTTAAAAATAATTTAAATTTTTTTTTAAATGAAAATCGATAAAATGAAGAAAAAACAATTTTCAAAAGTAAAAAAACAGTAAAATTGTTTTAAATGAAAAAATAAATACGTAAATTAAAATATAAGAAACTCCCTCATTAAAAAATATATTTTTTGAAAAATTAAAAAACATTTAAATGAACAAAAGTAAAAATAAAACAATTTTACATTTAAAACATTAAAAAAAATAAGAATTAATTGGAATAAAAAAAACCCCATTAAAAACGATAATTAAAAAAAAAAATCTCCCTCTTCCATCACACCTGGAAGCCATTACATCATGATTAGGCTTCTGAAGAGCTGATCAATAATTGACCTTGGTGTGATAGAAGAGGGAAATGACTAAAACATGCAGGTCACTGGGCCACGAGAACCACTGGTCTACAGTGACATACTTTGTTGCAGCACTGATTCTACATCCACTAATCTAGTGTTTCCCAACCCTGGTACTCGAGGAACACTATCCTTCATGTTTTAGATGTGTCCCTCTTTGAACACACCTGACATTCATTATCATTCTTCTGCAGAGCTGGCTGATTGGCTGATCATTTAAATCAGGTGTGTTTGGAGAGAGAAACATCTGAAACATGCAGGATAGTGTGCCTCGAGGACCAGGGTTGGGGAAACACTGAACTAATCTATGGTCTCCTTGATTGTTGTTTGAAATGAAGGCATGCCTTTGGCCGACTGGGAAACCTTACTAAAAACTACAACAGAAATAGTATCTGATTATATCTGACGGTTCTTGTTATCACACAGTGACAACGCCAATTATAACTCTGAGCTGAGCTGGTACCATCAGTGGAAAAGCAGTGTCGGTGAATTTTTGACATTTAAAAAGTGATGTGAGACAAGTATGATCGCACCCGAATGAAGAGACGGGTGTACTCTGTGGATCCGCGGCTGTCATTGAAGTGTAACATTTTATTTACCTAAAAGATAAAGCTGTAATTAGCTCTATTACCGCACACAACTTAAGTTTTACTACAATAAAACACGAACTGAGACTCGTTTTGAGACTTGTTTTCCACCCCAGCTGCCCTGATTGCCCACCTGTGACCATGGCAACAACAGTAAGGTTGATTATCAGCACTCTGCGTGATCCAGACAGTGTCTATTGTTCAGTTTTTGCCTCTCTCGGTTTGTTTTGTGTGCTTGCTCAGATGAATCCCCGCCAGTGGGCTCATATTTCTGAGAGCGCCAAAGACCTGGTAAGACGCATGCTGATGCTGGACCCTGCTGAGAGAATCACCGTCTATGAGGCTCTCAACCACCCCTGGCTGAAGGCAAGATGCATTCCTGTCATACACTATTGTCAAAGCAGTGATTGATGTGTATATATATATATATATATATATATATATATATATATATATATATATATATATATATATATATATATATATATATATATATGAAATTAAGTATTTTGAGCATTTCCCTGTGGTGTAAGTAACAGTTTGGGTCTGAATTCTTAATTAATTCAACTCCACAGGTCCATTTTCAACCTGTTTCTGGTCATTTTTTTAACACTGCCCTTATGACTTTATTTTTTTACAGTACAGAATAAACACAAAACGGATCACAACAGTTAAAGCATCAAGGTCAGGGGTTTCCAAATCCAGTCCTGGAGGGCCAGTATCCAGCATGTTTTAGATATTTCTCTCATCCATCACACCTGGAAGCCATTACATCATTATCAGACTTCCCCTGAGCTTCATGATGAGCTGATTATTTGTTGAACCAGGTGTGGTGGAAGAGGGACATATTTAAAACGGGAAGGATACCGGCCCTCCAGGACTGGATTTGGACACCCCTGATCTAGGTTAAACTTCTAGACTAATAAAATACGGACAGGTTCAGGACGAATTAGGCAAATAAGTCAGAATAAGTATACAGAAGTACAAGATTATGCAGGTTCAAGGATTTCTTTGATTAACATAAGCATAGTTTTTCCACAATATTTCTTACATTTGTCACTATTGAGTCTGACGCCCCACGCCCCCTCCAGTTTGTTGACCTCTGCACTGTCCCATTCAACCACTAATGTTCATTACTCCACCTGTCATCTGTGAACTTTTTAGGCAATTGTCTGGAAGTTTGGACATGTTTTAGGTGTGGACTACAACCGCTGCTGCTGCTGCTGAACAAATATGGAGTATACGGAGAAATGTTTGTTGGAAGTCTTGACCTTATATTTATAAATGTCATGTTACTGGTTAAAGACACGGCAAATTCAGCAGGAATTAAAAGGGGTTGTAGAACTATTAGGCTCCAAATACACAAATGAATGAACCAAAGACTTAATAAAAGTGGGTTTAGCCAAATATACTCCCCCTCGAAGACATTTAAGACGGGTTGCTAGTTTCTAAGTGTGTGAATGTGTCGCCACATTTATGTTGTTGGTTTTTTCTCACCCTGATGTGGTTTATATGTGTATATAGGAGAGGGACAGATATGCCTACAAGATCCACCTGCCAGAAACGGTGGAGCAGCTGAGAAAATTCAACGCTCGGAGGAAGCTGAAGGTCAGCACGGTGAAAATGTTAAATCTATAGCTCAAAAGTGATTGATATCTGAAAACGGTGGAAGTGTTGCCACCTCCACACTGCAGCTGCATCGTACCATCGACCCAAATTCTTATTTTCTGAAGTGTCTTGTGTGTATACAAGGCCAGAATGTGAAGATGTTGTCTCAATACTGTGTCCTAGGGGGCTGTGCTGGCTGCTGTATCAAGCCACAAGTTTAATTCTTACTACGGTGACCCTCCTGAGGAGCTGCATGATTTTACAGACGATCCCACGTCTTCAGGTAAATGTCAAAAAGCCACTAATGTACTCACTAATGTTTGAAAGTAGGATAATTTACTATTTTAGGATTGGTGAATATTTTTGGCATATCTCCGTAATGATTTTGTTCCCCATCCGGCTATGTGAAATATTATCACGCGTTGTGTCATTCATGACCAAAGATGAAACGTTCAACAGTGCAGCCAGGACGTTCACTTTCTAGCTCATGGGTTCTATTCTCGTAAATTCTGTGTTGAAACAAAGACAGATGTTTCCTCACAGCCCCACTTCCCCGTCTCGGACATGGACTTTCACTTCCTTTGCATGTGATTGTATTTAACAATAGTGCAGGCACAATGTGAGCTTTTATTAACTGAAAATGCTGTTATCTAATACATCACCACCTAACGAATCTATGTATATGTGTTGTCTGCTACAGTGATTAAGTGTTTGTTCTTTAGAGCATATGTCTGACAGCTTTAGCTCCAGTTAGTTATGTAGCATTGAATTTGCTCGCTATTTTTTTAAGGACACTACTGACCTAATTGTCAAAATGCTTACTTAAGCTAAAGCGTATTGGCTTAAAATAGTGTTGACAAAAGTACTAAAACCTCCAAAAAATGTTGTTTTCCTCTGAAGTGCCACTGAATCCATTATATTGGCATATAAATATTGCACTACATTGCAGCTTTTTCTTCTTCTGTGTTTTTTTTTTTATTTGTCCTGCTCAATTTTCAACTTAAAGCAGGAGCATTAATCCAAAACTGGTTTTCCTGCAGTGTCTCCTTTTCTATTGATGCTTTATGTTCATAGTTTCAATAGTTTATACGGTTTTGAATGCGGAACTTTTCCTTTTAATGCAGTGTTTGTTTGTTTGTTTTTTTTTCAATAAATAACTGGTCAAGTTACTTAAGTAAAAGACGTTTAGTATTTCTTTCCCCACTTCTGCAGACAGACATTCCTTTGCCTTGATAAGTCCATATTTGCTGAGACAGCAGTCTGGAAGTCATGCTTCCTGGTGATTGGTTTATTTTTGCAGCTGTGCAGACATGTCGCAGGTCATTGACTTGTACAGAGGAGTAGATACTTGCAGCAGAGTACTTAGCCAGCGTATTCATAGACTGCTTGTGCTTTTGCTGACTTTTTCCTTTTTATTTGCACACTCTACCTCAGCTTTCTTTTTCACCTCCTACTTTTTTCCCCTCACAGCAGTTGCTCCCTTCTCTGTCTTTTGTCTTTTTTTATTTCCTGCTTCTTTGTGGGGTGTTAAAACTCTGTAAGCGCTGTGAACCTCCTCTAATCTCAGCTTCTCTTTCTTTGGTGTTGTTTTTTTCTTCTGCTGTGCTGTCTCTAGGACTGCTAGCTGCTGAAAGTACGTATCCCCCTCCCCTCCCTCAGAGTCTTGGTGTGCAATATCATCATGACATCTTCACAGGCTTCTGTTCATATTTTATTCTCCAAATTGTTTGATGTTTGTTTTATCCCTCTAAATCTTTCCCTCTGTCTCCTCTCCCTTCTTCTTTTAAAGAACACACATTTTTTTGTTTTAAAATGATGATCATTAAAATTTACTGAAAGACCTGTTTAGATGATATTCTGTTTACATCCATCTTTATTATTCCAGTCATGCCGAGATCTGTAAAAACACAAATTCCCACAACATTCAAAATATTAATTTGTGGAATTACTATTAAGAAGGGACATGAAGGACAAATGTGATGTTTCTGCTTTTTTTTCCCTTTTCTTTCTTTACATTTTCTGACATGGGACCCCATGAATTAAAACGAAAGTAAATGGAACACAATAGAAATAGCATAAACATTTTAAAATGTGCTTTTAAGAGGACTGCTTCTGGAGTGGCATAAAACTTGCAAATTCACAATTCTTACTGTATGTAATAAATTGGAAAGGAAATCGTTGGAGATTTGTTTTTACCCCAAAAAATTCCAGCACTATATTAGTGATAGAGACATAAGCTCATAATAGCTCACATTCCTTCACCAGTCAACCATATACCAAGTAATAGTTTGTTCAAAAAGTTTGCAAAAAATTTGCAATACTTTATTTCTTTCTCAGTTCACAGTTACAAGCTCTGTACAATTAAGAGTTCACACCAGGGTAATGTCTTTTTACTACTATCTTCACTTTAGCATTAAAGTGTAAAATGTGGAAGTTTAATGATAAAAAAAAAAGGTGTGAATTCTGTTAGATGTGGGTGTAATGGTTGACCCAAAAATATAACTGAAACTACATCTGCCATATATATATATATATATATATATATATATATATATATATATATATATATATATATATATATATATATATATATATACACACACGTCATGATAATCAAGTCGGCTTCCAAATACTTTCATGGCTGGAATATAATGATGCATTTAAACATATTTTTTCCTCAAGTTTGAATAGTTTGAAGTGCATGTGTATTTTCCTCTGTTGTCTTTTCATTTCTCGCAGTAATAAATTGCTTTTTTTTTCTTAAAGGACAATATTTTTTAATGTGAAGTATGTATAAGTTTGTCATTTTTTCTTGTTAGCATTACAAACTTGAGACTCGACTTGTAATGGGGCAATGCAGGTGGTCCTTTTTAGCACCATTAAAAATAGAAATGCCCTCTTAGTCATACTTTCAATTATCAAACTTAAATCCGTTGGCAGTATATATATTTTTTTGCATTTTTTTTTATTCTGCATTGTTTTCTTGGGTGCACTGCTCTTAACCCTTCATCCACAGTCCTTGTATAGTGTGACTTACTGCAGTGACTTTTCTCCTGATGTTGTATTGATGCCATGTACCGCTGTTTCTCTGGTTTTGCTGCATGTGTGGGCGATGCAGCAGGTACTTGGGGTTAAATAGTTCTGAGTGTTTCTGTGTAGTTTTTCCTGTGTTTTTTGTCTGTCTGTCTGCGTCTGATTTTTTATTTTTTTTTGTGTAACATTTCTTTTTGCCTGTCTTTGGTTGTAACGTTGTGTGCACATGCTAATATGTACGTCATGTGTCCATGTTTGCATTTTGTTGTACTGACTGCTTGGAAGGAATGCTTATGTTTATCAATATATGTTTTCTTTTTATACCGGCTTTATTCAAGGGTGTAACTTACAGTTCTGTGTGTGTGCATAGGGGCAGTATCACAGGTTTTGGATAGTCTAGAGGAGATTCATGCGTTGACAGACTGCAGTGAGAAAGACATGGACTTTCTCCACAGTGTCTTTCAGGATCAGCACCTGCACACCCTGTTAGATGTGAGTAAATGACAATGTTAAGGCTTATGTGTAGTTTGAACAATGGCCACAAGGTGTCATGACAAGTCAACTAATATCCTTTCTATCTATTGTATTCTATGGTCCAGTTGTCTATTAATATTCCTTTGAATAATTCACTTTCTGCCTGGTTGTTGTTTCAGCTCTATGATAAAATCAACACCAAGTCGTCCCCTCAGATCCGAAATCCTCCGAGTGATGGAGTGCAGAGGGCCAAAGAGGTGAGCCGATGACTCAAATGACCTGAATATTTAAGTTACAACACGTCTAAAACCTAAAAATACACAAGAAAGATATTTGTAGCCCTACACATAGAGAAGAATAACATGACCTGAGTTTGAAAAGCATTGGTAAAAGGAGTTTCTACGAGCAAAATGGTTCCAAAATAAACTAGTTATTAGTAGAACCTCTTCAGACTTGAACTCCAGCAGTAAAATATCTGGAAAAACCTCCAGCGAGGAACATGCATGATTCTCCCTTCACAGTGAAAAACAAAGTATATGGAGAAATATATACTATATGAGGCTCAGACATTTTCACTTTACTGGACATTCCATGAGAGCAGAGAAAGAGATGACATAATTAACATCCCCATTTGTTGTTGTAAAATGAATTTACCACAAAATGATGAGGAACAAGTTCATCTATAACTGAAAAGGAAATTCAGGAATTAGTGCAAATTTCTGAATATGGACGCCATTAAAATCTCTTGTAGATGGGTCGATGTTGTAACGCTATTAAGAGCTGATTGTAGTTAAGAGTCCCATGCATATTGACGCATGTAAACCCACACTTTAAATGTCTGGTGTTAATCTTATACAGGGGAAAGGGTTTCTGAAAAGTAAGAATGGAATGAGGAAACATTCTCATTACTTCTCATTAACGCTGTTTTACGTTGCTGTTTATATGTTTTATTTTCACCATTGCTCCCCTCAGAGTATATTTAAGTTACATATGTTGCTGATAAGATAATGCTGCCTGAAAAAAATTTTTATCACAAAAAAAACTTTGCAGGTGATTCGGAAGAAAATACATGTACACAAACCTTCAAACAAAGATGAGCTGCTTCTGTTTTTACTCTTAGACCTTCGTTCCTTGTTTGTGTTGTTCATCAGGCATAATTTTCAGCAAACGCATACTCTCAATGATATGAGGGAAATTGAGATAAATGTCACCAATACTTTCTTACAAACAGTAAAACCAGAAGTATATTTAGCCATTACTGAGCTGTTCTGTTAAAATCTTTACGCTTCTCTTGCCGTTTACCACCAGGTCCTGGAAACTATTTCATGTTACCCGGAGAACATGGAGGCAAAGGAGCTCAGGAGGATCCTTACACAGCCACACTTCATGGTTAGGATGTCACACAAACCCACCACACGGCAACAGAAAGTAACATTTTAGTACCAGTCATGAGCGTCCGTTTTTATCTGTGCACCCGTACTGCTTTCTGAGATTATAGACCACGGTGTCAGAGGTGGGGTTCTTTGTGACAATCCACAAAGCTGCTTAGCACCTGAGCTTGGAGAGTCCACAAGGAAGAACCAGCACATGATGACGCGGGGGGGGGAATGAGGATACGGATGCATTAGAGCAAGAGGACTGGGGTCCAGATGGAATTAGTGCAACAATCATAATGAGTGTTGGCACCTGCATCATTGTGAGATGAAATGGACCAAACACTAAAAGAACAAATGGGAGGATGTTGATGGTGGACTTGAAGTGAAAACTGAGGCAGGTAGGGAACTGTGGAACTTACTTTAGAGACATGTAGAATACTTTTTTAAATCTGTGAATATAAACACTAGTGGGTTGTCTGTAGTCTGGTTTGTTTGGCTGGAAAAACTCAGTCTGACACATATTTAGGGCAGTTTAGACGTAGCATTTTCCAGCCTTCTCTGTTCGGGTTCACTTACTAGAGCCGTCAACCTGGGCTAGTCTAATCCTGTTAGGCTGCCTTGCTCTCTTGACCCGACACTGGAGCATCCTACCTCAAATAATTTTACAGAGAATAGCTTTAGGATGGAAAGAAAGGTGTAATTTTGTGTCATTTAGCATTGTGTGTTTTTGGAATAGAACTACTTTATTGACTCTTGCAATTGGGAAATAGTTTTTCATCAGTTTCTTTAACTCGGTGCTAATCAAACAGTGTCAATGTGTGCATATGTTATGAATTTGACACCTGAATTGGCGAGAATAAACGGAACTTTGATTCTGCATGTGTCATTCTCACGAAACGAGAAGTAGTCACTATTAAAATGGAGATTTAAACAGTGGTGAGGGCAGTTGTGATCAGACATGCTGTCGTTTTGGCTGTCTTTGTGTTAAAAATCTATTTCCGTGCCGTTTTGTTGTTGCACTAATGGCCACAATAAGTCGAACCCCTTCAGTAGCAGCTGCTCAGTTGTCATCATAAGTGAGCATGTTGTCATGGTGAACAGATGCGATAATTTGGCGAATGTGTTTGTAAAAGTGCATTGTGTCAGTGTGTGACATGATCGGTGGCATAAGAGGATTAGTGTAAGCCACACTCTTTGTAACACTGCGCTTATCCACTCGTACACAGTGAGACTGCATGTGCAATCTCCTGTTCCTTACTCTTGACTGGAAGTTGGCTGGTCTTTTCTTGTTTGCTACTGTTAACTAATCATCCATTTAATCCATCATACTCTAATGTTGTTGTTCACCGCTCACGGATGTTCCCAGACGTCTAAATGTGTCGGTGTCTAGTGGTTTCTCCTTTAAAAGCAGAACTCTGTGTCCACTCAGGCTCTGCTGCAGACTCACGATGTTGTGGCTCACGAGGTGTACAGCGACGAGGCACTAAGGGTGACCCCCCCACCCACTTCACCATACCTGAACGGAGACTCCCCAGACAGCACAAACGGAGACATGGACCTGGAGAATGTTACAAGAGTCCGCCTGGTCCAGTTTCAGAAGAACACTGACGAGCCCATGGTGGGTAGATGCATTTTGTCTCATTTAGGCTGCGTTCAGATTGTACACGAAGGTGGCCCAAATCACTTTTTTTTATTGCCCATATGTGTTCTGTTAAAGACTGAACAGCTCAAATGTCACACTCATATGTGGCCCAAAATCCGATTCGTATCTGAAAAGTGTGTGAAATCATAGAATGTAGAATCTACTGGATTATTAGTTGGTAAAAAAAGGGGGTGGGATTTTATAAGTTTTACTTCTTCCTGCTCCGTTTTGAATGCAAAAAAAAATTTGGTTGAGCTTTTGATGATTCTGTGTGCTCGAAATAAATTAAACTTAACTGATATTTTGCAACACGACTTAAGTCTGAATGGCCAGGTCGCATTTCTTCAACCTTTGTCGTTGAAATGTGACAAATGTTACTGTTGTCATTATTGTTGTTGTTGCTGATGTTTGCTTGTGTGAGGCCCTTTACCCCCCCCCTTCTTTCCCCATGTTTATTTTGGTCAGGTCTGGCATCAACATGTGGTTCAACAAAATCCCAAATAAAGAAGTGGAATATTACATTCTTTATGAAGTTGCCCTTAGCAAAGCACATTCAGTATAACAAGCAGCCAGACCACAATTCTGCTGTCATGATGCTGGACGAGACGAGTCCAAAAAAACCCCCAAATGTGGCAAATGTCATAATTCTGCATCCTAGGAGAAGGATTGCATTGCAAAAACTTAAATTAGCAGATAAAATTTTTTGGCTTAATTAAACTGCCAGTAGAACAATAAAAATGATCTTGGCAAGAGTTGTTGAATTATCTGAAAATCTGTTTTTACATCTCACTGAAATGTCACTCTTTAAACTATTATGTCTTGTTTTAAGTATCGTGAGATATTTTGACTGGAAATGACAAAAGTCGACTTGGTAACATTTAGATTTTTGGAGTGTGGCAGGAAAGACACCATGTGGGTCACTCCTTAGTCGCAGCCTGTTGATATGCAAAGCTGATAGAAATTGCATTTAATGTGTAACAAAAATGAGCTCATAAAAACAGTGGATTTAACCCAAAAAAGAAAAAAATTGCACATTAAGACCTGCCTGCGGAATGTAACCAAACTCTCCTTTTTTTACAGTCATATGTAAAACTGAATCTGCATGTTATTCTTGTCTCTTGAAGGGCATTACTCTCAAAATGAATGACCTCAACCACTGTATTGTTGCGCGCATCATGCACGGTGGAATGATTCATCGACAAGGTATGCATCAACGTTAAAAGGATTGGGATGATTTTGTAACGCTATTAAGAGCTGGCTTTACTTAACGAGAGCAACATAAGTATACAATTCCAGAAAAAATTATTAGACCACCCCTTATTTTCTCCAATGCTAAGATAATGCTGCTCAAAAATAATAAAAAGATAATTACAAAAAAGGACTCTCAAAAACTAACATCACTCCTGTGTACTTAATTGGCCCTGGTGTGATTCTTTTTCTCTGTAGATAGGGTTTATCACAGGGCATCGGCCACTGGAGAGTTCATTTTTAGAGTATATTACCTCTCTTTGGATTAGGATAGTTGAAGTAAAAAGTGAAATGTAACTCTGCCTTATATTAGTTTGTTAGTCCCCCAGAGCTGTCTCGGTTACCCATGGGATTTCCCACTTTCTGTTGCGTGAAGCAGTGATATTACTTCTCCCTAGAGTCTCATTTATGGCCCTCATTATTTCATTATTTCCGCGCTTCAGGGACATTGCACGTAGGAGATGAGATCCGTGAGATTAATGGCATCAGCGTTGCCAATCAGACGGTAGAACAACTCCAAAAGATGCTGGTAAGTCTTCTCTTATATAATAAATACAGTGAATTCAAAGAGTTTTATACAATTGTACTACTTTTTCATGTGAAACCTGCACTTGCTTCCACAGAGGGAGATGAGGGGTAGCATCACCTTTAAGATTGTACCCAGTTACCGGTCCCAATCAATGTCTTGTGAGGTAGAAGATTGCAAAACACAGCCACTGACTCATAAATTTCTTATATATTATACAAGCAAAGATTGGAAACAAAACTCTTTTGTCTTAAACTACAGAAAGAGTCACCAGACGTATCCCGACAGTCCCCTGCAAATGGTCATGCCAGTGTAACCAGCTCTATCCTGGTAAGTTACTGGATACAATATGATGCTATTGTTTTTTTTTAAGTTTTATTTTATTACGAATGAATGACTTTCTCTCTCATTCTGATTATAACCCCACCCACTGTACCATTCTAAAAATGGACACAAGTGTGTGGTGTAGTTCAGGGACTTCCTCATGTGACACATATGCAGTGGAGGTTTTTGGGGGTTGTTAGTACATTTTATTTTCACACATTTATAGCACAGTAGCAACAATAACAGAGCACAAAACAACAAGGTGGGGGGTGCTGTTCCATATGTTTTCATCTCCTTTTCCGCATCAGATCTGGTAACAAGTATTGGTGTCCTTGAATATGGTCCATTTCTCCCATCTTCAAATAAAACTTCCCACTTTAATGCTCAGATGAAACATAAATTTTTCCACATGTATACATTCCTTCTATAATGTCCAGCTATTACCGTGCTTGACGAGGTACATTTTTTAGCCACTTCCTTGCGACAACCTTTTTCAAGGCAAGAGTTAAATAATGAAATGGATGAGCATCTTCTTTTAATTACATCACCAGGTATTTGAACAAGGTCAATAGACTATTGGAATTTTCTGTGAAGCAGTATAGACTTTACCACATGAGGAGAGCCAGCCAAAAACTTCAGTATCAAAGTCTAACCTACACATTTTATTTTTTATTTTAGCAACGTTTTGTCATTGCCATCATACAATAATTTCCCAGAGCGAACTGAAGCCGCTAAACCAGGGGTGCTCAATCCTGGTCCTTTTAGATGTATCCCTCTGCCAACACACCTGGCGGTCATTAATCAGTCTTCTGCAGAGCTGGATGAGAGGTTTATTATATGAATCAAGTGTGTTGGAAGAGGGTACCTCTAAAACATGCAGGATATTAGCTGTCGAGGACCAGGATTGAGCACCCCTGGGCTAAACCTGCCAAAGATCAACAAGAAAAACAGTCATTCTATTGTTGGTGTTTTGTCAGTGTTGTTTTAATACACTATTTCAGATTCAAACATGTAACCCAATTTATCTATGTGAACTGTTAAGCATATGGAAGAACAGATTAAAAAAAATCCAGGGAACTGAACCTCTTGAAGATGCACCTGTTAATAATTCATGAATGTTTAGTTTTCAGAACAAAAGATAATGATAGTTTAATTGGTTGATCAAACTATGTTGTCTATTTGTGGCTGTATATATTCTAGATATTATGTCAATATATGGTACCACTATCTGACCTCGATTACAGGTCTCCTGGTTTTCATTGAATTCAGTTGCTTTCTTTTCAGCAGCTGATAAATGCAGCAACGTTGACAGAATGTGGTTATAGGGGCAGGCACAGATGTGATAAAACATAATTTTTTTGGTGAAGATTTCACAACTTACTGAGGCAACATTTGGACTCATCACAATTTGGGATTTTCCAAAACGAAGATTCAACTTCAGCCATTGTCACATCGAACAGATTTTTTCCTTTGTCTGTATTTAAGCCTGTATTACAGTTGTTTGTAAAAATTAAGGCATAGAATTGTGAAAACTGAAACTTTGTCCATCCATGTAGGATCTGCCATCGACGATTCAGCCCAAAGGACGTCAGGTGAGATTCCTTCCTTCCTTGTTGTGTTATTGCATGACTGCACTTCTTCAGCCAGTCTATTTGTCTCATTTTTATATATATATATATATATATATATATATATATATATATATATATATATATATATATATATATATAATTCCATTCCACAAGACATGGGGTTAGAGACTCAGATTTTCCTACGCATGAATGTCTTCAGTTTCCTTTAATCAGTAAAAAAAAATCCAGAGTTCAGCTTTAGTCTCATTATTTCCCCCAGCACAGTATTTCCGAGCTTCATCATATTGAAAAAGATCTATAACACAAAACATAATTTGTCAAACATTTAAAAATACTGTTTGTCTTAGTAATAAATGTCTCTACACATTCTCCATTCCGTGCAGATATCAGCCATTTGTCTGTTGCATGATTTACCTGTCATGCAAAAAGCTCACGCACACATTCACGTGGACACAAATAATGCATTCCAAACAATGTAACATGTTTCAATCAGTGTCCCACCACGGGTCCCTCATCACGCCTCCTTTCTGCGTTTTCTACTGCATGATATATGTGTAAGTGTGTGTGTGATGCTCTCAACCCCATAGATCTCCAGACCTGCTATCAAGGACAAATTGTCCATCAAGGTAAGATGCCTCCAAGTGGACCCCCTGGTAGAAGTAGCTCCTAAATCCTCCCACCCCTCCCATTACAGCATTTGGTTTGTCATCATTGTGGTGTCTGGACTCTCCCATACTAGCTGCCAAGGCTTAGTCGTCATGTCTGGTTCAGTGGACATAGTGGACGTCTGAAAGTGCAGACGTCCGTGCATAAGCTGTTGATAACTCAGGCGTACCCATAGGCAGCGCAGTGTGAGAGCGCTTTGTTTTATAACTTGCTCTTCATTAAACTCTGTCTGTCTTTACTGCTTTGGCTTATATGCTCGTGATTTCACTCCACTAAATAAAGAGCATCAGCTCTGCATTTCTAACTTTTTTTTTTTTGCAACGCTGTTGCTAGTCTTGTTTCTTATGGGCTGTTTGGCCCATCATGTTATTTCCCCAGTATCCTCCTATGATCCCAGTCATGTGTGGCGTCACAGATGTAGTGCATAACAAATGCCCGTCTGCCTTTTCCTCTCTACTCTACAGATATATGTGCGCGCTCAGTTTGAATACGATCCATCAAAGGACGACCTCATCCCATGTAAAGAGGCGGGCATTCGCTTCCGGGTAGGAGACATCATTCAGATAATCTCTAAGGATGACCACAACTGGTGGCAGGGAAAGTTGGAGAATACCAAAAATGGCACTGCGGGCCTGATCCCCTCACCTGAGTTGCAGGAGTGGTGAGTGTTAGACTCAAAGCATGGAAATACATTCATGTTAGATCTAGTTTTTAGGGGGTTTATAGATTAACAAAATGTATAACGGTGGTTTTCTACTCTATTTTAAATGTGCTATAAAAGGCCTGTTTTCAGGGGTAATTACAGTATCCTACAGTGTTGTGGTAACCTACGAGCTGGCTGGGCTAGTCATTTAGCATCACCACAGCATCTGTCTGCATTAAGTCTATTGATCAAGTCCATGTGAACGTGAGTGTATTGTGTTTTGCTGCTGGTGGAGGATTAATGTTGAAGAGTTACTCTGATTGTGTCAGCTTTAAGTCAGTTTCTGAACTCTAATGTGCAGGGAGTCTGATTTACACAGATTTTTAAGTTATCAAGGTACGAAAATGTGTTTGATTGCTCATAAAGATCCAGTGGGACAAAGGACTTTGCTACAATCTGCGTAATCGATGGAAACAATGCAGATGTGTGCACCGGAAAATGTGGATTGAAGTAAACTGTGTTTACTTAATCTAGTTATTGTCAATGTTGAACTAATGCTGATCCAAAATGTTGCAAAAATGCAAGGTTTCTAGGTAAATAATAAAATGGCAACAAAAAAACAGGTGAAACTGTAGGTATATTTGTAGTTGGGTTGTAATTCACCTACTTTTGTATAAAATGAGATTGTGAATTGTGATTGAACCTCAAGAGATTTTAATGATTTCTTGGCCAATTATACTGTCCTTGTAAACAGTTGCATTAGAAAGGCTTGTCAAAGTGATTTGGGGTTGACAAATTATTGTCCCTGGGGTCTCAACTATAGATGATCAGTCAGAGCTAAAGCTGCAGCCATAGGATTAATGCTAGTCCTTTAATTTATGTGGATACCTAAAAGGAAAACGGGCATGTTTATACTCTATAACTAAGTCTTGTTTTATTTTATTTGGAGTACAGTGATCTGTTTGCTTCAGCTCTGCAGCATCGTGTAAACAGATACGGAACAGATGAGTAAATATGTGTGTTGTTTTTCAGGCGTGTGGCCTGCATAGCAATGGAGAAAACCAAACAGGAGCAGCAGGCCAGTTGTACCTGGTTTGGCAAGAAAAAGAAACAGTACAAAGACAAATATCTGGCCAAGCACAATGCAGGTAAGCCAGAACACAAGGAAGCAGGGAGATGAACTCGCAGCTTCCGCAAACACCCGATAGTGCTGTGACAATGGATCAGGGACATGTTTGACACAAACTGAAGAATGCATAAATAAATGTGAAGCCCAGGCTGATTACCAGTGATCCTTTTGTATGATGTGTGTTATATTGAGCAGGTAGACTTGGTGAATATCCTCTGTAATGTTCGGTGTCTCTAACAGCTGCACTTGTTGTTGCTTGTTGCATTTTTCCCTTCGAGACCTTACCTACTACTGCTGTTAAAATTTTGCCTTAATGTCTCCAGTGACTAACAATGTTGTAATTAACAGCTTTTGATGTTTGAGTTTTTTTTGTTTCTTGTTTGGTGTATTTTTGTTCAATCGATCTTCTTTTACGGTGTCTGTTTTATTAACCCTTCCGCTCCCACCCTCTGTCCATATTTCATGCTGTCTCTTACCCAATGACATGGCTGCATGTAAGTAACTCCAGACAGCTGGCGTTCAGCTTCTGTGTTTTTTTTTTCTCTCCTCCCTAAACTCTCTGCTTGTTTTTCTCCGTATGTTTCCTTGACTTCTGAGTGACAGCCATGTTGTTAAGAGTCGCTCTGTCTGGTTTTGGCACCAGAATCTAATCCACTTTGGCAGAATACTGGTCATTTTAGCATTGTTCAGCTTAGTTCTGTTTTGTTCTGACCAAGGTTAGTATAAATAGGCAGGTGTTAATGCTTTCTCAGGGCAGTCGACCTTGGTCACGTCTTCCTGATGCTTGTTTGAACCAAGATGATTTACATTATATCATTTGAATAATTCAGCTTTAAATATTAAAAACCACCTGATTGAAGCTTGATTTAAACCCCAGAGAGCAAACAGTTGGAATTAATATAAACTTGTCCTCTCTGCTCTTCTGTTCAGTCCTAATGCATTTACTCACAAAGTTTGTGTTGATACTGTGTAAAATCTGTCGAACCCTTATGAACTGTCACTTTCTGCTCAAATTCGTTTATTTCTTTAGAGAAAAAGGCATCGCGCTGATTGTTGAAGCCACAGATTTGCATGTCTTTACCACACAAAAACATTTTGGATAATTTTCAATCATTTTTTATATATTACAGAATCTGTTTCTGTTCATGTTTATGTGCAAAGTAATATTCTTAAGGGTTCACAAACTTCCTTGCAACTTATTTTTCTCTTTCTACCTTTTTTTTGGCTGTTCATATTTAGTTGTCCACTCAAAAGTAAAATTCATAGAGATTATAATATCAAGAGATGTCCTATTGTACATTTTTACTTGCTTTAAACTTTTATTACTTGCCCAATATAAATATTAGAATAACAGAAAAGATAATGTAGTGCTCTCGAACTAGAAAGACATATTCATCAATTTTTCACTCCACCTTTGTATCAGTTATTGATAATTAACTAAATCCATACTATTTAACAGTATGCAATGAATTAGCACATGCAGCGCTAACTACTCGTTTCTAACTCTTGCTGCAGTATTTGACCAATTAGATCTGGTAACGTATGAAGAAGTCGTCAAACTACCGTCATTCAAGAGGAAAACGCTGGTTTTACTTGGTGAGTAACAGCTGTGAAACTGGTGCTATGTTAATTCAGTTTGTTCTGGTTTCCTTAGTGTGATAGACCTATTTAGTGTCAATGTGGACTGAAAAACTAAAGTTGATTCATAAAAATGCAGTGCGAGTTTATTTCATCAGCAGTAGTTTGATCACTTTATTTCTGCTGTCTGCTTTTGTTCAGGTGCACACGGAGTTGGTAGGAGGCACATTAAGAACACGCTCATCACCAAACATCCGGACCGCTTCGCTTACCCCATTCCTCGTAAGAAGACACTGGTGTACTAACGTGACAATTTAAAGCTTAAAGCAGCACTGGGGTAGAAAAATGAAGCTCATACGTGCACATAAGCTCTTTGAATGCATTCATTTTCTGAGCTGGTTTGTGCAGACCTGGCATTTGGTGGTCAAAAAGGCTAATTGGAAGCAGACTGCTAGTTTTGGGGCAGTTCCTAATGAATCATTATCTATATTCAAACTTTTCTTAAGTTATTGATCACCATTCATTGTCATATTATCCTCTGTATTTTGCTTTTTTTCCCCCAGTGAAAATCAAGTCTTTTCCTTTATTTAATTTGGAGATCATGTAGATGCTCATAAAAGCTAAGATTAAAGTACTTACTTACTTTACTTGTCATTATATGCTGTTCGACAAAATGTGTCCTCTGCATTTAACCCATCTTTGATGCCATTGAGGCACCTGTAAGGAGCAGTGGGCAGCCATAGGGTCCCATCTCCCACTGTAGAGCCAGCCTAATGGTCAGAATCACCTGGCTGGAGGATTTTACCCTAACAAACATGTTTTGGGTGATGGGGAAACTGGAGGACCTGGAGGAAACCCATCCAGACACAAGGAGATAAACATGCAAACTCCACTGACTTATCAGAAACAGAAAAGGTTACTTTTTCATGTCTTCATCCACCGTCATTGATTCAGCTCCATTGGTTTTCGTGGTGAATCAATCTTGTAGATGACGGTGTTTTCATGTTCACTATGGAGCCCCTGAACATCCAAATGAGTCATATCTGATGACAAACTACCTTTTACAGCAATTATTTTCATGTATTGACAGGTTTAGTGCATCAGAAATGATGAAACGTTTTAGTTTCAATAGATTGCTTTAGTTGCCAGAGAATGTTTGGATCTTTGAATAAGCTACGTCCTTACAGTCACACGGTGTGAACGATGCAAAAAAAAGCAAGGATTGACTTCCATCTCCATCTCCTCTCATCCTGTGTTCATCCATCTGCCTTTCTGCCCAGACACGACTCGGCCTCCGAAGAAGGACGAGGAGAACGGAAAGAACTACTACTTTGTGTCTCACGATCAGATGATGCAGGACATCAGTAACAACGACTACCTGGAGTACGGCAGCCACGAGGACGCCATGTACGGAACCAGGCTGGAGACTATCAGGCAGATCCATGCTCAGGGCATGATCTCCATCCTTGATGTTGAGCCACAGGTAACAAAGGTGCCCAATTAGCTATACATTCATAATACTCATAATTTTTTACCTTTTTTTTTTTAAAACAAAAATTAATGAGCCAATGCTGTTAATGGAAATTCATTCACAGCACAAGTGTTGGGCTGCTAGAAATATTTTGATGTCCCTGTTCCTCCAGGCTCTAAAGATCCTCAGGACAGCTGAGTTTGCTCCTTATGTCGTCTTCATCGCAGCCCCAACCATCACCCCGGGCATGACTGAGGTGAACACACAGCTTTCTCACTTTGATCGTTAACTCCTGCTTTATTTGCACGCATTAATTCATTCCATTCACTCCTAAGGCACTTTCACACTGACGTAACAGAGGTTTTGATATTAAAGGTAGAGCAGAGCATTTTTACCATATTGCTTAAAATCTCCTTTACACCCTGATTGCAACCAATTAAAAAAAACATTTTAGGTACCTGTGGAATAGACTGGACTGAAAAAACACCATCCAACCATTTAAACTGACCCATCAAACCGATCGGTGATAAGTCTGTCAAACTCAACTACCATTTGCCCCCCCTCCCCTCTACACGTACCCCTCTTTGTGCACAAATCGTTCTCAGAGCCTTGAAACACTAGTAGAGGATACGAAGCCAGAGGCAGAGCTTGGCTAGCTACATTAGCTAGTATGCTAACATCAAACAAATGGTGCCAGGCACAACAAACCCTGCCCCCTTGCAAATGTTTTACTTGATTTGTCCTATTATCATTACAACAACACTTTTCTGACGGCCTTGACCTTTGACCTCGATTCCCCAAAATTTTATTACAATCTCACAGCTTTCCTGAAAATTGCATGGAAATCCGTCGAGTGATTTTTTATTTTTTATTTTTTGTCTGTCACACACAGACAAAAAAAATACCCCTCTCCCCTTTTGGTGCAGGGTAATAAGGTTAACACTTCTATGTTAAGAACATTAAGACAGGAAAAGTGCCAACAGGTTGAAACTGAAAAACTATATTTTAGAAGGCTACTGCTGAGCAAAAAAGCTATGTTAGCAATGCTTTAACAATTTTTAGATGTAAACCATCAGACATCAGTGTCACTGCAATCAGCTATTTCTACTAGCCTGAGGTTACTTGGAACACGTATCAAAATATCAAAAAAAACTCACACTAATACACTGATAAATATAACTTGAAACAATAATCATATTGGTTGTTTAGGTTCATTATGTTATTTTCTTAACCTGTGAATGAGCCATGAGAAAAAGTTGTGAATTGATGCTGCACGTTGCTTGTGAATCCTTGGGAACGAGGATTTCACGTCCCAGTACTCTAGAGGCGTGGCTTGAAGACAAAGTATGAAGAAAGGGGTTTGGAATTTTGGATTGTGTATTTTCAAACAGTCGCTTGCTCAAGCCGCTTTTCCAGGATCTCCTACCTTACCGTTAAATTAAACCCAAATATGTGCTTTCTAGAAAATATTAGCCTTTTCCGAGTAAATACAATCTGCGGAATTGTACAAACACTTCTGAGAGCGCGAGAAGAGATAAAACCAGTGTGGAAATGTCCTATTTTTTTGTCTTTTTGTTTTTCTTTGTTTCTGCACGCTCCCTGTTTGCTTTAAGCATGTTTGTATTTTCTTTGGCATGCGTAATTTCATTTGCACTGAAGGTTCCAAAGTGGTGCAGAAAACTACCTGTAAGTACCGACTGACGCTGTTTTCGGATGTTGTAGAAAGGCATGTCTAGCCCTTTGTGTGGTACGAGTAGTTGTTAGCGTTTTGATTTCTTGTAAATCCTCTAATCCCCCCCCCATTAATCCTCCTAATTGTGGTCTTTCACAGTGGGTGCATCTTCTTTTGTGTTGCGACTTCATGTTCTTTCTTAGTTTTTTGTCCTTTTCCTCTATGTTTAATAGTTTTTGGTTGCATACGAATGCAAATATTGGGTTTTTGTTATCGATTATTCAGGCTTACATTGAAGAGATTTTGAAGAAAATTAGTTCTGTTCAAGGTTCAGTGTGTAATCTTTAGTGGCAACGTTTCAATGAAATACCCATTCAGTACCGTGCAGTAATTTTTAATATAATTTTCCATATTTGCCTGTTAGGACGACTCCCTGCAGCGACTCCAGAAGGAATCAGAGATGCTGCAGACCACCTACGCCCACTACTTCGACCAGACCATCATCAACAATGAGATCGACGACACCATCCGCCTGTTGGAGGAGGCCGTGGACCTGGTGTCCACCACGGCCCAGTGGGTGCCCGTCTCCTGGGTCTACTGACACACACTCCAACGGCACTGTAGTTCATTCAACGCGAACAATCAGTCACCTCCGATCCCACGTGGATGCTAAACTCTGAATCGGAACCCCTTCGAACCACACCGCTCGCACCAGAACCACAAATTTCTGTAGATAAACTGTTGTAGGAAAGGGGGGGGGGGGGGACCAAGAAACTAATAATAATGACTCTGTCCACAGAGACTTTTGACCTGCCCCTCTTTTTCTCAACAGCCTCAAAGGCGTATTCCCGTGTACATATATACATATATATATAAATATATATATAAATGATACAAAATGAAGTGAATATGGTTCTGTCCTTATGTAGTTAAAGGGTGGGGAACGGAGGGGCAGTGTGGTAGATATTTTGTACTACTTTGGGTTTTTTTTTTTTTAAATTGATGGATGGGTGGTAATATTGGAAAGGCAATAGTGAGCATGACCATAAAGCAGTCTTATGTGGGTGCCTGTGTGTGTGTGTGTAGACCTGTTCAGGCACTCGTTGTGGTACTCTGTGTCCCCCCTCACCCCGCCATCCTCCAATCTCCTCGGCCCCTGTGACAAACAAGCCGAACTTTGAAGCACATGAGAAGCTGCTACAGTGGCGACAAGTAACTCCCTCAGCTCCAAAAAAAAAAAAAGTAAAAAAAAATGCAAGTTTGAGCGAAGCAAAAAGCACAGGAAACTTAGCAGTTTCGTGTCCCTTCATCTTTCCCTCCCAAATACCTTTTTTTTTTTTTTTTGTTCCCCCCTTTTTCCGTCTGTTAAAGAAGCACGCAGCATCATCCCTCGACTTCTGCTGCTGGATCCTGTGGTACTTCCTTTTTTCTTTCCCACCCTGACCTCTGACCTCTTACGGTCTTTGTTTACATCTCAGTTTTTGCACAAAAATGGACAACGAAGACGACGACGTGCACTGCATCCGGTCATCTCAGTTTTCAGTCTGTCTTGCCTTCCTTCTCTCTGGCTGTCTCTCCCTCTCCTCTGTACATGAAATCAGCAGGGGGAAGGACCAAAAAAAGAAATTAAAAAAAAAAAAAAAAAAAGAAAAGAAAAAAAGCTCTGAAAAGCACTGACATCCACCGCTAAACATGGCTCCTGGACGGAAAGAAGGAAAAATTAATAAACTGCCTTATCGGGGGTGGGGGGTGGGGGGGGTCGCTAACACCTATGCACACCCCTGGTTCCTTCCGGGCAGACGCGACAGCCATTTTCTTTCCTCACACAAATAGTGAGTCATGATTGTTAAAAATGTTTGTAGGACGAGAGGGGGGGCGGTGCGTCATGTAGGTGGGATAAAGCTAATCGTAGAGCCACTGTTTTGGAGCTGTTAACTGTTGTCTTTAAAAATATAAGGAGTATTCTTGTTTTGAGGGAGAGAAAAATAACTAAATTTTGTGTGTAAATGTTTCAATGGTGCGTACGTCATACGAGTGAATTTACCAAGAGCCAGTGTATATTAACCCTTAAAAAGAAGCTCAGTATGTGACATAATCTCTTCACGCTTTGCCAGAAGTGGCCGACGCTGCCCCACCTTCGGTTAAAACACACACACAGACAAAAGAAAAATAATTAAAATAAAAGAAGTGATTTTTAAAATTTTTTTTTTTTCCACTGCTGGGTGCGGCGGCCGTCGCTACACTTCAAGTAAAGTGTCTTCATTTCAAAGTCCTGTGTAAATTACCTCTGCAAAATGACAAAAGCAGCTCTTCTGTATGAAATGTTGTTTTGTTTTTTTTTTTTGTTTCTTTTTGTTATTTCATTTTTAAAAAAAAATATATTTCCTTTTACGTGTTTAAAGTAAACAGCCTTGTTGTCCTTTTCATCCCAGGCGTGTGTGGTGGGTGGGTGGGTGGGTGTGCGGATGCAAATCTGAGAATTTTTCAAAACAAAACACTTGTTTTAAAAGTGAGGATTAACACACTTCAGTTCTCAATGATCCCTTTTTAATGAGACGCAAACATGGCCGTGTAAATCTATATTCAATGTCACGCCTGCGAGAACAATATAATGAAGGTCTACATAAAATGCATTTGTCTCATAAATAATGCACAATTGCGTAGTTGACAGTAGATTCAGTTTGTTTGTAAAGCAGCTTTTATTTTTAAGTCATTCTGCAAACAAAGGCACTTTTTCTTCTTTTTTTTCCTGTCTGTTGCTTTTGAAGGACATGGATTCAAGGTAAAACGGCTGTAAAAAAAAACAAACAAAAAAAGCTTTTCTTTGCATTATTTCATAGAAAATCTACACAGAGAAAAGAAAAATGCACTCATTGAAAAGTGAAGTTAATTAAAAAGCCAAGGTCTCTGAGAAGAACTTGATTAAGTGCAATATGGAATTATTTAACTTCCTCTGTGAACGCACTAATAAGATGATCTGCCTTATATTCAGAGTTGAATGTTTGATACGTTTTTCTTTGCTTTCTGTATGATCCACAAAATATTAATTCTACTTTTAAGTAGCTCCAAGTAAAAAAATCAGCAGATGACTTTATTCATCAAGGACGTGTTAAAGGAATAGTTCATTATTTTTTACATGAATTTGTATAGAATCAGTGTTTTTACTCTGGTGCACCCACAGTGACTTACCCCCGACAGTGTCCTGTGAGTCCAGTTCTGGTCCGGTTTTGGTCAAAGCGAAAGTAGTCCTGGCAGGTTTCCTGGGGTCAACAAAATGTTTCTTCTCAAAACAGTATGTGTTTGAATTGCATATCAAAACTATCACTGAACAAAAACTCACACCTCGTAATTTTTAATCGAACCTTTATTTACCCAGGTGTGTCCCAATGAGATAAATGATCTCTTGTTCAAGGCAGACCTGCTCTATCAGTGCATGTTCTTGGATGATGGGAGGAAACTGGAGTACCTGGAGAAAACCCACGCAGACACGAGGAGAACATGCAAACTCCACACAGAAAGGTCTGGTGCTACAAAATGAACAAAACCAGTCAAAAGTTATCAATAAAACAATAAAATTATTAAAATAGAACAAAATTAAAGAAAAATAATAAAATAAATCGCCAAATGTAGAAAAATAAACCAAAAAACGAGCAACAGAATGTACAAAAGCTAATAAATATTTGCAAAAGTATAATTTACGTGGAAAATTTGGACCAAAAAAGGTTACAACTGCTCCATTGAATTGTTAATTTAAAAGAATCTTAATTATGGTGATGGATTAATCGGTGTTAATGTGTTAATTTTGACAGATTTACTTTTAATGTGTGTTTTGGCAGCTGGAGAAGCGCACACACACAGAGAACATGACAACTCTGCTTTATATATATATATATCTATATTTAGTATTTTTTTTAATTCTGTATGCTATAAATATGTAAAATCGTCCGCAAACAGCAGCAGACCAGGACTCAAAAACCAGTGATAATCATTGTGGATTAATCCCTTGTTGCTTTCCACCATGTTGTAAAGGTCAAAGGTTATTTCCATCTCTGCTTTTGTGTTCCCTAGTGTGCGGTTTTAGACTTTGTAAGTAGTATGTAGTAGTAATATGAATGAAATGGCTCTAATTCTGAATTATTTGATTCCGAATAAATAATTCAGAATTAAATGACATGTAAATATAGTAACTGTCTTAATGGGAGGGGGGCTTTTACACACCAGCTGTTCTCAGACCCTCAGTTATAGTCGTTTTTTCTCCATCGTGTGTTCACAGAAACAACCATCCAACCACATCAGTCTCTGCCCCCCTCCACCCCCTTCCCTCTTTGCTCTTATGAATTGGTTGTTTTAGGTTGAGAAAGTACGAAATCCTGCCGAATGATGAGAGTGCAGCGCCGACTTGATTCACTGGATATTGGAGACATTTTTCTTTACTTGGAAATTACCCTGAACTACTGTAATAATACCTGCGCAAAAGACCGGAGAGGTTTAACAAGAGCTTTTAGATTAAATACAAGCTCGGTAGTTTATCACAGCCTTCATTCCTACCACCGCAAAACACTTAATTCAAGAATTCAAGCCGTGCTGTGGCGAAACACCGAATAAAAGTGATGCATTCTGGGACTGTAATCAATCTGCATCCCATCGAGACGAAAGAAAGCAGTGGTTTATATACGGTTTAGGTTTGTGTATTTTGTAGAACTTGCATTAGAGCGGGTTAATTAATCTACAGAAGCAGTGAGACACTTTATTTTGCTTGTTGTTAATGCAAATGTATAGAAGAGTAAAACTTGAACCAATGACCTCAGTTATGTTTATACTTTTAACTGCATCAGGTTTTCATATTGTGCCAAAGTAGGTATTTGATGTAAAGCATACAAAGAATGACTGCTCAAATTAAGTTAAAATGTTTTGTGTAGCTTCTTTGCATAATGTCTACAAAGATGACAGTTTTGTGAGGGTTTTTTTTAAGTTATTTAAGAATTAAACAAAGGCTTTCTTATACATATATTCATATTTTAATGGATTATAACATGGAAGTAGATGGTTAAAATTGAGAAATGACCTTTGACCTTGAGTTTAACACAGGGTTATTAATAATCTACATTTAAACAATCTTCTTTCCCGAAATTATTAATCTGATTAATTTAAAAAAAGGTTGTTTCCTTTAAATACAGTTTTGAGAAATTTATTCATTTTAGGGCTGTCAAATGATAAAATTTTAATCAGATTAATTACAGGGTTGTTTTGGATCAATTTGGATTAATCATGATTTAAAAAAAAACATAACTGTTTTGTCTCAGGAGGGGGGGTTTGGTACTAAAGTTTTCCACAAAGTGCAAAAAAATACACTAAGAAACCGAAAATGTGGAGGAAAAAAATACAAAAAATGCTAAAATTCACACCCAAAAAACCTTCTAAAACCCCCACAAAAACTCTTACAGGAAAAACGTCAAATGTATATCCCACACATATGAATATATTTGCAATTAACATGTTTATTCAACACAAAAAGTTTTGACAAACCTGGAAACAGCTATGTTAAGACTATAAATCAGATTAGTCACAATGATTAATTTGCATGTGTTAACTTTGCCAGCTGTAATTTATCTATTTATATACAGTATTTTCACGACTATAAGGCTATATAAGTACTTAAGTCTTAAATTTTGTCTAAACTGGAAGGTTCCAAAATATGTAAATGTTACTGTTTGACTTTAACTACAGACTGACTAATATAAAATAATATAATATAGAAAAAATGCGGACGTTAGAGAGGACAGCATGAGAACGTTAAAGGGGGAACTGTGGACGTGAAAGAAGACAGTTAGCCACACCCCCAGTAGGTGCGCACGTGCCGGTTTGTGCATTTAGCTAACCCCTGATTAATGGCACCTGCTAATGAGCACAGTTTAAACTGAAGCTATCAGCGACGCGGAGGAACATGGGAGTCGAGCAGCCGAGAGGGAAACGAATCAATGGTTCGCAAGTAGAAGAAGCAGGTAAAGGAGTTTCTTTAAGTTTGAAAGACGAAGCTGAGTTTCCGCGGAAAAAAGTGACGCGGCCCCAGTTAGAAGACCTAAATAGTGAGTGAGATGTAAGTAAAGAGACCAGGTATTTTTCCCCACGAAGCTTGATGAAAGAACTGCATCAGCTGGACATTTAAACTGTAAACACTTAACTCCTTACACTTAAGAAATGCAGTTAAATTAAAATAAGCAACAAAAACGAACAAAAACTGCCAAAGTGATCAGTAAAATGAACAGAAATTAATATTAACCAAAAAAAAATATGTAACGTGAACAAAGACGCTAATAGAACACAATTAAAAAGAAATAATAAAATAAACAAAATGGAGAAAAAACAGAAAATAATATTAAAAAAGTAACTAATAACACAAAAAAATGAAAAAAAGGAATAAATGATTCGTGTTGTAATTTAGTTCCAGTAGTTTTAGTTTGGGCTCATTCTAATTTTGACACCTGAGATCAGTTCCATGAACAAAATTCTCAGTAAAATAACACTTAAAAAAAACCTTGAATTTTTAAACTAAACCATCCATTCAGAATGTGTCAGCGCTGACACATCAGGGGTTAAAAACAATGTTTTTATAAAGCTATTTTTTAAGCAATATTTTGATTCGCTACAGTAATGCAATTTTTTAACATGACTTTTCTCAGCAGTGTATAGGTGGAATTAAAAAAACATGAAGGTCAATTAAATTACAGGTCGTAATTATTAAACTTTTACTTTTTAATCTCCTGGCAGCACTAATATTTTCACATTATAAAGTAACAGCTCAGAATAAGGGACCTTCTCAACTCCTCGCCCGCATGTTTTGGATACTTTTATCATTTTATATTTAGGGTCGTTGATCTGTGCTTTGTCACATATTCATAGTGTCACTTTAGGATCCATATTTGACCATTTTCCTCTAGTTTGTGACCCACTTTTTTTGCAGTACAATTCAATTATTTTTTTTCTCTCTTCATAATAGACTCAGATAAGTTGATTATTAAATTTTATTAGAGAAAATCCACACATTTTCATCACATTTGCCATTTTCTGACTCGCTGTTGAGTGAAAACAACCTTTCACTGGCTTTTTGTAAATCCATATTCAACACACTCCTATTTGAGTGACCTTTTGCTTATGGATGACTATATAAACAGTCATTTTCCTATCCAACATTTATGTTACCATGGAAACTCTGTGTAACTCCACATGTTTATTGCATCCAAGTCTAACAATAGATTGATGGATGAGTCCATTAGTATCTGTTCAATGTCAGATTTTTTTTTTTTTTTTTTTTTTTTACAATTCTACACATCAATTGTAAAGGAAAATATTAAAAATGATTAGAGATAACACATTCACACTTATATGATTCATTCTAATAAGGCAGCAATCACAGACTTACTACTGGATAAATAGTTTTGTGTATAGTGTTAAGATAAACATTTTTCCTCAGCATGAAATGGTCTTCAGATGATCACTGTATTTTTGATTAAGTTTCAAAGTAAAGGTTGTACAGAGGCCACAGTGGTTCCAACCCTGGTCCTCCAGTACCACAGTCCTGTTTGTTTTAGATGTTTCCTTCTTCCAACACAACTGACGGTCATTATCAAGCACCTGCAGAGCTTGATAATGGGCTAATGATTTGAATCAGGTGTGTTGGTAGACGATACATCTAAAACAGGGGTGTCAAACTGCGGTCCTCGAGGGCCGGTGTCCTGCATGTTTTAGATGTTTCCCTCTTCCATTACACCTGGAGGTCATTGCATCATTATCAGTCTGATGAAGAACTGATTATTAACTCTTTATGTGTCAGGGATGATGCATTCTGAATGGATGATGATGTTTAAATATTCAGAAAAATTCAACCGTTTTCCTTTTAGTTTTGTGCATGGAAAAGGTGCCAAAAAGCAAGAGTTTTTTAAAAATGTTTTTATTATATTTAAACATCTTTAAAGGCAAAATTAAAATTGCTGGGACCAAATTTCAATACTAGTTTTTTTTTTCAGTCATATATTCACTTCAAAGCAGCAAAAAGAGAGAGAACAATACAGAATTTGACTGAAAAAGGTTTAGGCAGAAGCAAAGATTATTAAGTAATAAGTAATTTTCCTCATTATTTGTCATTTTGTAAATATTTATTAGTTTTTGTTGCTCATTTTGTTTATTTTTCTACATTTTGGTTTTTTAAATTTTGTATTTTTCTTTGATTTGCATCTTACTTTGCTCATGTTACCAATTATTTTGTTAGTTCTCAGGAGTTAAAGGGTTAAACTGAATCACATGGAAGAGGGAAATATCTAAAACATGCAGGACACCGACCCTCGAGGACTGGAGTTTGACACCTGTGATCTAAAACATACAAGGTAGTGGTACTTGAGGACCAGTGTTGGGAACCACTGTGCACTAAGGAAAACATTGTGACTTACTTTTATAGGGGGAAAAAAATTAATTAATTCTGTTCCTTTGTGTCAGGGTGTGTTAGATTGGAATGTGCGGGAGTGAAAAAGAAAGCACCAGTGTAATTTAGGCCTAGAATATATGTAAAGTTTCCATTATAGGACTTAGTGTGACATCTGCATCAGTTCCAAAATGAATTTTTCCTCTTTTTAACGTTTCCTAAACTACTAAGAGCTAAAAAGTTTTGCGTTTGTTGTGACTAGATATATTTTTTACTAAAATAAATTACCAAATAAACAAAATTTAGGTATAGTTTAAATAAATCTGTACATGTATGTTCCCACATTAAATAAAATATTATCCCAATTAGTTATTTACTACCCCTTAAACAACACTATTTTATGACCCTGATCAGTGTACAAATTTCCCCAGCATGATCACAGAAAAACATAAGGTCTAAGCAGGTCATAATTTGATAATCAGAATCTCATTATTGCTCGTTATTGATCCAAAACTGGTCTGTTTGATCAACTTCCAAAATATGCACTGATATACTATTCTGTCAAATTTACAAGAAGCCTATTGCTTAATTCATGAAATCTTGATTTGGTTCTTTATTTTTTTTGTTTTGTTTTTTTAAATATCATTTGACCTGGAGGTAACACACAACTCTTATATCTATTATAAACACAAACTAATTTTCCATTATAGTCTATGGTAGTTGGTGTCGGTAAATCAACACAGTTACTCTGAGATTTGTGAAATCTGATCGATTCCTTTCATGTGATTAATGAGCATACTATGAAATAAAAAACATACCACCACAGAAGAACAGAGCAGTAGCCTACAAAAATTAGATGTCAAAAAGGTATGGTCCAAAATAGAAACTCTGAAAAAACAAAATTAAAATGTTCCTACAGTGAAAATGGGAGTTGACTTGTACTCTAATGTTTTAATTTTTTCACAATATCAGCAAAATGACTTTAAATCAACAAAACTGATATTTCTGTCTCTTTTGGGGTTACTGGGTTTTCAATTCCCTGTAATTGACCTATGACCCCGATCCGGAGGACTGGCAGCTAGTAGTGGATGCTAACAGATGTCCAGGGAAAACCAGTCGTCATCAACTAGTGCTACATATGTCTGGATCTGAGAGGATTTGTGCCGTCATCGGATGCTACAACAACAGCAGGAAACAGAAAATATGGAAGAAATTGGTATGTGAGACACAAAGGCTTTGACTTAATAAAGAGGACTGTCCATGTTGATTAGCTACAGTCTGCACTGTTTCCCTGGTGGAGGAGGGTGTTAGGAAGGTCTGGGTTAAAATCTTCAATCAAAATACTCATTCGTGTTAATGAAAACATTTAATAAACACAAAATGCAAGGATTTAAATGAACAATTTTATTTAACATTGCCAAATAAAAGTAGCTGTGTCGCAAAAGACACAGACACTAAACATTTTAAGTTTTAATTTTCACAAGTTTGAGTACACTCTATCATTCTATTTTATAAGTAAACTTTACTTAAACAGTTTAAGTAATTAAACAATTGTAATTTTTTTTTTAATGAAACCTTCCTTGGAAAATTAGCTTAATTGATTTAACAGTGTAGTTCCCAGCCTGTGGTGTAACACTTGTATTTTAATATGAATCTAAACACATCATATATACTTGAAATAGTGTTTGGATTTACTGTGTTTACTTTGAGCATTCACCGTTTTCAGACACTTGCATTGAGTCAATATTTTATCACAAGTGGAATTCCTTTCATTGTAACAGGTGTCTATAATGTCTGAGCGATGCCTTTCTAAGCATGTGCAAACTTTACCCAAGGTCTCAGTGTCGTTCAGTGGAAGGTGTTTGAGTGAAATGAAACTGAATCAATGCAGAATTTCTCTAAACTCCGCCTGACTGACTATCTTTGACGTGAACAGACCTGACGATGGATAAAATCAGTCACATATGATCCTGAAGGTCAGTGTTTGAGTGGACAGTGGTAGTGGTCCTTCAGAATCCTGTGTTCTTTTAAAGCAGGGGTCTTAAACTCATTTTCTTCAGGGGCCATATTGAGCCTGATTCCATCTCCAATGGGCCAGACCAGTACAATGTGAACATAATAACTTATAAATAATAATATTTGTATAGAAACACTGTAGCCCAAAGTGCTTCACATTGATTAAAAATTAAAGTACAATTTTAAGAAAATAAACTGATTATAAAAAAGAAATGGATCAATACATAAGAAAATATTATATATAAAATGTCAATAATTAAGAAATTGATTGTACATACATTATACAATTTTGATAGAGTAAATCAGAAATATATTAAGATTTGATTACGCAAAGAGTATAAAGTATGTAAAGAAAAGGGTCACAGAATGAGTCCATTTATCTCCCTTCATGACCTCCTTAAATGACAATTGTAAATTTTTGTCATTTTTAGTGTGAAAAAAAAAAAACCCATTAAATTGTAAAAATACTTTTATAAATTATCCAAATGCAAAACAAGTGACATTTCATAAGGACAATTTTAACAATATTCTGCCTCATCATTAGTCCATGTGTTTTATTAGGGATCAGTTTTACGACACTAAACTCTTAGTAATAGAAGCAAAAAATGGTTCAAGTTGTCTCATTTACTTTGGACATTTGAGGTTATTTCTATTTCTTAAGGTTATTGACATTTTATTGTTATAGGATAGTTTGTGAATGTAAATATTTTCATAATTTGATATTATATTTTGCAGTAAAACAATGACCAAATAGGAATATGGAGTCATTTAATAGATCATTATGCTCTTAATCCCAAAGGGCCGCATTTGGCCCCCGGGCCGCATGTTTGAGACCCCTGTTTTAAAGCCACTCCCTGTGTTTATCATTGTTTGTCCTGGGCTTTTTCTGCAACACTTAGCCGCTATAGAAACCATTTGTGGCACAGGGAGAAACGTCTGGCCTTGTCAAATAATTACATACGTGGAAGGGAGGGTGGGTGGGGGTGGGGGGGTGGGGCTTTTCTTTTTACGTTTGTGTCACTGTACTGCTGAGGAAATGGACCCATAATGGCTGCAGATCACTGCCACAAAACACTGATTCGCTACCATTTGCTCGAGTGTGGCATAACTTTTGCCGTCCTTCAGTAAATCAGAAAAGTAGAGACTTCTTGTCTGTGTTGTGACCTTCCCTGAAATGTTTCCGCTCCAGTTTATTTCCATTACCTATAGAGCTGTGCAAGGTCGAACTCCACCAATGACTTCTAAACAAATCACTAGTCGCATATAGAAGTCATCTGCAACCTGTGGACTTCGTAAATTTTACACAATTCGTTGCCGATTTCTGTTCGTTTCTGTTGCATTTCGTGTTTTCTTCTGAATAAAACCCACTTGAAATTCTAAAGGAAGGGTGACTGGGACAGACAATGTCATATAATGTATGTTGTGCATTTGTTTTCTCCTAGGATTCAACTGAAAACTAAGAAAATGGTCACGGATATTGTTGTAAATGACTGAAGAAATTGAGAAGAATCTAAATATATGAGCACAAACCTTGTGATTGTTTTGAGAAAGTCAAAAATCATTATTACTATATTGAAAGTAAAACTAACTGCACTAAAATGAGTCACTCTATATGAGCTGTTCTGAAAATTAAGATTTGTTTAATGCCATAGCATTAGCATTAGCATAGAACCCATCACTGATGAAAGGAAAACACTGTGGGATTGTAACTAATTTACTTAAAATATTAGAATGATGTGCAATGGTTTGTTTTAGTCCTGTTAGAATATTATTCCTAGCTAAATAAATTCACAACATGCGACTATAGATTTTTTTTTTTTTTATGTTGACATACATTTTCTTGCAAGTTACACTCCAGCAAAAAAATGATGTGCAGTTTTCTTAACAAGTAGTATTATTAAAAGGTGACATTTGACCAACTGACAGCAATTGTTGCCAGTCAAAAATATTTTATTTGAAATAAAGTACAAAATGGAAAACAAATGCATAACATGATTCAGAGGGACTCGAATGATAAAATTCTGGGGAAAAAATCTGGCCACAAATGGTTGAACTGGTTAAGAAAAGGCAGAAAGCATTACTAGAATTTAAGGAAATTAAGTTTGAAATATCCAGAATCCTGAGTTTATAAATAAATAAATACAAGCTGGACTAATGGTACATATTCTGACTAAAGAAAATAAAATTATCGTTATGCACTAATAATCTATGGCTTTTCTGCCTCCATCCATAATTATATTAAAATACATATAGATATATATAGAATGTCATTTAAAATGAATGCTTATTTGCATTGTAGTTTAGCAAAAAATTAAATGGTCAAAAACAAATTAATGTTGGCACAAAAAAAGAAGTCTCTTCTCTGAATGTTTGGGGTCAGCAGAAATATGGATGTTAAAATGGAGTCATGAGTCAAAAAAGGTTCAGAACGACTGCACTAAGAGATAAAAAGAAAAAAAAAATCAACCAACAGGACTGACTTGTTCAATTTATTTTTTGCTGAATTAATGCTCTCTCCTCTTTACCCCCTTGAAACCCACCTGCAGGACTTTGCTTTGCATAGACAAACATTTCCCAGCATGCCACACTGACTCAAATCACTCCAAATGAGGCCCCTGAGATGGAGGACGGCTCCTGCATCCTGCCCGAAGACACGTTAAGGTATGAAATATGCAACAAGTTCATGGGAAAAAGAACAAATAACATACAGAGAGTACACATGTGTTGATGTGTGAGGAATTTACGCGACACAGTTGAATAAAATATACATATATAAATACACAAAGCCTGCTCAGGCCTGAGGGACGGGCATGATTTGGGTTTTATGAAGCAGGATGAAGTTGGCTGAGGACACAAGAGTGAGACGGGATAAATGGAGGTGTAGACTTCAAAATAAAAGTTTCAGATTTACACAGTTCAGAGGAGAATGAAAATACACACCACTGTTGACTCACTTGTGGAAAAATCAGAGGGAAGTAAAAGTGTACTGCAAAAATAAGATTAAAAAAATAAATCTGGGCAAAGCAACTAAAACAAGTGCAAACCCTGCAAACGATAAACCTGATTTGTTTATCGTTTATTATTGTGAAAACATATTTTTATTAGCAGGAAATTGAGCAGGTAATTTATCTTGCTGTTGGATTTAATCATTTATTAATATTCTTCCTTAATGATATATATATATATATATATATATATATATATATATATATATATATATATTTTATCTCATGTGTTTTAACTAAAGTTGTCAAAATTAATGCAGATTAATAAATCACTGTGATTAATCAGATTTAAAAATGTTAATGCAGTTAATTGGAGCAGTTGGTGGATAAAGTGATTAATTGTACATGTATATATTCATATATTTGCACACGTTTTGGATACTTTATCATATTTTTGGGTGTTTTCTAAGTAACTTATTTAGTACAGTTTTTAACTGGCTTTTTTTTATCTGCATAGTAATAACAATATTAATATAACTTTAATATATGATTGAATGTATTTATTTAGAATATGCATGTCAAACAGAAGAAAATAAACAAAACACCTACACACAAGACATGAGATATATAATATAACTGATAAACTCTCACCCCTTCTCCTTAAATAATTAATAATAATAATAATAATCCAAGTTTAAGCATATTTATGGCAGACTATATAGTAGAATTTGGCTGTTATTTATCAATAAATAAATTGGTTTCTGGCTTTTTTCTTTTTCTTTTACAAATGTCTATCAATTTAATGAATCCTTCCATCTTAATATAAATAGAAGAAATAAATGTTCGTGCTCATTAAAAGTCTTACGTCGGTAGAAGTATCTAAGCATTTCTGAGATGCTGCGCGTGCGTCTCTGTGTTTTATTTTCAAAGTGCAGACCGGAAGTGTGTCTCATCACTGGTTGTATAAAGACGCTCGGCGCGTTAAAAAAAAATCCCACTCAAGCCAAGTGGGCACAACTTGACCGTGCGTCATGTCGTGTTGTGAGAGTCAGTGTGGGGAGGACACGGGCCAAAGCAGCATCCTCTTCAACATCCTCAACAGAGACCCACGGTGTCGCGAGGACCCGTCCGCCACCGCTTCCGCCGCGCACCCGCACTGCTCGTGCGCGCCGAAAAAGAAACTGGTGACGGTCCGCTCCCCACAGGTGGTCCTCAAAGCGGCCTCGGAGGTGCTGGTGAAAACTTTACGCTTCGTGAAAAACATCCCGTGTTTCCGTGGACTGCCGGCTCCGGATCAGCTGCGGCTCGTGCGCAACAGCTGGGCGCCCCTGCTGGTGCTGGGCATGGTGCAGGACTGCGTGGACTTTGACACTGTGGAGACGTGCCAGCCCAGTCTGTTGCATAGGATTTTAACGCACAGCAAGGATGAGGAGCCCGGAGTGTCCGTGGGCGACGTGGATGGGATCAAACTGTTCGTGGTGAAGTGTAGAGGACTGAAGATCAGCGTCAAGGAATACGCCTTCCTGAAGGGTGCCATCCTTTTTAACTCAGGTAAATGTTACCAACTGTTTTTAATCTTTCCCATTTGTTAATAAATATATATTAAGTCATTAAAAAATATGTTCGAAAAATTCTGTTTCTAAACTTTAAACACTTTTTCTGGAGGGGGGGGGGTATTAAAAATATAAACTTTTTCTGAGTAAGCTCTTTTAATATTAATAACATTAATAATTTATTTTACAACTTTGTTTGCATTTACTTCATTTTATTTGGATTTTGCATATAACAAAATAAAACATGATTTCTAGTGTCTTTTCAACTTTTTATGATTTATTAAAGAACTAGGTGGCAAATATCCCAAAATATGAGATGCGGACTGCACAGGAAATGACCTCAGGTGGTCCCTATCATGCAGGAAGCAGGGACGAGTTCTTAGTTGTAGTCCCAAAATACTAAGATAAAAACATAAGAAATGCTTAAAACACAATACACCTTAATAAAAGCTAACAAATACGAAGATAAAAATGTAATAAAGGCCTCAAGTACAAAGATTAAAAACACCAAAAAAAGCCTAAAAACATAATAAAAGCCTAAAAATACAAAGATAAAAACACAAAAATAAAAGCCTAAAATACTAAGATAAAAACAGAAAAAGCCTAAAAATACTTGCGTAAAAAACAAACATAATAAAAGCTAAAATACTCATATTAAAACAACAAAACCTAATAAAAACAAACGATACTAAAATAAAAATATAATAAAACATTAAAGCCTAAAAATACTGAGATAAAAACAAAACATAATAAAAGCTTTTATTTTTTATATGCAAAATCCAAATAAAAATTAAATAAAAGCAAACATGATTTCTAGTATCTTGTGAACTTTTTGAGTTCACTCTTTATACAAGTATGATTAATCCTATTTTAATACTAAAAATCCAAATAAATCAATACAGTAAATTAGTCAAATGTTTGTTAAATCTTTTAAACAGGCATATTTACTGTTATTATATTGGGACAGGGTATGCTTGGGACTTCATCTATTTCTTTTTCTTTGGTTGATTTTTCTTTTCTATAAATCCCTTTGTTGTGATTTGAGACTCTATGAATAAAATTGAATTGAAAATTGAAGTTAAATTACTTTGTCCTGTAGAGGTGATGGACCTGGAGTGTCGGGAGTACATCAGGGCTCTGCATCGGGAGGCTGAGCGTGCGCTGTTTGAACACGTGAAGACCGTTCACCGCTATGGCAGCCTGCGTGCGCTCCTCAGCACCGTGCGCTCTTTGAACCCTGAGACCGTGGGGCGACTCTTCTTCAGACCCACTAGTGGGGCGACCACCGTGGACGAGCACGTGCTGGCCGCCTTTTATGAGCGGTAGAACCTGAATGACTGTGGACACTGAAGTATAGATCAGATCAACTTTATTTATCGCCATTTAAGGTGTAAAAGTGAGCTGTGAAAATTAATTTATGTACAAGATTAGTGTTTTTTTTAAGAAATTATTGTTTGGGACAGGTAGACATAAAATAACTAAACTGATTTCCTCTGAAATGTGAAACTTTTTGTTATTTTTAAAACATTTTTTTAAGGATTTATCACCCTCGGATATGAATGAAATTGAAAATAAATGAGAAAAGTGTCTGTTTTCAATGCATTTCATAATTTGCTGTTACACATGTACAGTTGTGTTCAAAATAATAGCAGTCCAACATGACTAAAAAGTGTTTTTCGGTAGAAATCTTAATATTACATGGCAAATACTTTACCAGTCAGTGTAGTAGAATCAGAGAAACCCAACATTCATGATATATATGCTCCTGAGTCTGTTAAATAATTACGTGAGAGGTGTGTGTTAAAAAAAAATAGCAGTGTAGAGTTCAATCACTGTGAAGAAATGGGTGTCCTTCAGGTGTCTCATATTTAAAGACACATGTTTTACAGGCAATTTTCTCTGAAAACTTGAGAAAGTTGGGTCGTCCCAGACACTGTTCAGAAAAACAGCGTACTTTAAAACGTTGACCCAAGAGGGGAAAACGTATAGAAGTGCAAAAAAAGATCTGCAATGTATTGAAATGGAAAGCTAAACCAGAGAGTCATGGAAGAACCATTGGAATGGACCGAACAATAGTCAGAATGGTGAAGACTCAGCCAATGATCAGCTCCAGGGAGGTTCATCTATCAGCAAGAAGTTCCCACAAAGTCCCACTGTTGACAAAAAGACATGTGGTGAAGAGGATACAATCTGCCAGAGACCATATCTACTGGAACATTTTGACTGATGAAAGCAAAATTGTTGTTTTTGGGTCCAAGGGCTGCAGATAGTTTGTGAGAAGACCCCCCCCAAACACTGAATTAGAGCCTCGGTACACTCTGAAGACTGTGAAGCAAGCATGACATGGGGCGGTTTGTCGTGTCATGGATCAATTTGCTTGCATCAAACATCGTCCTGACTTACGCTGAAGAGGAAATGTGTGTTTCAACAACACAATGATCCCAAATGAACCAGTAAACCAGCAGCATCTTGGTTCCAGACCAACAAAATGAAGGTTCTGGAGTAGCCAGCTCAATCCCTGGACTTTAATCCAATAAAGAACATGTGGTGTGACGTCAAAAATGCTGGTTCTGAAGCAAAACCGAGAAATGCGGAAGGTTGTCGAATCATCCTGGGATGGAAGATCTGTTTCCAGGTGTTAGAAGTTGGTTGACTCCATGCAGCACAGATGTAAAGCAGTTGTCAAAAACACTGGTTATGCAACTAAATATTAGTTTTGTGAAGCACAGGAATGCTAAGTCTTATTGTTGTTTAAGTTCATTGAGTAAAAATTTGAGTTTGTGATGAAAAATTTAGACACTTCTATTCTTTTTTAACCACCCTCAATCACTTTTTCTTTTCTGTAAATTAATTCAATAGTGTTTTTTCTTGATGCTTTCATGTAAAATAGAATGTAGTTTTCCCAGTGAATGAAAAATTGAAGAATTTTGAGCTTTACCCACATTTTTAACACCACTATTTTGAACACAACTGTATCAGTTTGCAGTGTAGCATATATTGCAAATAAAAATAATGGTTTAAAAAGTATAAATAAGTAAAATCTTGCATAAATGTTACAATATAAGCTAATCTGCAGCAAAATGTTTAAAACAATTAAAAGTACATGGACATTAGTTTAAAAGCAAAGTTTTCATACACGGTACTTTACAAAAATAGACAAATTTTAAAATGCATATTTGCAGTTAAAACTCTATCAATAGGACATAAAATGAATTTGTTAAAAAAATAAGAGTGCAGATAGAACCCTCTGTCATGTGCACAGCTGATGGGTTTGTGAAAAACAAAAATTACACTGAAAAAATAAATTAAAATTAAAATGATTTTGGCTCAATTTAATGTAAAGTGGATCCGACTCGTAAAATACTGTCATAATAAACTAAAAAATATCAAAAGCTGTTTTTTTTTTTGTTGTAGTGTAAAAAAAAAAGTGAAATTGCACAAATTTTTACATTTACAACAGAAAATGTGAAAATGTTGAAAAACCTGAAATGTCTAAAGATAAATTTTTTTATCAATATTCTGTTGGTCATTTGTTTCTGTGTATTTGTAAGATCCACTGTGATCTGTAAGTTGTGATGCGCATGTAGAAATGATAAAATACGCCGTTGTAATGTTAAAATTGCACTTGTTGTTCTCAATAATTTTTAGGTTCATATTCATGTTATGTTCTAGTACAGTTCATAGATGAAAACAATATTATGGTATTTGACTTCTTTGAAATTTTTTTAATTGAATTATTTATTTATTTTCTACTCAAAATTGGAGATAACTTTGGAGTTGACATAATTTATAAGTTGTTATCCTATTTATATTACGACTGGTTTAGATCATATTGTGTTGTATGTGGCCCCTGAACAAACATGAGTTGTACACCCCTCACTTAGAACGTTCCACAGTTTAGCTGCATGGAACGGAAATGCAGTTTCACTCCGTTTAGTCCTGGCTCTGGGCTCCAGCAGATAGACTGATCCCTGAGGTTCTGAGTCCATGATGGTTCATATGGGACCAACATGTCCCAGATGTACTTTGGTGTTAGACCGTGGACAGACTTGGGTTGTTTCCATTAGTGTCCCTTCTACCTGGTTCTACTGGCTTTGTGGTGTTCCCCTATGGAAAAGGACCTGGTCCCATGGTACCTGGTCTTAGATTGTTGGTATCGACTCTGCTGAGGTTCCAAGTGATGGTATAATGTGGTTAGTTAGCATCATGGAAACTGATAATGCAATGATGCAGACGACTCCACCAGTCAATGTGCCACTTCCTGGACACGCCATTAAAAAAATATTCGTAGTTACAGTAAAGGGCAGTAAGTTAAACTCAATCTACAATACAACTTTGACATTCTGCAAAACTACACCATGGTTGATCGTGTCGGTTGAGACATTTCTGTCTTTGGTGGCTAATGAAATATATCAGCATGAGCTTTACAGTGCATGGTGATGTCCAGGTACGGTAGTATCTGTATGGAAGTGCTCTAAAGAAATAGTTCCTGGTATCGTAGTAGTAGTATTCGAGGTAGAGCCAATTCCATGTAGTAGAATCTCTTTATAGACTAGATGAGCTGTTTTAAGGTCTATTCTCTGAGCGACATAAAGCCACAAGACCAATATGGTGCTACTTCCTGGTTCTCGTGAGGAAAATATTTGAACACCAACAGTTCTCCTACTTTGAAATCATGGAGGGGTCTGAAATGTTAATTGTACTCAGTAAAATCACAATAAAAAGTAATTTTTTTTCTGAATATTGAAACTAAACCATCCTTTCAGAACGTGTCATCGCTGACGCATCAGGGGTTAAAGGGTTAATACACGTTGTTCCACTAATCCAGTACATACAATACATGTCAATAATTGGTAGAAACGGTTGAGCGTTTCTTCCATGGTCATCAGATATGACTCAATTGGACATTCAGAGGCTCCCTAGTTACCATGGAAACATCTTCTAAATCCAGTAATCCAGTGGAGTTACTCACATTTAGGCTTTTATGTTTCGTAAACATGAAAAATTGGGACAAAAAAAGGGGCGAGTATTTTTCAATGTTGATAAAGTGTCGTGTAATGAAATATAACATTTTGTTTATTTCAAATGTGTCACAGAGAAAAGAAAAAAAAAACACAAAGGAAGAAAAATGAAATAAATAAATAAAACGCAGCAGTCACATTTGTCATAGATTTAAAAAACACGTTAAAAAGGGAGTGGGGGGAAGTAAAAGTTACGTCCCACCCCTTATATTTAAAATAATTATGCTTTGCTTCCTGATGTGAAACGGTAACATTTAACTCCACATTAGTTTCATACACTTACAAAAAAAATCTTGGATCTTTTTAAATGTCATAGCTTTATTTAACCGCCACACTTTGAAATACAAAGATGTGCATTTTCTGAACCCTGAAATTAAAAGTTCACCTCAGTTCAGAATAACAACCATCTCACTCTTTAAGTAAACTGTGAATAGCTGGTAGTAAGGAATCATTTTTGGCCCTGAACATTATTTTTGCTGTTTGCAGGTCAGCAATATAAATTAATTTTTTTTATTAATCTTGACCTTAAGAATAATGAATTAGTATGTTCTAGAAATCCCACCTTGTGGATAAATCTTATTGCTTTTTTCTGTAGAATGACATGTGTTTTTTTGTTGCCTCAGACTTCTGCACAATAACTTATGTATGATAGAAGTGAACAATGAAGAATATGTAGAGTAAATGTGCTTTATTTAATATCGAGACGGTTCTTGATTAGTTCTGTACATGTTTTATGTATGCAGAATATATATATATATATATATATATATATATATATATATATATATATATATATATATATATATATATATATATATATATATATATATATATTCAGTACAATGAAAGTCAAACCAGTACAGTATTATAAGTTAAAGAAATTCAAATAAAAATATAGAAATGTAAAAGATGCAGCAACATGTTATAAATGAAACTTAGTGATAGTTTTTTTTTTTCCCCCAAATGAAGAAAATGAGCAGCATCTTAGTCATTTCTTTAAAAAACTCGAATGACACAAGAACATAACAGCATTATGGGTAGTTTTGTTAAATTTTTTTGAAGGTAAAGCAGTTGAAAATATAACAAATGTACAAGTGAAGCGATGAGAAAAGGTCACCAAGTAGAAGGTTGAAGCACACTTTCATCTTCAAAAGTGTAGACGAGAGAAACTGAACCTGTTGACCTGAACTGGGTCAAGAGGTTCAGAACCATTTGGTTTATTGAATAACTATTATTAAAGCTCGGTGTTTCAGTTTGTGACCTTAGTCAGAAGATGCGTAACATCTACTTTTGAATAAGATGTGAAACACGACAAAAAAAAATCAGTGAAGAATCTAATCCGACACATTCAAACACTGACGCCATTAACCACTTCACCTTGACCTCAATGGAAAACATCACAAGGTTAAAGGAAAGATTGAAAGGAGATGAATTATTGACAAAGGAAAAGACACTGTGGTGGAGAGTCCAGGTTGGGCGACTCTTACGAAATGTGAAACTATTGTTAATGAGAGTACATTGTGGTGATGCAATGACTCAGCGCAATAATGACTGAGCACTGAGTTCTTTCTCTGTCCATTTCTCTTGTTTGTATTTGTCCATTCTTACTTGTCCTTCATACCAAGTTGTTCTTGGCTCGTCACCTGGTGTCCCCTTTCCCCACTCCCTCCCTCTGGGGGGAGTGGCAGCCCTCGGCAGTGTCTGCTTGGACACAGGATCTGTGGTGGTGACTCGCTTGTGTCCTGGGCTGACCCTGGACCTCCTCCCTCGCCTGTCTGATGGATGGACCTGTTCCTCCCGTCATCTACAAATGGACGTTCATCTATAGACTGTCCATCCATGTGAGTGGATCTATCCTTCACTGTGGTTCTCCTCAAGATTTCTTCTTTATCCTACTGGGTTTTGGAGTTTTGTCTTGCCGAGAAGGAGGGTCCAAGGACAGGGGATGCTTGGGACTTATCTATTTCTGTTGTTTTGTTTTAGGTAAAGTCCTGTGAGATGACTTTGTTGTGATTGAGGGCTTTATAAATTGAAAAATTGAGTCGAGTTCTTTCTCTCTGTTATTTCTTAAACCTATTCTACATACATCTGTTCATGGTCACCTGGTGTCCCCCCTCCCCCCTCTGGTAGCTCTCAACAGTGTCCATGTAGGCCGCCATGGACAACAGTATCTCTGGTGACTCGCTTGTCCTGTCCTGACCTGTGACCCTGGACCTCCTCCCTTGCCTGTCTGATGGATGGAACCCCCCCCCCTTCATTTACACATGGATGTTCATCTACAGCCTGTCTGTCCATAGGAGTGGATCTGTCCTTCAGTGTGGTTCTCAAGATTTTTTTTTCCCCCACTGGGTTTTGGAGTTTTGTCTTGCTGAGGGTCCAAGGACAAGGGACACTTGAAACTTTTTATCTATTTCTGTAGTTGATTTTGTTTTAGGTAAATCTCTGTGAGATGACTTTGTTGTGATTGAGAAATTTGAAAAATTTAGTGTAATTCTTTCTCTGTATTTGTCATTTCTTAAACCTATCCTACATACCAAGTCTGTTCATGGCTGGTCACCTGGTGCCCCCCTCCCCTCTTTGGAAAGTGGCAGCTCTCTCAACAGTGTCCATGTAGGCCACCATGGACAACCGGATCTGCAGTGACTCACTTATTCTGTGCTGACCTGTGACCCTGGACCTCCTCCCTCGCCTGTCTGATGGGTGGACCTGTCCCCCGGCTTCATCTACAAATGGACCTTCATCTATAACCTGTCCATCTGAGTGGATCTCTCCTTCAGTGTGGTTCTCAAGGTTTCTTCTTTTTCCCTGCTGAGGGTCCAAGGACAGGGGATGCTTGAGCCTTTTTATCAATTTCTGTAGTTGATTTTGTTTCAGGTAAAGCCCTGTGAGATGACTTTGTTGTGATTTGGGCCTTTATAAATAAAATTGAAAAATTAAATTTAGTTCTTTCTTTTTCTGTATTTGTCATTTCTTAAACCTATCTAACATGCCTAGTCTGTTAATGGCTTGTCACCTGATGCCCCCCCCCACCTTTCCCCTCTGGGGGGAGCGACATCTCTCTCCGCAGTGTCCGTGTGGGGCCCTATGGACAACAGGATCTGTGGTGACTCATTTGTGTCCTGTGCTGACCTGTGACCTCTTCCTTTGTCTGTCTGATGGATGGAACCCCCCCCCCCCCCCCCTTCATCTACAGCCTGTCTGTCCATGGGAGTGGATCTGTCCTTCAGTGTGGTTCTCAAGATTTTTTTCCCCCCACTGGGTTTTGGAGTTTTGTCTTGCTGAGGAGGGTCCAAGGACAGGGGGCACTTGGGACTTTTTATCTATTTCTGTAGTTGATTTTATTTTAGGTAAAGCCCTGTGAGATTACTTTTTTATTTGAAATAAAATTGAAAATTTGAATTGAGTTCTGTCTCTCTCCCTCTGAATGTCAGACAGGTTTAAGAAATGACAAATGGTCTGTTCATGGCTGGTCACCTCGTGCCCACCCCTCTTCTCTCAACGGTGTCCACTTGGGACGCCATGGACAACCAGATCTGTGGTGATTCGCTTGTGTCCTCTGCTGACCTGTGACCTCTTCCCTTGCCTGTCTGATGGATGGACCCCCCCCCCCACCTTCATCTACAGCCTGTCTGTCCATGGGAGTGGATCTGTCCTTCAGTGTGGTTCTCAAGATTTTTTTCCCCCACTGGGTTTTGGAGTTTTGTCTTGCTGACGAGGGTCTAAGGACAGGGGATGCTTGGGACTTTTTATCCATTTCTGTAGTGGTAGTTTTAGATAAGACCCTGTGAGATGACTTTGTTGTTTGGGGCTTTAGAAATAAAATTGAAAAATTTAACTTGGTTCTTTCTCTGTATTTGTCATTTCTTAAACCTGACATACAAAGTCTGTTTATGGCTGGTCACCTGGTGCCCCCCCCATCTCTTTGGGGAGTGGCAGCTCTCAACAGTGTCCATGTGGGGTGTCATGGCCAACAGGATCTGCGGTGACTCGCTTGTGTCCTCTGCTGACCTGTGACCCTGGACCTCTTTCCTCGCCTGTCTGCTGGATGGACCTGTCCCACTGCTTGATCTACAAATGGACGTTCATCTATCACCTGTCCATTCATGTGGAAGGATCTCGGTGTGGTTCTCAAAGATTTTTTTCCCCCACTGGTTTTGGAGTTTTGTCTTGCCAAGGATGGGGGACGCTTGGAACTTTTTACACATTTCTGTAGACGATTTTGTTTTCAGTAAATCCCTGTGAGATGCTTTTGTTGTGATTTGGGGCTTTATAAATAAAATAGAAAATTTTAATTGAGTTCTTTCTCTCTCTCTGTATGTCAGACAGGTTTAAGAAATGACAAATACAAAGTCTGTTCATGGCTGGTCACCTGGTGCAGGAGTGGCAGCTCTCAACAGTGTCCATGTGGGGCGCCATGGACAACAGGATCTGCGGTGACTCGCTCGTGTTCTCTGCTGACCTGTGACCCTGGACCTCTTCCCTCGCCTGTTTAATGGATGGACCACACACACACACACCTTTCATCTACTCATAGATGCTAATCTATAGCCTGTTGGTCCATGGGAGTGGAAGGATCTCTATGTTTCTCAAAATTCCTTCTTTTTCCACCTGAGTTTTGGAGTTTTTTTGTTGCAGAGGAGAGTCCAAGGATGCTTGGGACTTTTAATTATGTAGTTGATTTTGTTTTAGGTAAAGCCCTCACAGGTGATTTTATGAATAAAATTCAAAGTACTGCCACCTTTAGCATTAGCTATTATGACCTAGCTAAAGAATGACTGGACTCAATTATCTTATCGCAGTCTTCAGAGTTGATTGGTCAAACTGTGTACTCTTGGTTGGAACAAAAACCTGCAGCCACCATAGCTCTTTGTGAAACAGCTGGGACATGCTAGTTATAAGGTGACAAATGTCTACTGTATTTTGTCCAATTGTTCCTTGTCCTGATGTGTCTCCTGTCTTGTTATATCCCCACCCTTACAGTACAGTGCCTTGCAAAAGTATTCACCTCTCAACCTGTTTTGTTTCATCAGTGCCTGGATCTAAAATAAAAAATGGTGGTTTGGGGTTTTGTTTCATTTAACAGAACATGCACACAATATTGGAATATATATTATTTTTAATTGTGGAGGAAACAAGAAATGGCAACTCTTTTAGGTTTGATGGTTTACACTTGTGCACAGTGATATTTAAATCTGATCAGATTCTTAATTTTATTGGTGTGGACTTTGGCTAGGCTATTGTAAAAATCCTCTTACACCACTCAAGTGTTTCTTAGGAGTATGTTCGTGACCATTGGAAGGTGAACTCCAGTTCTAGTCCCAAATCACAGACTGACTGAAGCTGGTTTTGCACAAGACTGTCCCTAGATTTGGCACCCCTTCGTTCCCTCGACGTAGACCAGTTTCCCAGTCCCTGCTGCTGAAGAACATCCAACAACGTGATACTGCCACCACCATGTTTCACTGTGGGGGTGATGAGATGTGCACCAGACATAATACACTTTCCCATAGTTCTAAGTTGGTTCTAAGAAGTAAATAGTATATGTGTATATATATATATATATATATATATATAGTGACACTTAGATTACACACATAGAAACTCCCAAGCATCCCCTGTCCTGAAACCTCTCCTCGGCAAGAAACTCCAAAACCCAGTGGGAAAGAAGAAGAAATCTTGAAACCACACTGAAGGACTGGTCCACTCCCATGGACGGACAGGCTGTAGATGAACGTCCATTTGTAAATGAAGGAGGAGGTCTGGGGTCACAGGTCAGCACAGGACACCCAGCGGAACTTGTCGTCCATGACTCCCTGTGCATTTAACTGCAAATGTTTAAGTTTTTATTTTTAATAAAGAACTTTGACAATGCTCATATCTATGAACAATCCTTTCAGATGGATAAAATAACTTGCCTATGAACTGGCTTTGATAAAAATAAGTGCAAAGTTAGTAATTTTCACCATGTTATTAAGTGTGTAGTATATTTGAATTATTAAATGGACTAGACATACAAAGCATTTCACAACTGCCAACCCTCCAATCACTAAACAACCCAGTCTACCCAGTGAGCCATAGTTTGCTCTTCACATGACAGAGGAAGCCATGAGAAATTAAAAATGCTTGCCATGAAATCAACCAACAAAAATAACTTAAATATAAACAACTAGAAATGCCTTAAGAAAAATAAGTGTAAAGTTTTTTTGACATGTTATTAGTGTGTTTGAACAGCCTTCACTTGTACAGTACATAGCATACAGTGGATCACACAGCACGGAGCACAGAGTGGAACACAGAGCACAGCATAGATCACACAGCACAACACAGAGCACAGCCGGGTCTCGAACCTCTGACCTCCCAATCACCAAACAACCCACTCTACCAACTGAACCACAGATAAACACAACAGTTTGTTCTTCACATGACAGAGGCATGACTGAATTTGGAGATTGGAGTAAACCACTGACTTTATTTGGTTAATTCAACCTTCAAAATAAAGCCTCCACTCACCTGCCTCTGTGGCTCAGGCTGGTAAAACACTTAGTTAGTAACAGAAAAATGTGGGTTCAAGTCCCACATGAGTCAGAGTTTTTTGAAGGCTGTCGTCCAAACGGTAGATTGAAAAACCTTCAAAACCAGGTGTTTCCTCACCAGTCGCTGTGGCTCAGGCTGGTAGAACACTTGCTTAGTAACAAAAGAATGTGGGTTCAAATCCAGCATGGGTCACAGTTTTTTTAAAGGCCAAAATCCAACCAGTAGATATAAAAGGCCACCCAAAACCTCCTCTGTCACCGATGGGCTCTGCTGGCTCAGTGGACGAAAATGCGTGCTTAAGACGCAGATCTGGTTCAAATCACCGGTTCGAAACCCACCACCAGCAGTTGAGCTTCAAAGGGTGCCCCAGGCAAATTGCAGGGGTAGGAGGGGCTGGGCGTCTGCCCCTCCGAAAATTGTAGAAGTAAAAGCTGGCGGTTATGAGAAAGTGTACAATAAATGACTGGACTTTTGTAGTACTACTACTATATTAATTATCATAATTAATTATGACTAGTAGTAGTACTACACTACTAGTGTACTAGTACTAGTACTACACTAGTGTAGTAGTACTAGTAGTACTACTACTACACTAGTACACTAGTACTAGTAGTACTACTACTACTACTACTAGTACTACTACTACTAGTAGTAGTACTACACTAGTCCAGTCAAGTGTAGTACTACACTAGTAGTGTAGTACTACTAGTAGTACTACTACTAGTGTAGTACTACACTAGTAGTAGTAGTAGTACTACACTAGTAGTATTATCATAATTATGAAATATATTATCATGTACTACTACTACTACACTAGTCGTAGTACTACACTAGTCCAGTCAAGTGTAGTACTACGACTAGTGTAGTAGTACTAGTACATGATAATACATTTCATAATTAATTTTGATAATTATCATAATTAATTTTGATAATTATGATAATTATCAAAATTAATTAATTAATTATTATTAATTAATGATAATTATCATTAATTATCATTAATTATGATAATTATCATAATTAATGATAATTATCATAATTAATGATAATTATTAATTATGATAATTATCAAAATTAATTATGATAATTAATGATAATTATTAATTATGATAATTATCATTATTAATTATGATAATTAATAATGTTAATTATGATAATTATCATTATTAATTATGATAATTAATTAATTAATTAATAAATAATAATAATTAATAATTAATTAATAATGATAATTATGATAATTATCATTATTAATTAATTAATAATTAATTAATAATGATAATTATCATTATTAATAATTATTAATAATGATAATTATCATAATTATCATTATTAATTATGATAATTATTAATAATGATAATTATCATAATTATCATTATTAATTATGATAATTATTAATAATGATAATTATCATAATTAATAATGATAATTATGATAATTATCATTATTAATTATGATAATTATTAATAATGATAATTATCATAATTATCATTATTAATTATGATAATTAATAATGATAATTATGATAATTATCATTATTAATTATGATAATTAATATATTACACATTAGGAATTACTAAAACTTCAGTCATTTCCTGTCTTCATTTTCATAACCCCCAGCTTTCACTTCCCGAAACTTCGGAGGGGCAGACCACCTGACCCTCCAACCCCTTTCACCGGGGAACCTATCCAACACCAGGACATCTGTGACTCAAGCTGGAACCAAGCGGGGCTTGAACCCGTACTCTTATGTTATCTACCAAGCGTTCTACCAGCCTGAGCCACAGCGACTGGTGAGGGAACACCTGGTTTTGAAGGTTTTTCAATCTACCGTTTGGACGACAGCCTTCAAAAAACTCCCGAAACTTCGGAGGGGCAGACCACCTGACCCTCCAACCCCTTTCACCGGGGAACCTATCCAACACCAGGACATCTGTGACTCAAGCGGGGCTTGAACCCGTACTCTTATGTTATCTACCAAGCGTTCTACCAGCCTGAGCCACAGCGACTGGTGAGGGAACACCAGGTTTTGAAGGTTTTTCAATCTACCGTTTGGACGACAGCCTTCAAAAAACTCCCGAAACTTCGGAGGGGCAGAACACCTGACCCTCCAACCCCTTTCACCGGGGAACCTATCCAACACCAGGACATCTGTGACTCAAGCGGGGCTTGAACCCGTACTCTTATGTTATCTACCAAGCGTTCTACCAGCCTGAGCCACAGCGACTGGTGAGGGAACACCAGGTTTTGAAGGTTTTTCAATCTACCGTTTGGACGACAGCCTTCAAAAAACTCTGACTCATGTGGGACTTGAACCCACATTTTTCTGTTACTAACTAAGTGTTTTACCAGCCTGAGCCACAGAGGCAGGTGAGTGGAGGCTTTATTTTGAAGGTTGAATTAACCAAATAAAGTCAGTGGTTTACTCCAATCTCCAAATTCAGTCATGCCTCTGTCATGTGAAGAACAAACTGTTGTGTTTATCTGTGGTTCAGTTGGTAGAGTGGGTTGTTTGGTGATTGGGAGGTCAGAGGTTCGAGACCCGGCTGTGTTCTGTGTTGTGCTGTGTGATCTATGCTGTTCTGTGTGTTCCATTGTATGATCTGTGCTGTGTGTTCCGCTCTGTGCTCCGTGCTGTGTGATCCACTGTATGCTATGTACTGTAGAAGTGAAGGCTGTTCAAGCACACTAATAACATGTCAAAAAAAACTTTACACATACTTTTCTTAAGGCATAATTGTTTATATTCAAGTTATTTAATCCATATGAAAGGATTGTTCGTAGATGTGTCTATATATATATATATATATATATATATATATATATATATATATATATATATATATATATATATATATATATATATATATATATATATATATATATATATATATATATATATATATATATATATATATATATATATATGGTCTTAGATGATAATACTGGCTATATTATATATATATATATATATATGGTGGCATGTGGTGGCAGTATAATGTCCTCATAAGTAGACCTTGTAGAACAAAATGTGGTCGAGACAACAGCTTCATATTAAACTTTTTGAATGATGTGCACAACAGTATGAGATTCAGAGGAATTAGAAAGGTGTCGTATAAAGTCTTTATTTTATAGTGTGTGTACTCATGAGGTAAGTACTGTAGTGATACATGGGTCTGGGTTTTGTTTCTCCAATCTCCAATTTCCAATCAAATGAAGGGTCATTCTTTTGACCCGACCTGCATATCATAGATGTACTATGGGTGAGTGTAAACACAAAGGTTCTAATTTGGCAAAAATGATACTAACATTATGAAGAGTCAACAGTGTCATCTTTATTTTAGTTCAGGTTCCACATGGTGTGATCATAATAACCTTATAGAAATGACTCCAAATTTGTATCAGATTGGAATCTGCAAAACTAATCATAAAAATAAAAAATTTGATTTGAAGACCAAAAAAAATTTTTTTTAGGACACCACTAGTCATTACCTCATTTGCACATGCGGTCACTTCAGTCGTATTCAGTTCGTACTCAAAACTGACAGTCACATTAAATGTTAATATGAACACATTTAAAAAATACATTTCACTGAAAAATCTAAATTGTGTTTTTATGTTCATGCTCATTTCTAATATCAGTGTTTTTTTTGTACTATATGCACACATAAGGGCAGGGGTACAATAAGACAGGAGACACAAAGAAACAAAGGTAAAGGTCAGACTAGATAAAAAAGGAAGTTCAACAAAACAAGTCGTGACGAACACCAAGTCATACCTCATTTCCTGGATATGACAAGTTATCAAGACTTTGTTCTGTAATTCAGTCACACACGCTGAGGCAATGAAAACTCAACAGCAGTTTGATTTAAAATATTTTTTATACATTTTATGTTTGTATCTGAGCCTTATGTTGAAAACTTTCAAATACCCTGCAGCAATCACAAACATCCAATAGTGCCAGTCCATTAACAATTACATGCCAGACCAAGTGTAAGAAAATCCTTTGGACAAGTACAGTCTATAACATTCAATGAGGTCACAGCTCATTTATTTTATTTTGACAATTTCAATATATTGGGAGTGATTTGACCTAACTTTTACAGGAATAAACAATTTAAAAAACAAGTTGAAAATTTAAAATCACAAAACTTACCCATGATTGCATTTTTGAGTAATTAACCAGGCTGTGAGTTTTTAAAAGCCTCAGGAATATTTTGCAGTTCTTTAGAGTTAATTTATTGATATATATAGGTCATTAAAGTACCTTTTCATGATATGCACATTTTTTTGACATGGGATTTTGGGTTTTCATGAGCCGTTTGCCAAACAAAACAAAATACCTGATATATTTAAGTTGGTGTGCAATGAATCTAAAATATATTAAAGTAATATTTATCATAATATTATTGAAAATAATGGATTTTATTACAAAATGCAAATTTTTTGAGAAGGAGCTGTATATTTTTTGGGACTTTGTTTTTATCATAAAAGTTTCTTTCTCACCTGTATGTGAAACAAAAAAGGAAAAACAAATTATATTTGGAGGAAAAAAATTTGATTTTTTTTATTCATGGATTTCCAAAAAAATACCACATTTAAAGAGATTCATTTATTCAGTCCAATGTCTTAATAGTCAATAGAGTAGTTTTTGTTCTGGATAATGGTTCCTCTGAGGGTCCACAGTCTGTCTTTTCTCTCCTGTGGGGTTCCGGTCCACTCTTCCTGGACCAAATCCTCCAGCTGGGTCAGTTTGGATGATCTAACATCACTCTGGTCTTCAGCTCCTCTACAGTTTCTCTAGAAAACAATTTCACTATCTCAGGACTTGGACTGGGTCATGTCCTTGAACCACTTCTGCACTACCTTGGTGGTTCTACTTGGCGTTAGTGTCCTTCTGGGACGTCCAATCAGGAGTTTCTCTACAGACACTTTCACATTGTCATCCAGGATGTTGATAAAATTATTGTAAATGTCTGATGTCTTGTAACTTCATAAGGTTTGTGGAACCACGATCAGAGAAGTTCCTTAGGATTATAGCCTCTAACCATCACATTATGTTTCCTCCAATAGAACAATACAACTATCCTGAAGAACACTGTCCAACCATCACCACGGAAACACAAAGAAGCATCAAAACTGAAATACACTGTCCAACCATCACCACGGAAACACAGAAGCATCCAAACTGACCAACACTGTCCAACCATCATCAAGCATGGTGGCGTTAGCATAATGCTAAGGAGTGGTTTCTCTGCCAGTGGTACCGAGAACCTCATCAAGATACAAAGCATCAAGAAATAGGAAAACTATATCAACGTCTGGACGACAACATGAAAGTGTCTGCAGAGAAACTCCTGGTTGGACGTCCCAGAAGGACACGAACGCCAAGTAGAACCACCAAGGTAGTGCAGTAGTGGTTCAAGGACATGACCCAGTCCAAGTCCTGAGATAAACCATCTAGAGAACCTGTAGAGGAGCTGAAGACCAGAGTGATGTTATATCATCCAAATGGAACCAGCTGGAGGATTTGGTCCAGGATGAGTGGACCAGAACCCCACAGGAGACACAAGACAGACCGAGTAAACCTTGGGTATGAATCATTTTAAAGATGGTGTTTTTTGAACAAAATACTCCTGAAATATTTTTTTCCCTCCAAATATTTGTTCTATACACACATACACACAACTGGTCCAAACTTTTCCAGAATGTCAGTAAAAATTATGCAGTTCTTCTTGGCACCAAATGTTGAGGCTTGATCGACCTCCACTGTTGCAGAAAGTTGGTTCAACACATTTCAATCTATCCCAAGAGGCCTTTTTGGAGATTTCTGAAATGGAAAAACACCACCTTTAAAAACAAACAAATTATATGTATTGAAACAAATAGTTTTAATTTCCTCAAAGAAATTTTTGTGAGAAATAATATAAGAAACAAGCCATTATTTTGCAGAATAACATTTTGGTTAATATTAAAAATATCAGTGGCTGTTTACCTTCCACATCACAGAACATTAAAGGATAATGTGTCATGACAGATCACCATTGGCAGTATACAAATACTTACTCTTCATGTGTGTTGTTGTCATAGAGATATGAAGAGCCATGATGTCAGGACGACTCAGTCCGGTCCAGTCCATGGAAGTCATGATGAAAAGACAAAAAATTAAAGAATTTAACACTTTCAAAATGTACAAAATAAAAGGTTCAAAAACTTAAGTGTACTTTGTATTACTGTCAATATTTGTGAAGTCTAAACTGAAACTGATTATTTTTTGTCACTCCAATCAATATAGATTTTCCTTTTAACAGAACGCAATCAGTGGAGCATTTAAGACAGTTTTAGATGAAAATAAAAAGTGCATCAACATCTCCAAAACAATATTGCCATCTCATGGTAAGATTCAACATTACAATAAGTAAGTATTCAGAAAGACTAAACTGTGCTGACCTATGACCCCACCCTCTCCTGTGTGATGGATGGACCCCTTTCATCTACAGCAGGGGTCTGTAACCCTGGTCCTAGAGTGTCACAGTCCTGCATGTTTTAGATGCATCCCTCTTCCAACATCTGATTCAAATGATCAACCTATCATCAGTCTCTGCAGCAGACTGATAATGGCCTTCAGGTGTGCTGATAAAGGGAAACCTCTAAAACATGCAGGACAGTGACACTCTAGGTCCAGGGTTACTGAGTCGATCTGTGGTTTTCCCCAAAGTTTCTTCTTTCCCACTGGGTTTTGGAGTTTTTTTTCTTGCTGAGAAGGAGGGTCTAAGGAGAGGGGATGCCTGGGACTGCATCTATTTCTGTCATTGATTGTTCTCTCCAATCAACCCTGTAAAGCCCTGTGAGACGACATTGTGATTTGGGACTAGAAATAAAATTGAATTGAAAATGCAATTAAACAAAATTGTCATTTACAATTCATTAACACAAGTATTTAGTCGATGTCCTGAACATATTTTTCCCCACTAGAATACTAGTTTGGACTTTATTTTATGACTGACAATGGTAATTATGAAACTGAAATTATTGATAAATATATGCACTAAAATATGTGTATTGAAGCATTTAATTTTATTCATCGTTTCCCCAAACCTTTCCAAATGTTGCCTTTATTGGAAAAGTAATTCCCCAACTTTACCCTCTGAAATGTATAAACATAAACCTCTAAAACTGCCTTTTTTTTTTTTTTTTTAAACAAAAAGTTCTCTACTTTCAAATTGCACAGTCATTGGTCCATTGGTAAATGGTGTTTCCGTCCATACCGACCAAATGCAGACAAATACACCCTGTTTTTTTCAAAAAAAATTCTAATTCAGTAAGAATTTAGCTTTCTACCCATTAAGTAAATGGAAAAGTGTGTGTATTCGTCCAAACTACAGGGTGTTGCCTTTACACAGAGATCATTCTTTTTATTTGGACTGCAAATGGTTGAAGAGCATAACTGCCATTGGGGTATTTTTCAGGTGTTTTAAGCAAAATCACCCCGGAATGGTTAGGGTTAAAATTTATTTACCCCTACTATCATATGTGAAATGTAAACAAATAAGAATTTCATACATCTACCGACAGTGGGGAAAATGGTCAATTACAAATGACATTACAAATGTTTTATCTTCCCATGAAAATGGAAAGATAAAACATGTACAATTTAAAGATGATAAAATTAAAAAATATACCTAAAACCAAACATGTATGCCAAATGTAATCAAGCTCAGGGTTAGCTAGCTACGCTAACAGATGTATTCATGCATGCACCTTGGGCCTGTGAACCCTGGTGTTCCACAGCAGAACCACTAGGGCCGGCCCAGTCTGGATTCTCTCGAGGTTTTCAGTCCAATTTTGCACCTTATGACAAATGCACAGACTGATTCATCACAATTATTGGTCTCGGATGGCGTAAAAGATTTCATCTGAGGCAATTTAGAGAAGATGTGTGCAATTTTTAAAGTGTCAATTATCGACCAATTGTCCCATTTTCATCTTAATGGCTCAAACTCTCTCTTCATCCATTAAATGTAGGATGGGAAGTATCCAGCAGATGGCAGTGTTACACTTCAAATATCATTGGGCTGCTCTGAATGCCTCTTTCTTGTTGCCTATAACTAATGATGTCCTGATCCATCTCCCCCTCCCTCCTCAAAAAGGTGAATACTGGTGGAATTTCAAGGTCAGTCACCAAAATGTATTTTCACAGTAATATTTTATTATTTATCAACCTCTGTTTTCAAAGGACCTAACAAAGGTTTATCAGTCTTTATTGCCTGACATTTATACTATTACAATGATCTATAAATCATGGAAATATTAGTCTTTTAGTGTAAAAATCACAAAAAAATGTTTCACTAAAATGTTAATAACCTTAAACATCCTAAGATATACATGTAGAATTGTTCCAGAGGTGGAAGTAACTAAGTATAAGTATTTCTTTTACTGTACTTCAATAAATCTTTTTTAGGTATCCATACTTCTGGCAACTTTTTACTTTTACTCCCTACATATGTTCATAAATATATGTAATTTATACTCCTTACATGTATATACACATTTGTGTACTTTATACTCTACATTCTCAGAATAGACTACTTTTTCAAACTAGACAAATTTGACAGTATGAAAAAGTAATAAATGAGGAATTGTGACTTACTATATCATAATTGACATTTTCTCATAATTTTAAGTTCAATCTCAGAATTTTTAGATAAAAATCAAATTTTTCCCTCAATTTTGATTTATATCACTATTTAGATTTCTTAACTCTCATAGTTATCTTTTTTTAAAAACTTAATTTATGACTAATTTTTCCTAAATGTCCTGTCTATACCAGCAAAACCAAGTTCCATGACCCAATCAAACTATACAGTCAAACCAGAGGTTCAAGTGGTTTTAGTTCACTGAAAAAAATACACGGGTGAAATTAAGAAAAATAAATGAAAAGGTCGTGTTTAACAGCGCAATGCGCAAGTCAGCTGTGAAATTTATAACAAAGTGCGAGTCGGCTGATCATTATCAGCTAGCTAGCCACACCTCAGCTGATTTTTCCTCAATCAGGTGGGAGGACCGTGCAGCGCTGATCCGACGGCAAAGTCCCGCCAAAGACGTGGAGGCTGAAGGAAGCGCAGAGATTTACCTTGGTGTTCACGTGCAACCTGTAGGGAGCAAGATGCCTTAGACTGCAGAGAAGCTCAAGAAGGACCAGGCCGTGGCGAAGACAGCATTCATCCACACAGTGAACTCCTTTAAGAGAACCTTTAAAGAGAAACCAGCAGAACTGGGTGACTTGTTCAACAAACTCACTAAAGAAGCAGACAAAGCATGGGAGGTGAACGACAACCTGTAGGCCCAGTTCCTCCAAGACAAAGAGGAGGGAGACCCTGTCCTGGATGACGGTCAAAAGGCTGACCTCGCAAAGACTGCTGGTGAATGTGAGGAACAAATGAACAAGATCAAAAGTCTGCTCCAAGATGTGCTGTGGACCAGGTGCTCACTGCGCTCCAAGTGTCCGAGAGGGAGGGCAAGTGGACAGCCAATCGCAGAAAATAGAAAATAGGACCTGTATGGTAGATGAGTCCCCTCTTAGCATCAAACCCTCAATCACAACCCCAGTCAGGCTCGTCTGGAACCGCAACCAAAAGTTCAGAGGTGTAAGCCTGAATGACATGGTCATGAAAGGTCCAGAGGTCCTCAACCCCATTCCAGCAGTCCTCAAGTTTCTAAGTCGAGACAAACCCACAGGATGCATTGCTGAGCTTTCTATGTGAGAAACATCCAATCTTCCTCAGTTCAAGCACTTTCAACAAGAACGCCTTTTACTGCAGCAGGACAGCTATGTCGATGACATCCTTACCTCAGATGACAACCTAAGCAGCAGTTCAGAATCTCAGATGTGGAATGGTTCAGAAACCTGTCCGAACTCCTGAAAATCACTTCCTTGGTCTGGAGGGCAGCAAAAAGTCTAACCCTCAAGTCGTCAAAGTGGGAGGAGGTTCCACCCAGCGGCATAGTCACTGCCAAGGAGAGGAAAGATGCACTGACTGACCTACTTGTTGCACAAGAGGGCACCAAATTCCCCAGCAACACAACAGGCAGGCTTGTGGTCTTCAAAAAGCAAGTCACTGGCTCCTTGTGTGTGGAGGAAGAGTGCGGAGCTTCAAAGATGATCACACTGTTGTCCCTCTGCTGCCGGGTAACTCATGGGTGACAGCACTGCTAGCTGGTGAGTCTCACAGTGAAGCACACGATGGGCTGTCCGGGACCCTGCTCAAAATGAGGAAGGAGGCCTGGACCATCTGAGGAAGAAGCATTGTACCTGCAAAAAAAAAATCAAGAGCAAGAAAATGCCAACAAGTCATGGCTGACTTGCCTCCTGAGAAGACTGAACCCACTGCGCCCTTTGAATTCACCACTGTTGACCTCTCCGGGGCATACTAAGTCAAGAACAAGGTCAAAAGAAGGGTGAACATGAAGGTCCGGGGTGTGGATTTCTGTTGTCTGTCGAGGAGTAGTAGTGCCTGTGTTTGACTTTGAGTTGTGACCTTGCCTGTATGGCTACCGTCGAGTGGGAGGTGTGCAGTCAAACGAGAGCTTCAGATGGTATCAGTTCACTGAAAAAATGCACTTCAGCTGATTTTTCCCTCAATCAGGTGGGAGTAGATTGCACAGGTGTAGTTAAGTTTATAGGTGCGGTAGTGAGGGCTGTACAAAAACCTGAGCCCTGTGCTTGCGCTGAGAAAAAAAAACAATACGTAACTTCGGAAAGACTGGAGAGGCAGCGTTTTTTTTTATTTTATTTTTTTTATCCAAGGCATAAACTTTAACAAGAGAGGGAAAAAAAAAAGAAAATTTAAACTAAACAACTGTTGTCAAGTGGACTCAGTGAATTCCAGTATCTTTAAAACCTCCAGTGATCACACCCTTTTCAAGTTGAGGAAAATTGCACAGTATAGACAACGAAAATAAACCAACCCAAACCAAAAACAAACACATCTACACTAACTCGCTTTTAAAGGATTTATTTTTGGATACATAAATGTTTGGATTTTTTCCTGCTTAAATACGTATTTCATAGATTGTAATAAAGTAAAAAGTGAAGTGGCTTTTTTTTGCAAAGTTGTACTTTTTTTTATTTTTTTTACTTTTACTTCAGTAAAGGAGTTGAACCAGTACTTCTACTTTTACCAGAGTATTTTCTTTCCACACAAGTACAGATTGTGAGTACTTTGACCACCTCTGCAAACATGCACACAAATCTAAAGTACATTCTAAACTCTACTCAAAACTCCACTAAATATAATAAAACATCTGAAACTTATGTAAAAATATTAACATGTGTACAATTAACATGTTTATTCAACACCTTCGACAGTTTCAATAAAACTGTTCCATTTAATTGTGAAGATTTTGAATCAGATTAATCATGATGGGTTCATTTCGACAGCCCTGGTAATTACCTTACTGAGCAGTAACCGTCGATAGAAGGACTTGGTCAATGGCGAAGCAGCGTGAGCTCTGAGTGACTCCACATCTGGCTGAACATCTGCTCCTGCACACACTACTGGTCTGGGTCTCCAGACAGGGCACAGAGTAACAAGGCCCTGTGGGAAATGCAGTTCAGTGCAGAGGTGGTCAAAGTTCATTCTGTACTTAAGTCAGTGCTTCTCAAATCCAGTCCTTGTGGCCCAGTGTCCTGTGTGTTTTATATCTCCCGTTATTTGTTTGAATTTTCAAACAAAAACTAATAAAAAATTAAGGATAAAGAAAAATGGAAATCAAAACAAGTAAAAAAAAAATCATTTCAAAAAGTTAAAAGTAAATTAAAAATAGTTTTAAATTTAATAATTACATAGATATTTTAAAAAATAAAAAATAGCCCTCTTTAAAGGAAAAAATATTTTTTGGAAAAATTCTAAACATTTAAATTAAACAATTTAAGAGGTTTTAAATATTAAAAAATAAGAATTAATTTAACTTAAAAAATAAATGAATAAATAAAAAATATCTCCCTCTTCCATCACACTTAGAAGCTCTTACATCATGATTAGGCTTCTGAAGAGCTGATCAATAATTGAACTCTGTGTGATAGAAGAGGGAAATAAGTAAAACATGCAGGACAGCGGGCCACGAGGACCAGATTTGAGAACTATTGACTGAAGTAGACGTACAGCTGCTGGTGTGAAAAAAATACTCCAGTAAAAATAAAACCCCTTTGCTTAAACTACGAGTACTTTTTCCAAATTAAACAGATGTGACGGTATGAAAAATAAGTCACCTCAGAGGGAAAATAAATGGAGAGAACTTGACTTTGTATCTCATAAATTTGACAGTTTTTATCTCATAATTTTCGTCTCACTTGTGCCAATTTATCTCATTTTAGACTTCTGATAATTGTGCATTTCTTGTCTCATATATTGGACTTTTATCTCATAATTAAGGATGTTTAAAATCTTATGTTTATACCTCTTTTTTTCCCCTCAATACCCGAGTACTGTGACCTGATTAAACACATTATCTACAAAGTAACTCACTATTAAAGGTTTTATTTTTGGAAACATTCATGATTTTCTTTTCTTTCTTTATATTTTTTTCTTTTGCAGTATGATCATTATTATCCGTTTTTATTTTGTTTTGTCTTTTAAATTGAGTTCAAATAAAGACTATCAATCAAAAAATCTATCAATATTGTGCAATTCAGTAGGAATAGTTTCATTTACAACAACAAAAAAAATCCTGTTTTCCTTTTTTTGCTGTTGAGATTAATTCAGGTTTTAATTTTCTTTTTAAATACATTCCTGTGACTCCTATGTGTTAATTACATCTTATTTGGAAGGATTTCACTCTAAAAAGATTGGAGAACGTGATATTGGTCAGATAAAAAAATATATATATATGTATTTTTTTTACTTTATTACAATTGAGAAGTTGTACTTTTCTATCTTTACTTCAGTGAAGGAGTTGAATCAGTACTTCTACTTTTACCAGAATATTTTTTCCACACAAGTAGCTGTACTACTCAAGTACAGAATGGAAGTACTTTTGACAGCTCCGCTAGTTCTGTGGTACACTTACCTGCCACGCTGGGTAAATACTCTTCAGCTGCACAGGAACAAACACTTGTGCTCGTCTACGCTGTGACACTTTTGTTCAGGGAGCGTGTTATGGTGTGACACTGTAATGAAGTGAGAATGATTTCATTTGGGGAAGAGTTGCCCAAGCTGTGGAGCTCAGACACGTGCACCATATGGCTCAGCAGCAAACATCTGGTGCTCCTGTATGTTCTCACGGGTCCAGACAGACACAATGAAGCTTCATGTTAGAGGAAAAAAACAAAACCCCATCAAACATCTGTGGGGAATGTCTTGTTTATACTGCGAATGCTCACCTTTAGTCTTAAGTGTTCCACAACTTTCCTGGGGAGTCTTCATAGTCTCCACGAAATCCTCAAATGTTCGTGAAGGATACGGACGAACCTGGAAAGAAGCTTCATGCTAGGGCTGCGAGCAGGGCCGGATTATGGATGCGTCTGGATCAGGAGTTTGTACTTTTATCAGTTACTTTTTAAATACAATTCCTGAAAAAATATATATCCCAACAGGTCAATTTAGTAAAGTGAGCATAAGAAATATTTCTACCCTCCAAAAACAGTGCGTGCAATAACAAAGAACACAGTAATATTGATGAAATAAACATGTAATGACTCCTTTAAGGACATGCCCAGCTGAGTGGACATTTTTGTAACGCCATGAAAGATTCATAACAAAGATTTCAATCACATTGCTTTTTCTCATGTCTAAAGAGAAATAAAAATAACCTGACTCTCGCCATCTGGTATCACGGTACCATGTGGGACCCTTCCACAATCAATCTGTTTTCAAACAAGGGGCCTTATCTAAAATCCTTGCATGGATTAGATGAAGGATGTGTCCATCATCTTGACTCACGTGACGTAGCTCAGAGCGACGGCAGGATGAAGAGCCATACCCCAGGCAGACCATCAGAACAAATGAGACAGTATGGCTGCACCTAAACACACCGCTGTATTGTCTGGAAATGACAGTTGTACGTGCACGGAAAATCTGAGGATAAAAGGCAACGGCCAGCAGATATTCTTTTAACTTCCCTATGGAAAATGGGTAGACCAGCGGCTTGCAGAACTTGGTCTTAATGCGTCAGATATTCCAGAAAAACCCTCTGGTCTATGTCTGAAATGCCTTAGTTTGGTATGGAGACCAGCCACAACGCCACCCAGTCATGGGAAGTTCCATCCGACGACACCGATTGCCTCCTTTGTTTTTCAGAAAGCCTGAACCTCACAATACTCTGATGGTTGCGTGCGTCTAGTTTAGCGAAATGCAGCCAGATGACGAGAGTCAGGTTAGAAAAATATCACTTAGGAAAACAAATCTTGACTAAGGTTCTTATAATTCATGCATTAAAGGGCCTCTTTTCCACACACTGATCATCACAACCACTGTGGATATATTCCGCAGCAAACCAAAAGCCATGTGCATCAGTTACAGTTCCGTCAGTTTTCGTGACAGCTGCCAAAAGTGCACTAAGGCCAAACAACAATTGGAACATGGGGAGGTTTAAAGCGTTTCGCATTGCATCGACTCCCCTGATTTAGTCTTATTCTTAAATGAAGCACAGCAGATTTGGTCTCTGAGTGGAAGAAGGAGACATATTGATTGTCGTTTCAAGGTTTTACGGGTGACGGCAGAGTTATGGTGGTGGTGGGTCGGCTCAGGGCCAGGAAAACAGATCTGGCCGTCGTCAGCATAAACAACGTCGCTCCATAAACATGTAGCGTGGGGGCATTTTGAGCAAACAAATAGACAGTTTTCTTCCCCTTCACACATCCGTACACATACGAGTGACAAACTACATTACCGTAAATGTGGTTTTATTAATAATAACAGTATCTCTTTTAATGAACATTGCAGATACATAGAAAATAAATCAGAAACAGGAGAGACGTCGTCTCAAGAGTCGTGAAAGTGCCTGGAATAATTCTGTGCTATATATTGTCATTGTTATTCATCATCATCATCGCCGCCGCCATCGCCAAAAATTCATCATGAAACAAAATGTGTATCATCCGAAAATGCAAACGTTGACACCAAAATGTCATTGAAATTTCATCCGATCTTTGTTTTAACCTCCAGTCAGGATTAGTGTTCCTACTCTGAGGCCGAGCAAACAATGACCGTTGGTTTCATGAATATGGCTCGATTGTCTTCATCTTAATCGCGTTCCTATCTTGATTATATTTACACGAGCGCATCCGTCGTGTGCTCTCCAATGTGATCTACCTCGGGAAGTTTTCACAAGGGGGGTGAGGGGGGTGGGGGTCTGATAATCTGATATTTCACTCTGAACAGTTTGAAGCAAACGCTTAAAGAAAAACTTACTCAGGCCAGTTTAAAGAACGACAAAACAAAAAAGACCTGACACTTCGAGAGAAAGCAAAGAGGGGAAAAGATTTTCATCGTTTCATGTCTTTGCATATTAACAAAAAAAACCAAAAACCTGCCTTTTAGAAAACACTGCAGATATTTTAGTATGAGGTTAGTTTGTGAAAATATAAAGGTTAGGTTTAAGGATTAAAGCGGCGCCTGATTGGATGAAATCGCACTGATCTGACCATATTAGCAAACAGGAAATGGTTTGCTTCAACTTGCTTTGGTCTTAATGTTTCTGCTGTTGAGTATAATTCAGGATTTAATTTGCTTTTTAAATACATTCCTGTGACTCCTATGTGTTAATTACATCTTATTTGGAAGGATTTCACTCTAAAAAGGTTGGAGAACGTGATATTGGTCAGTAGATTAAAAAAAAAAAAAAAATTACAAAGGTTACATCCTCTATTAAAACTAAATATCGATACCTCTTTCCCACGCGCAGGGTGTTTTTACGGCGCCCCCTCGCCGAGCGGGAACAGCAGCAAGCGTTCAGAACTAAAGAGTAAAAGCCCTGTTTTATTTATTAGGTATATATTTATCGGACGTGGAGAATGGCGAAGATGGAACAGAGCTGTCGTTTTGGAGGTTTGTAGCCCTGGACAGCTGTGTTTGGTCCTGTGGAGGAAACCAGGTAAATGCTTTGACTGACGCTGGATGTCATGCTTTCCCCTCCTCCTCCTCTTCCTCTTCTTCCTCCTGACATCATCATTAATGCAGCTCCATCCTTGTTAAATCAACCGCAAAACCTTGTGAAATCGATGTAAAAAAAAAACAAAAAAAAAAACGGCGAGCTGCTCTGAGTGTTGTGTTGAAATGTCAAAACTCTCCTTTTTTTTTTAATGATGGAAACACAAACATACTTTTTTTTTCTCTTGCAATATAAGGGTAAGACATTTAGTGAATGACCTATCGATTTTTTGTGAGCTATGCAGTTCCACATAACAAAACACTTTTTTTCATTACGTTTCCCCGTGTCCTTCTATCACAAACTTTATAGGTATAACTTCTCTAAGCAAATATCCCTCAGTTACAAAAATAGACTTTTTTTCCATAAAATAATACACATAATTAATTTTTCAGTGATATAATCATCTGTTAAGGTAAATAGCAAGGCTGTTTTTTTTTTTTTTTTAAAGTAAATGTTATCGTGAGAGAAACTTAGAGATGTGAAGCCTAGCACCATTTTCTTCGTATCGACGCCATCGCTCTTCCTTCCTCGACCTCTGGACTTCCGTGTTTTGCATATTCCGGTTGAGTCTTGTTTCTCAGCCAGAGAAACTTCAAACTCCGCCCTCTCATCTCTCCAAGGCCAAAAAACCCCCGCCCAACCCAAATCGTCATAAACTACACCGGCCGGAAAATGAAGATAAGGGTTGAACCGACACATCTCACAGGCCATTGCTTCACTTTTATACAAACCGAAACTAAAAAAGGAGTCCCAACTGATGATAAAACATAAAGAAGTCCCAAACACTGATGCTACAAAGAATTAGAAAACGTATGTACAGGACCCTGTATTCCTTGACTTATCTGGGTAAATTATCGGTGTTGGCTTGTGTTACTTGAGTGTTTATACAGGCATACAAAAAGTTGTCCTTGCTTCTTTCACTGTTCAGTTTCCATAAAAGCTCTTATTGGACCAAAACAAAAGGAAAACGGAAAAAATATTGGCCACAGCTGCATCTCTACCAGTGTGTCCGCCGGTGTGTGAAGCCCAACCTTCACCTCCCCCTGTTGTTTCCTGGAGCAAGTTCTACAGCAGTAGCTTAGTGCCTTTCGGGTCCGCCCGGCTCCGGTGCGTTTGGGGTCTGAGCGCCGGTGGCGAGTCCTTCCTGTGACGGACGAGCTTACAGATCCAGTCTACGCTGCCTGGCGTCGTCTCTGTCACCAGATGACGCTGGATATACTGGTTTCTCTGGGCAGCAGCGGCAGCATGGCGTTGTTGCCGTGGCTCTCTTCCAGGCTCTGCTGACGTGGCGACTTGGACTGCGGCCGCTGTCCGTTGAGAAGCGTCATGGGGATGTTGCAGTAGGTGTGCTGGTTGCCTAGCGATGACAGAGGCGGGAGGGTGCCGCCGGGCGGGAGGTCGTAGTCGTAGCTACGGTAATAGTGTTTCTGCCTCATCTGGGTGTGGCAAGAGTTGTGGAAGGTGGAGCGCAAGTCTGGATGTGCCGTCGCCATGGCGGTGGAGGTAGCTGCCGCCATGGAGATGGCCGAGACGGTTTGGAGCTCGCTGAAGGGGCCCTGCTCGCTGACGTCCAGCACCTGCTCGTGGGAGATGCTCAGAGGCTCCATGCGCTTGAAGGGCATCTCATAGAGCAGCTGCTTCCAGAACTTTGAGTTGAGCTTGTTGCTGGACGGCCCACGCCACTTGATGACCGTCAGCATCTTGATGGTGTGTTTAAGGGCCTCTACTTCCTGGTAGTTCATGATGCCGCGCAGCTCGGCGCACTCGATCAGGATGACTTTGATCTCGCCGGTCACCAGCATGTTGCGCAGCCGCGTCTCCAGCTCAAAGATGCTCCATCCCCTCCGCACCACGTAGCTGGGCGTCATGACTATGATGAGGCGCTTGCTCTGGTCCACGCAGCGGGCCACATCCTCGATGTAGGCTGAACACATGCACAGAGACACACAAGTGACACTGTAACTCAACAGCCGTTTCTACTTCCTCTTTGATAAACTGTACATACTCGATCATTTGAATTGGACATGACACTACACACATCTGCTGAATGGTGCTTCACTACTCTATCTCTAATTACACCGAGCTGGAAATATGTGGGATTTGTGGGGAAAAAAGATGATAGAGGTTTAAAATTCTACATCTGATCAATGTGAATATGTTTACTGAGGCTCATCTTTTGGAGATGGGCCTTTTCGACATGATGATGATTAAACGTCGACTATAGCATCAAACACTCATATCGTCTGCGCTGCGTCTTCAACTGTAAGTGTGCGTTTCTTCAGCTTTGTCCATGTAGACATGTACCTAATGCATGCTTTTAGCCCATACGAGTACCTCCTCATCAGCAAATGGATGGGATGAACTGGGCTTCTGTTGCTTATGATCATCTGGTGTGTGTGTGGATCAAGATAAACAGTTTGTGTGTGTACTAGTCTTTAAGCAAACAAATGCCACATCTTCTTGGCGTCCTCCCCTCTATATCTCTTGGTTCTTTCATGTCATGCTCTGCCCGAGGCTTGGCGATGAGAGAGACCTGATTAGAGTGAAGCTGAAGTCGGCCTATACTCCAACATGACAGGCTAATCTTTTTCCTGTTGGTAATTGGTCCTTGTGAGGTGATTGGCCACAATACTTCCCTTGAGCTAAAACTCCCATGGTGCAGCTTTGGCCTGTTTTGTTTGACCGATCAAGCAAAAACCCAGACCTTTTATTAATCTTTCCCGTGGTTGAAACAAACAAGAATGGATACTGTATAATTAGCTAATGAGTAGTACTTTCATTTTATGTTTTGAATTGATTCGACTGAAAGTAAATCTTCCCTCTCGGGCCAAGGCTTTATGACTTTATGGATTAAAATCTGGCTTTCAGAGACCTCGAAAGCTTTACAATCAAAGTGTTGAATGTGTAATAATTGATTCTTGTCTTCATAAAGATGAAATCAACATTAAATTACATGGGGCAGAAAATTTCTGTTGCCCTGGTCTCCCGAGAGTCTCACTGAAGAATTTCTGAAAAGGTGGAAAACAAAACTCCTTATGACAAAAAATAAAAAATGATGTTGACAAATGCAAACATTTCAGCCTGTCAGAAATGGCAACTTCTTACTAGCAACAATGTAAAACACAATGTACAGTTGTGCAAAAAATTCTTAGACCATCAAATGTCATCAAAACCAATGGTTATGCAATAAAGTACCAACTCCTGGGTGTATCATGTGACTAAGAGACAGAAAATAAAACATGGAATGTCTAAAAGCACTGTTTTTGTCAATACAGCATTGATAATGATTTAAGAACTGAAAAGATTTTTTTTTTTTATTATCAAGAATACCACTGAAATTGGATAGATGCCAACTCTGAAATAAAATTTATATTAGTCCAAACAAATGTACCTTGTTGGAACAGGTACTAAAAGGAACAAGAAATTAGAGACAAGGGGTGGTTCAATAATTTTTTCCATAACTGTATATCACTTTGCCAATAATAAGTATTGTCGTTTTTATTTTCTGCACTAAACATCAACTCTGGTCAAAGGTTAAATGTCCTGACATTAGCCCTCAGTGTTTTGTGTCTGGTTCAAATATGTAATTTACAGCTTTAAGCAACATATTTTTGGCCAAATTGTGATATCTGTGCGTGTTTACCCTTAATAAAGAAGCATAATTTTATGCAGAAATCAAAGAAATATGACTTTGGTAATGATTGTGTGAAGTTAAAGAATTCTTACTTTTCTATATTATATTAAATTACACACTATAAAAAATACTTACAAGAACTTGATTCATACTAAGCTAATCTTCTGACCAGCTTGTGTGAAAAACACTTTATTATCAGATATTTTGTCTGCATAATGGACGTAACTACAATTTACTTCTTCAAACCTTAGTATAATTTCCTATTCCTTTCTCTCATGCTAATGGGCTTAACAAATAACACACAACAGACTTGGTTCTACATGTAAAACCTTTTTGAGAACATTTAAATATTAGTTCATATATTAAATATGTGGCAAATATTTGCACATGCATTTTCATTTTATTTTTTACTTGTGCTGATGATTGTTGATGTTTTCTACCTATATTAAAAAGCTAATGTTAAGTTAACTCTCATCCATCTTTATATTATACAGATAGACCAAATAATAGCTGTTGATACAGTGGATTTTTAGAGTCAGAAGTGACTATATTTGGACAAAAGCTGCAGAATACTGGTGTGCTAAAGCTAACTTCTAGCTTGTGTGCTTCAGTCTACAGTCATTAAGAACTACAGTGGAGCCGACTGTTAGGGCTATTAGAAGGTCCAAATAAAACGTAAAATGACCCCTAAAAAAGTGGTAACAAGGGTCTTTTGCAGCTAAAATCAACAGACGGGGTTCTGTTAGCAACTGGCATTCAACACAGACTTCTCATCAGTGCTTGGGCATGTGCACATCTTGCATATTTAACCTTTAAAGAATATGAAACGTCATATTTTGAATCGCCGATTTGATGTCTGTTGACATAAGCGTTACAAAAATCGGGGGGGAAAAAAGTACCTCTAAGTAGTCTTGTGTCATCCTGGAAATGATCATTGGTGAAACCTAAACATAGATATGTCAAATTCAAAGTGGGATCATTAAGGTTTACAGAAAAGCATTTGAAAACAGTCATGTCAAAGTGGGGTCATGGCTCTGGCATAAACTGTTTCTCTACTGGTGTTCTGCTGGCGATTGCACAACAATAATCGCGCTAACCAGTTTATTCCAGTTTAATATGGGACATGTAGCATAAAAAAGTCAAGGAAAACCTTCATATTCTGTTGGAGGGAGTACTACAAGTGCCGAATAACAACAACACTGAATCTGCAGTTGATGGAGGGGAGTCATCGCTGAGACCGGATGCATAAAATGTAAAAAGTAAATAAAATACTAAATAATCAAGCGTAGCGTCGAATACTTATGAACAGCTCAGGAGAAGGATTGTTGACATACGTCGAAACCCCATGTGACCAAACTGTGTTTATCTATAGCTGTGGATTATGTTTTATTATATCAACTGTTGAGATGCTAATACAGTCCCAAAGGGAACTAAATGTTTATACAGAGACAATAAAACACAGAGCTGGAGTAGCGGCAGACACGCTTTAGATTCCTCCCAATCCTTGCATTTTTATGCCATTTTCCCATATTACAACCGTCCCCTGCATCAAGCACATAACACAGCAAGGGATTCGGTTTATAACCTTGGCGCAATGCCACTGAGGAGGAACGTAATTAGTAATGGCGGTATGTGCGGGAAAGACGGGCAGATGCAAGTATTGAAATGGAGACTAATAACATAATGACATTATCAAACTCATCTGTGTGATGAGTTAATCAAAGATAAGCACGGGGCATGGTGAAAGGCTCCGGCACAACGATACTGTGGCAAAACATGCATTAATATTCATGCATAAATAGCTTTCTGATTGCACAGCCGACACTAGTACACGGCAGCATGCAGGGGTACCGTTTACGTGGGGCTGGATCGGGGTGGGTTCTGTTGACTAGTTCATTATTAAGCCTCCCACTGGCTTCACATAGTGGAGCTCATGCACTTTAAATACTCCAGCACATAAATAGCCACACCTTCACTGTCGAGTCTGATTTAAGGCAATATTTAAGGCATTTACAGAGGGAAAAAAAAAGCACTTAACAGGCCACAGTGACATTTTGCACAGATTAGTCCTTAAATGTTTGCAGAGCTAATGACACTTTGTTAGCCCCACGACGCTACAAATTCCCTCTGATGGGAGCCTGTATCACATGATTTACATAATGGAGTGACTTATCCAGAGTAAAAACACTTAAAGATCAATTAGTTTAATGTGTGCTAATTGTAGCTCTACATTTATTTGGGTAGAATTATCAAATTTGTAATAAATACTTGATAAAAACTTTTAGTCTTCATCGCAAAATGGAAGTAATGAGATAAATGCTATAAAACCGTTTGATTGTCATCAAGGTAAAGACTCACCAGAGCATTAAATGTTTATTAAACGGCAGCTGACTATTTTTTCCTTACAGAAATGCCTAACTGTAGCCCTTAAAAACCTACCTTTCAATCATTTCAATATCGTTTAACAGTTTGCTGTTCCCATTAGATTTTCAGCCATTTATCTACGGTACAGCTCTTGTTAATTCTCCAATTTCTTCTCCGTAAACAAGTTCATTTTTCAGCCTGGTTTCTTGATACCATGTCGCACTAAAAGCCCAAGTTGACTTCAGGGCCCCATCAAACAACATCGGTATAATTTAAAAGACACTTTATGATGGTTAAGAGGTCTGATTAACCTCTAAATTGCAGGTGTCTGAAAGGTCCAAACACTCTCCAAAGAGGCTCTAATCAGACCGTCACCTGTTTCGTCACTGCATTTCAGGACAGATATAAAATAAAAACGAAATAAGACGAAAGAGTTTCATGGGAAGAACCCCTAAGTGCCCCTTTCAGCCCGCTCCACGGTTGTTAATAGAGAGATGATGCCCATGTTTGCAGGTCTTAGTCACGTCACAACACAAATGCAAACACTGCGCCTTTACTGCACTGACGACACAAGCCACAACCAAGCCACAACACATGCGACACAACGCCACACCGCCGTGTGAAGAGAGCAGGCGAGAGAGAGAGAGAGAGAGAACGCTTACTTCCTGTGGGGATCAAGTCCCTGTCTGGAATGAAGAGTTTATACCCATAATGCTTCTCCAGGACGTCGGGGAGGATCTCCAGGGCAAAGCGCTCCTCCTCACGGGTCTCCTGGCTCCACTGGTCCGGGTCCACTTTGGTGTAGGACAGGTATGCGTCGTAGTCCTTGTTATCTGTGGAAACAGGAAATTTATATTTTTATTCTCTTTAGGGCAGGGGCCACATTAAGTCTGATTTGATATCCAATGAGCTGCAACAGTAAAATTAAAACAAGTCAAAATTTAATGCAAAAAAAATAACCCATTAAATTATGAAAATGCTTTTATAAATTATACAAATGCAAAAAAAAAAAGTTAGATTTCATGAGGAAAATAAAAGGTAATTTTAACAATATTCTGCCTCAATTCACAATTTTCCCATATGTTTTATCACAGTATGGATCACATCTACACAAACACTTACAACTCTTCGTAACAGAAGCAGAAAATGGTTCAAATTAGACGTGACTATTTCTTACTCCATGGTACCCAACATGGAGTAAAAATAGTCATTTGCCCTGATAAAAGGTTACAAACTCCATGTTGCGTAAAGCTTGTCTGAAAGCTCCCTGCCTGCTTCGCTTCAATTAAATGCATATATGTTTTATGATATGGGCATTCACACTTCCTGCTTCAGTCAGCAAAGTTATGAGCTGCAATACCCAGAATGTCTACCATCCATTTTCATAGTGGTGCACAGTGGTAAGCCTTTTTGTCACCAGGAGACTTGGCTGAGACAGGACGCCTCCATTACGCTGACCTCCGGGCTCCTCCGTCCACCCGAGTGCTTTTCATTACAGCTCCGTCCCCGTTGACGAATAATGTTACCTTGATAGCTACTTTGCTCACTGCAGGCAAAACAAATTAAGCTCCATCCTGAGCTTAAATGTCCGACACCGCCGGCGAGGCCGACGCTACGGCACGGCTCCGTCACCCACGCGACACCTCTGATTGATGACGGATGTGAAAACTTAAGAGAGGACTGACAGACAGCGAAAAGACAAGAGGAAAGGACGATTAACTTCCCTCTAAAGCTTCTGCTCCTTTTTTTTTTAGTGGTTTTGGAGTTGGTTTGTTTTTTTCCTGCTGGTTTTTGGCACCTGGTTGAACTCCAAAAAAGCAGTTATGGTAAAAAGACATTTAAATACAAATTAAAAACACAGAAAATCACCACGAAACATGAATGCAATAATGAAAAACAACAAAAGGTAGAGATGTGTGGGTTGATCCTAAAATGTCTTTCCATTTCCATGAAGGTTATTTGTTTAGATGTGTAAATTCACAATTTCATACTGGTGTTTGAGGTGACTAAACAGATTGGTCGTTTTGTCCTGGAGCAGAACACATGTCATGTGTACATGTTAGCCTCACATTAGCTGAGAAGCTAACCGAGCTAACAGCTGTTATGTTTGTCTGTGAGCACCAATTTGATTCATGAGTCGGGACATTCTCGGTTTTGTAACGGTGTACGGCATGACTATAGTTATAAAGGAACGGCGTTTGAGTTTCTAACTAAAGTGCTTAGCGTTCCAATTTCAACTTCAAGACGACCGTCGGCGTGACAGCAGTGACAAACGCTAAGCACATTAACAGTATTTTTCCAACCCACTTAATAACTTGACTAGAAAAAGCACAGAGCGTAGACATCCGCTGGGTTTTCATCCATTTTCCTAATGCACACATCACCTATCTCCTCACTCATGCTGTTGTGCTTTGTAAGTATGTCTGCTTGCCACTGAATCATGTGACATGTAGGTTCATGATTGGTTTAGGGAGAGAGCCTGCTGCTACGCATGATCACATGATGTGCAGGTGCATTTATAATTGGTTGAGTGGGGAAGTAACAACAGTGGACTAAAAAAACAGAAAAACCGTGTCATCAAAAAACGAATAGTGTGTAGGCGTTACCTGAGATCACAGTTTTTAACAATATCGTGCAGCTCTAAAACTCCTGACGACAAACGCCTTCACTCCTCAGATATTCTGCAGAATTTTTCCACTTTTCCAACAGTCTACATCTACAACAGCGACTATATAAAAGCATCTTCTGAATAAAGACGTGACAGGAAACACTGGCAGACAGAAGTCCACGGGTCAGAAGATTTTATATTAGATTAGGTTTCTGGTTTTATTGGGTAGCCACTGAGGACTGTGAAAATACCTTCAAAATGACAGTAGGTGTTGTTAACCGACCTTGTGGTTTGTGAACAGATGGCTGTGTATCATATTTTCAGTGAAAGGGATGCTGCGCTCTGAACACACCATGCAGAAGCGTTGAAACAGCAGATTAATCTGTCGTTTTGGAATCAAGTGATAAACTATTAAACCTCATTTTAATACTAATCTTTTAGCTTTGGGTTCATGTCCCAAGGTTTTCAGATAATCATGACAAAGTTCTGCTGTCACCACAGTGCAACTGAGGTCACTTTTTTATTTATTTTCTCCTGTGGTCGTGCTCAGAGCATTGAAAATTAACATTTAAACAAACTGATCAGTTTTTGCATGGGGGTAAATCAGCTCCTCACCAGTTTAAATTAAAAATTTGTAATGTCAGACAATACATCTAACAGATAAAATGTGGAATTTTAATGAGCCAAGAGATTGCATGTGCTTTTTTCCTCACTAGGATTCACTACTGAAGCTTCAAATGAAGGTAAAGCAGCTGGGTTCACACCTGTTTATTAACTTTCTACATATTTAGTTTTATTCACTTTATTTATCTGTCTAATTTTTTTTTTAATTTTGTTTTTTGTCTTTGTTTTTTTTTTATTTCCTGTATTCATTTTTAAATGCATTTGTGTTTTTTATTTTTTAAATACATTTTTTTAGAGTTAGATTTTGAATCACATTTCATTCATACATAATCATATTGTACTTTTTTTTTTTTTAACATTTACAATATTTTGGGGTACTGTGTGATTTTCTTTACAGTCACTTCAAGTGTTTGTGGCTAAATTATTTCATTGTTCCCATAACCATGACAACAAAGTTATATCTTATTTCTGCAGGAGCAACATCAGCTCAGTCCACAATTCCAACACTAAATATAACTGACTTTTCTTCATTTTAATGACTTGAATTACAACATACTTTAAGGTAACTATAGCATTTTACCCAATTACAGTAATCAATTCACTTATTTTGAACCAGGCAGGTTAGTTGAGAACAGACTCATTTTCAATAACGATTGGACATGTAGAGATCAACAACCAATCACCGTCACATTTACACTTACTGTACAAGCAATTTAGCTGAATCCATTAACCTACTTGAACCCACGCAAACAGAGGGCAAACATGGAAACTGCACACTGAAAGGTTCCTGCGTTTGGAACTGAACCCATTCACAACCATATAAAATCAATCACCCTCTGCAGACTTAACTAAAAAGACAAACACAAGACCTCAGTGTGTCATCTTCGCCAAAAGACGATACCAAACATGACAGAACACTTTTTTTTCCTCCATTCTGTGATCCTCACCTTCCTGGAAGCACCGCCCTATCTGCTGCTGTTTGGCTTCACTACGCACCTCCTCACTTCTTCACATCTGTTTGTGTACTGCACTTCCACCGCCGACAACATGTACACTATTTATTCCTAGAACAAGGTGATAAAAATAGTGTGTATATGTTGCTGGAGTGATCAATTCTCAATGCGGCTTCTTCTTCCTGTAAACTTTACTAATCTCTTTTCACTCCCGGGGCGGTGGCTGTCAACAAGCCGCCGTCACCGGGCTTCCAGGGGGGTAATCTTGATATTTAGGGAGCCAAAACCACTTTTACATGACATGCAATTAATTTGACTCGTTTAACAACTGGTGATTCATCTTCCCACTTTGGGGACATGTAAAAATAATGGATGTGTGACCTCCTTATCATTTAGTGCGGCAAACTTTGATCTTTTATTCTGCTTCTTTGTGACATAAACGTCCCTCTGGTTCTGTCTCGGTGTCGTCGGCCTTGAAATGAGGGCTGTGTAGGCAGATCAAGGACCATCTCAGTAGAGGTGACTCACTTGTCTGTAGTCACAGAGTGGCAGGGGTGAATCTGGAAGGCGGACTGACCCTCTTAATATATCCTTGTTTAGACCGCTGAGGTGTAAACGAGAACTCGACACACCTCCGAAAAACCACATTCAGCACTCGTGCATCCCACACACTGGCTGCACAGCAGGAGGGGAGATGCTACTGGTTTAAATTCATGTGCATACGCAGCCCGCAGTTACAGTGTGAACTCTTGAACTGCTGGTAGAGAGCGCCAAGAGAGTCGGAGGCGTAATCTCTGCGATATCTCTGGGCTCCATTACATTTAATGGAGAGTAGATTGGAACGTAACACACATACTTAACTCTGATGCTACAAAAGCACATAGGGTGGACTGCTAATGAGTAGCAAAGCACCCCCCCACACCTCCCACCTCTACTCCCCAATGCTACCGTTTTGTTTTCCTTTATTTAATTTAGCCATGAGAGTATAGCTTTGCATCAGACAGCTATGAGATGCAGTAATTGAATTATGCTTAAAATTTCAGTTTGTGTTCGCCTACACCATCATTTTTTTTTGGGGGGGGGGGGGGGGTCTTTGTTCATGATAGCCGTGTTTTTTTTTTTTTATGAGAAACATACAAAAACATGAAAGATGACGTGAGACTATTGTGGAGAAAAAAAAACAAAAACATTAAATAAGAGTCTCAGGGTGGGGATGTGTGTGGTTAAAATCACGCCTCTGATTCTTTAATTACACGACTCTAGAAGCACAAAATCCCACTTGACCCTGTGCGTACAAACGGGCTAAATTGTCAAGTTTACCTCCGTGTCTTAAATATGCAAATTCCTCAACATGTATTAAAGTAGCTGCGTGTGAAAACTATTAACGGTTGCCGCCGCCAAGCTAAGCTGGGCACAGACGGAGCCTCATAATTCCACGTGCTGACAACGCTGACATTCGTATTTATGGCAGATTGTTGATGAGTTTCCACCTCCTTGACAAGCTCGCTCGGCTGTTGTCATTATGAAGCCTATTATTGATTCCACCGACACCCACACAAAGTGACAACGGAGTGGTCTTTAACTAAATTGCACCGCTGACAAATAGCTGACAGTCCGTCCTATTGTTACGTAAAGCTTACAATTTTGTATGTGGCAGAAGAGGGAGGCAGGCGTTCAATTAGTTGTTTCGAGTGGTTCCAATGAGCACTTTCTTGGCAGTGTGTGAAGAGTTATGCTGCTGGAAAGAAAAAAAAAAAAAAAACCTCACTACTGCATCTGAGACAGTGGCTTAAGGGCTTTATTGATGAAAAATGTGTGTGCGCACAACTTTAACTTGCATGCAGCTATACTCTGTGTCAGTGCAGTGGTTACCATAGAGATGGGATCTCAGTTAACCATCTGCTGCCATTGCTTAGCGACTGTTTCTCTACGCTCACCTGGCAACCATTTGGCTCCCGATGTGCTGCTTAAACTTCCACTACTGGCTTTACTGAGGGTGCAGCCATTAGCTTCGAGTTCCACCCCTGGCCCAGCTGCCACCTTGTGTCCTTGAATAACATACCTGACCTACCCAGGTTAAGGGACTTATACTTATGTTTACTCATGCAGTTTTAAGAATGTTATATAAGACTGAACCCTACCAGAAGTTTTTTCTGCTGGCAGCAATTGTCAATAGTGATCTTTTTATGTGCAATAGTGATCTTTTTATCTGCAATAGTGATCTCGTGTGTGTGTGTGTGTGTGTGTGTGTGATCTGTAATGATGGGCTATCCGAGTGTAATATTCTGGTGTTGTAACAAAATATCCTTGAAAAAGGATTAATAAAGTACCCATCTATCTATATGGAACAGTTTTGTTGGAACTGTTGAAGAAACGCGTTAACCCACAATAGATGGGACACATAAAAAAAAAACTGCTTTAAAAAACAAGCCTCTAACCAATCAAATTGTAAAAAATTTGTCACCTAAAATCCTGTCCAACTAATAAAATAAAAGATATTTAAAATCCTAACGTCATGTGATGCAACAAGGAGAGGACAGGTTGTGTCACATGCAAGAGTAGTGTCATGGTAAGTCCATTTTTAACAAATAAAAAGTTCTACCGAATAGCCTAAACTGTATTTTAACCATTTCAGTTCTGTCATATGAAGACATCTACAAATCCTTCCTTAAAACAGTTAAAAAGTAAAAATTTTAAATAAAAATCCTACTCTAGTCAGAAAAAGGCACTTATTTGAAACCTCTTGAACCACAATGTCTTTTGTACATCTGATCTATAATTAATACACATGGACAAATGAGCAGCTCAGGCAGAATATTTAGTTTATTCACTTCTTTTTTTGGTTGGATAGTTTATAAAATTAAGTATCATTTAATTAGTTTTTCCTGCACTAAAAGAAAAATAAATTTTCAGTCATTATTTATTGGTTATTTTGTTATTTTACTGGTTCGACCCACTAGAGATTAAATCTAACCGAGTGTGGCCCCTGAAAGACCCCTGGTTTAAGTAAATAAACCTTCTGATTCATATTCCTATCCTCCACTGTCAACTTTAACCTCTTCAACCACAGCCAATGGTCGATAACAGTTACTAGCTACTGTAAATATAGAATTAGGATTAACATTTAATAAAAATCAGATTTCACGATGCTACAAACTGATGGACTAGTGTCACGTACAGAAAACCTAAGCACCGTTCGACCGTCGTCGGAAGCGTGCGATGATTCACGGGGGTGCAAATGTGAGCGTGTGCGCCGCCATGAGCGTGGGCGTGCCAGGGGTGGCAGTGAAGTGATCTAATCGACCGCGGCGTGGAGGAAAGTATCAGGGGTCTCCTGAGAGCTGTGGAGGCAGCGTGCTGTGTCTTATTGAACCTGATCCCCTTATACTGGAGAACAAATTGAAAATCTGTTTCTCTCCACAAGCGCTCACTCAGGGTGGCACAATTAAAGGAGACAATTGCTGTTTGGCATTAAGTTCAAGGCCCGACATTTTTTCTTGCCGTTTTTTTAACAACTGCCTCTGGGCCATCCATTACTGCAAAGTTCTGCTTCCCGGGGCCGGAAGCCCAACTCAGCCAGAGGTAACGACGTTCAATGAAATGTCTGATGTGGCAGCCGTCACTGTTAAGAAAGGAAGGCACCATAGAATACTTTTTACCTTTTAATGCTCATAACTCTCTCGCCTGGCTTTCCTTCTGCAACGTACAGTCCCTCAGCCTCTCTGAACTAATCTCATTCCCCCAGAATTCATTGCAGAGCCGGTACTTGAGAGACTCATTACGGGGGAATCAAATTAAAACTTGCTCCTTGTCTCAGTTTGATGCATTCTTAAGCCAAGCCCAATCAAAGTGGGCTTTTTTTCTTGCACTAAGGCTGATGGGGCCACAGAGTTAATGTTTTTTTTGTCTGGCGCAGAGGTTGTGTTTTGACTCGTTCACCCCCGCACGTGATCATGTGATGTCTGATGATAGTGATCACATGTGGAGTGTCATCCAAGGTGGCTAAATTGTGGGTTTAGAGCTTAACCTTCTATGGGGCTACATCATTTATAAGTGACACTTTAAAAAAATAAAATAAAACTAACCATTCATATTGTACCATACATTTTAAAGAATCTTTAATTTAACCAACTGCACTGCTTTAGATTTTTCTAGGGGTCATTGAACCACATTTCATTTGTAGTTGATTTTAGAATCATTCTGAAATTAAATGGTTGAAGTCAGGGGTGCTTAATCCTGGTCCTCGAGAGCCACTATGCTACAGGTTTTAGATGTATCCCTCTTCCAACACAGCTGACGGTCATTACCAGGCTTCTGCAGAGCTTGATGAGAGGTTTATAATTTGAATCATGTGCGTTGGAAAAGGGATACAACTAAAACATGCAGGGTAGTAGCTCTGGAAGAGCAGGTTTGACAACCCCTGTTCTAACCGTTTTCAGTCAAATATGTTCAGTTAATGAAGCCATTGTTTTATCAATTGTTTTTACATGAAAAAAAATACCTTAATGGGACAAATTTATAAATGAGGGTACCCTAAAATAAAGGTCATAGGTCAATTCTGTAAAGTGAGCATAGGAACTTTACTTTATGGCTTAATACACCTAAAATCAGGGGTCTCCAAGCTGTTCCACAAAGGGCCGGTGTGGCTGCAGGTTTTTGTTCTAACCAAGCAGCAACACACCAGACTTCAATCAATTAATCAACTGATCTCAGTCTTCAGAGTCAATTGGTCAAACTGTGAACTCTTGGTTGGTTGGAACAAAAACCTGCAGCCACACCGGCACTTTGTGGAACAGGTTGCAGACCCCTGCCTAAAATTAAAGGCATTTCTTTCTTTTTTTTAATGAATTTCCTTAAGTCCCATAGAGGGTTAACATATTCAATTACTTTCCAGTTCAGAGAAGTCAAACATGCAGCCTGAGGGCCCAACGTGGCCCCTGGCATGAGTTTGTGAAATGCAAAAATAACACTGAAGATATCATAATCATTCTAGTTCAGATTCCACATACACACCAATTTAATCTCCAGTGAGTCAGATCAATAAAATGCTCTCATAATTACATGAAATACACACAATTCCAAATGTTTCTATTTGTAAATGTAAAAATGTTTATGTAATTTTATTGTATTCACACAAAAACAATCATTTCACAAAAATAAGAGTTCCTGGACAAATATGAACATTTTTCAAATGTCTGAAGTGTAACTTTACCAATATTCTGCCCGTTATTAAATATTTTATGCATGTTTTGTTGATCTACTATAATCTGTAAATTGTAGTTTATATGTGTAAGTGACAAAGTTTTTAATTTTTAAAGGATGTAAACATTTTAATCACTAAACTTGACTTTTTCCCCACTCAGAGGAAGTGGAAAAAACAACAGAGGAAAATTTGAAGTAGATATAATTTTTTACATTATTTCACCGGTCCGTCTCTCTGCAAATCAAATTTGGCTTAATGTGACCCCTGAACTGAAGTGAGTTTGACACCCCCTGCTTTACTTGGATGTCAAAGGTCACAGTACATCACTAGAAATGTCAAGATGAGATATCAGAACAGCACTTTGCCCGTCTGGTCAGAGTTGTGCAGCTTTATCGCTCAAGTTTTGGTAAAATTCAAGTTTTTTTTGTCTATTCCTCATAAAAACAAAAACAGAAATTCTTTCTCACAGCTGCTACAAACACTTCTCCCCACTAAAACAGTGCCAGGAATTAATTCAGACATTAATACAAATGGAAAAGTCACATAAAATAACTGAAAACTCTAAAAACAGTGCAGATATTTTTTTTTGTTATTGAGAGCAGCTATTGCAGAGAGGATGAATGATTTCTTGCAGATGTTCTTCCAGGCCAGGGGGGTTCTGTAGCATCTGTCTGATGGAGGGGATGGGAGGAGTCCTCTGTGATAAGGGTGGGGGGGCTTTCCTCATCACTGAGCGACTGTGGAGTTCAGACAGAGAAGACTGTGCTGTCTGGGTGATTTTTCTGGCCTCATTTAGAATTCAGGAGACGTTTTTGTTTTGTGTTTGCTTGTGAGGAAGTTGTACCAGGTGGAGATGTTATAGATGAGGATGGATTCAACGATTGACTTATAAATAAGTGTTAAAATGTTCTTATTGATGTTAAAAGACCTCAGCGTGAGAGTCCACATGTGACTCAAAGGACAAAGCAGTGTCCATCTCCATCCCTGCTCAAGACCCAGACCATGGATCTGCAGGGGTTGGAAAAATGTCTCAGGAGATTCAGATGTAAAGATGCTGTCTGCGTGTCTACTGAACATGTAATGATGAATAAACTCTTCCTCTGTCGAATGATGCATTGGTTTCATGTCGTGTTGTGAGACCTCACGACAGCACATGCAACGGGCTTCGACTGCTCATTCAATTTCCTTCGTACATCTGTTTATTCTAAAGCATTTCCCAGTTTTTAGAGACCTGAATTTCCTCGACACCTTTCAGCTTCGGCCAAAATATTTATATTATTTTGTTTGGTTGCTTAGCCACGAGAATTCTAATGTGAAACGAACATGACAAATGTCTCCTGAAATACAAAATGCATCGCCAGAAGCGGTTGTTTTCACAGCCTTTCAGGGCCCGAGCCTGCATTTTTCTTTTCAAGCCAGTCTTTGGAAGCGTCGCCTGTTGAAGGCTCTGAAACACAGCGAGAGGCGACTGTTTGAAGATCTGAACTTCATTACCCAGAAGTCAGGCATTGTGGTGTCACACAGTGTGAGCGGTTTTATTTATTTTTTTTCTTTTTCCCTGAGCCTGGCTTGTGATTACTGCTTGCTTGCGATTACTTTATACAAGGATGCAAATGTGACAAGAAAGGCGACATCAGAAAGATTGGCAAACAGTTTGTTACCGCTTAGGAGAGTTTACAGAATATTTTGCATATCGTTTTTGATTTGGCGCTTCTAGTGGGTTAAGAAAATTCCTTGAAACTGCCAACAGTTGGAAACAACGGGAGGCTCTTTTCTGTGTCATTTAGACTGATAAAATGGTTGTATTTGCATAAAACGGTGCCACGTGTATCTTTAAGATAAGAAAAAAATAGTTCAGGTAGATTCTGAATAAAAATAAACATGTGGTGTCTGGTTAAAAAAAATACCTCTACTGCTCAGGGGATGGACTGATCCCATCGCAGTCGGCCAAACTGAGTAATGAAAGGCTTTAAGACCGTCGCACAAACTGGAGGATCATAACTAGAATGAGACACTACATATATAGTCACTGAAAAATAATTAGACCACCCCTGTTTTCTTCATTTTCTTGTTCATCTTAATGCCTGGTACAACTAAAGGTACACTAGTTTGGCCAAATATAATAAAAAGTTCAATTTCAGAGCCGGTATCTATCCATTTTCTAGATAATTTAAGGTATTCCATGTTGTCTTCTGTATTTTAGTCTCATGACATGCATAGGAATTAGTGATTGTATAACCATTGGTCTTGATGGTACAATGTTTTTTTTTTTTTTCATAACTATGTGTATATAACTTACCACCATCTATGTCTTCGCTGCCAAAGTGGTTCCGGTAAAAAAGCATGAGTTCGATCCTGTAGCACTTGTAGAGGGTCACCAGGAAGATCAGCAGCATCAGGATGGCCCCAAGACCCCCAGCCAGCTCCACAGTGTACATGAGCTCAGCTAAAATGGCCACCGTGAACAAAGGGAAAAGCAAAAAAAACACAGAAAAAGAACATCAGACATTATTTCATCAGGAACATAAACACCTTCAATTCTTCCCTGTGGGTAAAATGACTAGTCTGAAGGGTCCAATTGGTTTTCACTGTATGAATGAAAGCTCATGACTTTTAAGACATCTCAGGTAATTATGAACAGTTTAGAAATCACACCAGATCTAAAAATGAACAAAATATTCAGTAGCTGACAAAATTGTACTTATGTTTTTTTATTTGCAGGTAATGATAATATTTCTGGGGTTACTATGGTTTAAAATGGTTCATAATTCCCCGGCTCTGGCTCAAGGACGGAGTGGCCGGAGGCGACGTTAGGTTTTTGTCATGTTTTGACAAAGGAAGGTTGTTGGTGAAAACAGACACACAAACAAAACACGCAGTACGCAGACACAGATTAGTAGCTTCACATGCACAACAGAAGGACAGGAATTACTGGCTTTGTCATCAGATCATTTACCAATCAACATACTGAGTCCAAACCATGTGTTCAGGGAGGAGAAATGTAGAAGATAGTGTCCAAAGGGCTAAGTATTATGTACTGTAAATAAAGTGTTAATTTTAGATCACCTTGGAAGCTTTCATTAAACGCACTGAGCTTCCTTACAATAACATACCATAAAAAACAGTAAACCTGAAACATGAACAGATTAAGACTCGTCACAATTCTATAAAAATACTAAACTCAGAACAGAGGCAAACAGTGCAGTAAAGCATATGCAGTGTCCTTGTACCAGATCAGACTTCTGGCTTGTAATTTTATCTTAAATATCACTTCAACGTCAGTGTCATGGTCCCAACAAAACCCTGCTTCTTTGGTTTGTGCTGGAGAGACTCAGTCGTGATCACATGAAGGGAGTTTTTGTTCTTTGCTTGTCATAAGCCCAGAAGGGATCCAGGGAAATGCACATGTTGGATATGAGCTTGTAAACCACAGGGATTCACAGTTGAAAATGAGACCAAACACACCTACCTGTATGTGTTCTGTGCATTTTGGGGAAATGTGCCACAAAATATGAATGGAAATCTAAAGGCAATATCAGTCTAATATCTGCTAAGGCAGTCTTTCCCAACCCTGGACCTTTGATGCACACTACCCTGCATGTTTTAGATGTTTCCGTCTCCAATCACACCTGATTCAAGTGGTCAGCCTATCACCCAGCTCTGCAGGAGATTGATAATGACCATCAGGTGTGTTCACCTGAATTTTTATCTAAGAATTTTGACTTTCTCTCTTCATTTTGACTTTACTTAATGCACCTTATAGTGCAAAAAAAACTGTCATTATATAATATAGATGACTGGTAAAAAGACAAAGGTAAAGAAATAACATTGCTAAAATATCTTAGTTTATGTTGACCAAATTTAAATGACATGTCATTTTATGTCTTTCAGGCATTTTCTTTCTCATGAGAAAGCCTTCAACTTATGTCCCCACCATTGTCATATTACACCCTTGTTGGGATCAGTTTATTATTAAAGTCCAGTCTGGTGTGTTGCTGTTTGGTGGGGAAAAAACCTGCAGCCCGTGCCTAGCTTAAAACATACATGCTAGTGTGAATCTTTAAAAAGGCAGCGAAAGCATAAGTGACTACTGTAGTACTTTATTGAGTTGTTTAGCAATGTACTCACGTGCATTTTATCAAATCTCATCCACAAATCCCTCATCGTCCGTATCTGTAATGAACAGCTGGGCTAGCTCTCCATCAAACATGCCAGGTTCCCTCTCATTGCCATAGTCAGTCTCGTGAATGATGCAGACTTTTGTGAAAGCACCAACAACAGTGCAAACAGGCACGTGCACGTATCATCACAAATTGTGGCGCAACTCGTCCGCCCCTGCCTCCCAGTCGCAGCAAAACTGTGTTCGCCATCTGTCATTCGTTAATTGCTCTCACGCCGTTCGCAACTTAACTTTGAATGTCTCGTTTACACCGATGTCCAGTGGTTGCAGTTCCTTCGTCAAGCCGCTAACAATGACAGAAAGCTCCGAGTTCATCCGCGGCATCACAGGTATCTTCGAGGGCCACTATCCCGCACATTTTCGGCGTTTCAGCACACCTGATTCAACTAATCACCAGCTCATCACCATGGAGACGCCCTTCTACTTCCGGTCCATTGGTGCTTAGCTAGCAAAACAACTGAATGGGAGCGAGTCAAGCTAAAGTCTGATTCCGTTTGACAAGTGCTCTGAAATTCACATATGATAGCGGTTAATAACAAATAGTTGATGTGGCATACATAGGCAGACTTCTGTTTTTGATGGGAAGGAAACGTGATGTTAGGTTTTATGTGGGCTTAGTATGGGACTACAATGTGTCGCATATGTGACGTCACACCTGTTTTTCAATCGTCCCTTCATAGGTGCCCCTGAGCCAAATAGTTGTTTTGCATAATGCACATACTGGCACTATATATTGCACACCTACTGCGGGTGTGGCTATAGTGTCTTCTTTCACACCTACAGAGTCTATATTTTGTACAGTATCTGTTTGATTGAACATGTTATACTTTCTATCAAATGTTGATATAGTACACACACACACACACACACATATACATACATACCTAATTGTAATTTAGAAAATGGGCCTGTACATTAATAATTCTTAGTATTTTATTTTTATGATTAGCAGCTGTTCTCATCAACACTTAACAATTCTAGAACTGCTGAGTTCATAGATGTTGGATGGAAAGAGGTCGCACGTACTAATACATTTACTGACTTCAATGTGTTCATCAAGTCAAAATTTAGCAACATGATACCAGCAAGACCGCAGGAGTTAGTGCTAGTTCAGAAAATACAGACCCTCCCACGAATCCAGCTTTCTTTCCACTGTCTTTGAGGACTCTGTATATCAACCATCATTAAGTTGTTCTTCATTGTGCTTCTAGATTGAATCATAGTGAAATTAAGCTCCTGGGATATAGTTTTTATCCAATATTATGTGTGCTGCAGCAGATGTCAAAGCTGTTAAACTGTGCTTGTCTATGTCTGAACATCCAGGTAACTCAGAGATCATGAATATGGATGAACAGATATTGACATAATTTGAGAGCAGTCCTATTAAACTACAAAAATGACAAAGAAATTACAAATATGAACAAACAAACAAAAAAACAATCATCGGAATAAAACATTGTACAATTACAGTGACACAGAGGAGAATTGTGCTATTTGTTTTGTTTCATTTCCTTTTGTGGCTTGCTTGTGATGTTGAATTAGATTAAAACTGAAAGAAAAATACATCCGCTGGCAGTAGGAAGTGAATGTTCTGTTTATTCTTTTAAAAAACCCCAGACTTGAGCCACATTTTAATATAAACATTGTCAGTACTGGGTTGGTGATTGAGTTTACAGTTTATGGAACAAATGTTTTTGCAAGAACTTAATTTAATAACATTAAAAAATTAAAATCAACCGTTATTAATGTGGTAAAAAAAAAACTAAAAGTAATCTTTATATTTTCAGGAGACAGTATGAACCTGACCAGACTACATGTTGGTTTCATTTGGTTTGGAATTAACAGAACACTTCCTGACATGTTATAATTAGGGACTTAATTATCCTAATTTACAGTTGTCATGGACACACGCTCCATGTCATGTTTGCACCTGAAGTTACAAGGATTCACTGAACACATTTTCATTAAGTATATAACCACATTCTTGCATAACCCTAACACATCTGATTTACTTTACCATCTTTACATTTTCTAACATTAATTACAGTGTGCCCGAGTAATATGAAACAGCGCTCCAAAGATGCAACACTTGCTCATTTTAATGGAATTTTTAGATCACATTGTAGCTGCGATTCTGTGAAATCACACGTATTCTCTTCAAATTTGACAAAACCTTGAAACCAAATCTCTTTCTTCTCTTGTGGTGGCGTTTTTCCATTTCACATTCCAATTTTCCTTCCCAGTCTCATGCATACTGAGGTCAGCCTGCCTCCAAAGCCCAAAACCACCTTATCATCAGATAACGGGGCTGAGCAAAATCGAACCCTAATGTAGAACAACAGTACCTGTGGAGGAAATAAACACATGATCGCTCGTCGAGCTGCTGTAACAGTGTTGGAGAAAATTCCTATTTTTCTGATTCTATGCTGTGAAATGACTTTTCTTTGCCTCTGGAGCTGTTAGAATATTGGTTTTATAAATCTAACCCGTGTGATTATTGTGGCTGAATTGCATCCAAATGACACATAACTGGCATTAAAGAACAACCGCTTCTATACCTGTCACCCAACGCCTCCGTGCTTGATTGGATAATAAAAAACTCACACTGAGGCAACCGGCGCAACAATAGCATGTGACAGATCCGACTGGCACACTTATGAAGATCGGTTACACGTGTGTGCCGCTGCAGAAAGGAAAAAGCTCTCGGCTGTTAGAGAGAGCGGCTGTTCATCACCAGATCGAAGCGGTCCGCTCTCCTCGCCATCCGTCATCGCCGCGGCCTGACGTGAACTCATGAAAAGCATCACTGGAAGGTAAATTCTTAGAAGCGCTCGACTTTAAGATTGATACATCTGTTTCCGCTATGGGTTCTTTCTAAGCTCATATTTTCCTTTTTTGAGGACGGTTTGCAAGACAAAAACATTCAGTCAAGTCACTCGAAGGGTGATGCTTTACACTCCTGGACTCTGGACTCCATTAGGCTTCATGGTCTAGTAATTTGCCTTGAGAACCCAGTCGTTTCCTTCGTCTTTTCACGATCTTGTCTCTTTGTCAAGGTTTTTTTTTTTTTTTCTTTCTTCTTTTCTTTGTAACATTGTTTTCAGTTGGATGTCACTCTCTGCCAGTTGAACATTCGCTCTTGGCTACGCCTCACAAAATCTGGGTGGTCAGCCTTCATTGGCTGACTAATGGACAACGGTAAAAAGGCTGGACTCTCTGCAGTTGTGCACGCACACACAAACATGGACGGAGTGGACTTGCATGCATCACCATCCATCACCGCGTACATTTAACCTCGTCGGGAGTGCGCGGCGCCCATCCCACTGCAGCGGCCATCAGGATGACAGCTCCCGTGATGAGGGATGATGTTCTGGAAAGCTAACGAGCGTGGCCCACGCCGCTTCATCACGCCTGTCCAGGGGCTGCGACCTTCAGCCAAACTGGCGGACAGATGTACATGCAAACAAGCGAACCAACAAACAAACCCGAGCGACGTAGATGCGGTTTTCCGTTGTCACTCATCTCGGGCCAACAGAGCATCCTGAATTTATTGACCGGTGCCGTGGCTAACAAGCAGCAGCCAGATGCAAACAACTCCACTGTCCTCTCCACCTCCACTCCACTCCTCTCCACTCCACCACACACTGCTTTCTCCACTCATATCTGGACAGTGTAACGAGCCAGCTGCTCCTCGAGCTGCAGAGATTGCAGTGGAGGAGGCCAATTCTTCTCTGCCTGGCATCCATATTGTTGCGTCGCTGCAGTGGGACAGATTAAGACAAATTAGCCCCTGACGACTCGAAGGCTGAATTTGATGGAGCCACATGGCATTGTGCGATTCATCACCCTTCTCTCTCTCTCTCTCTCTCCTTAATTCTGCATTTCTCTACTGTTTGAGGGAGGCATAAGAAGAAGAAGAAAGACAGGGTGGAAAGAACGGTGAAAAATGTCTGAGCTGAATCTGCTGCTTCACAAATTAAGAATCCTTTCAAACATGGTACCAGCAGTTGTTTATTAATCACGACTAATAATATCTAGGAAGTATAAAAGCTTCTTTTCTGGGAAATGGGTTTAAAAATAATTTCTAATCATGAGAAACTTAATGTCATTTTTAAAAGACTGATTTAATCCTGGCTAATGTTGAGCTACATTTAACCCTCAAAGACCTAAACAACCACTGTTGAACAAAAGCACCAACTGATCTATATGGTGTCATAACTTCTGAACCATAATTCTATCAATACATGTAAATGACTCAGATAAAATACAGTTTCTCAGCTTTTCACCAGCATCAGTTGTATCTTTTTTGGCTGTCCAGAAACTCCATAGTGAACATGCAAACTCCTTCTGGAATATTGATTCACTAGTTTGATTAATATTCTTGTAGACGCTTGTGTTTATGTCCAATTAATTATATATTATAATACTATATTCAGCCATAACAACATCCAAAACTGTACACAACATTTACATTTCACACAAAAAACTAAAATAACTAAATGACTATATTGAATAATGACTGACATTGGCTACCAACCTCCACAAAAGCAAAGAAACAACAACAGATAATTAATTGCATCAATTTACAAACCATTTTTTTAAAGACCAAAAAATAATGACATGTTTATAAGTTCATGTTGGCATTATTCCAAAATTTCATTACAATAATAGAGACACATCTCATGTCCTTTTCATACCTTTTTGTACAGTAAATTATTTTTTAATTATTTTATACAGAATGTCCTGAAGTGAAAATAACCTTTGTACCGGGTCAGGGAGCATTTTTGATGTTGCTTTGAACATAATTTCCTTTATTTTATAATAAAACAGCTCATAAAATGTCATCATATAAGAATTTAGGAAATATCGAGAATTTTTTTTGTGAACATCAACATTGTTATTAAATTAAAAAAGCAGAGTCTATCAATATTTGTGTATAACCCCTGTCATGTTTTCCCATCAGTCAATAACTACATTAATACAATAATTGAATCCAACTAATAAGAGGAAATGATCTAAAGTTCAAGACATTCTTAGAACAAAACTGTTAAGTAACTTTTATACTGGAGGCCAAATTTCTGAAAAGAACAGGGTTATTAAAAAACTAAACTAAAATACTAATAACATATAGTGCAGAGGATACATCACTCAGGATTCAAGTTCATTCACAAGTCACCACAAAAACAGTTGGAGGCCTTCAAGGGCTACTAACATAAAACCAAAAACAACAGTTGGTATAGAATCACAGCAGAGGATCCACATCCTTTCCTTTATTTTCAGAGTGGAAAAGTGTCCACAACTTCTCATTTAGTTTTTAATTGCTTGGAATAAGCACAACTTGCTTAAATATTAGCATTTGGCACACTTCTTCAGCGCCTTCCATCTAGTTTTGAGTAAACAACTAAACAGCATATGCCTTTGGACAGTTTGGTTATGTCTGAGAAAGCATTGCTTCTTTGTAGTGGAGCTTTTTCGCAGTCTGTTGTCGCTGTAAAAAATTTAATCTATGTTTGTTTCTGCAAATTAAGTTGGTCAGGGGGACAATTACAACTTCTCTGCCAGAGGAAGTTGTGAAGAAGTGGAAATAAGGATGCATTTCCACGCTAACATGAGTGAAGACGAGACATATTCTGATTGATGCCGCTTCATTCAAAGAGTCAGCGTGTGCGTGCGTTTGCAGGCGAACAAGGAGGGAATAAAGACGCACTCACACTGAGACGACCAAATTCATTTGCAGTGACGCGCGTTTGTTTCACAGCTTCAAGCGATGAGTGACGAGAACTTTGACGCAGTGTGAACAGAGCGCTGCCCATGCTGGAGTGGCACGGGTGGAGCAAATAAAAATAATAAAAAATAAAAATCCTGGGCCCACAATCCAGTCCGAACCGGGCTAATCTGCTGTGGTTTATTCTGAGAGTCGACTATGCAGCGTAAACCACTTCTAATAAAGCAAATGGAGGAGAACTGGGTTGCCATCAAAGCTGGATCCAAAGCTGCGAGCTTAAAAGAGAGGAAGAATATCTTACTATGTAAATGTATTCAACACTGACAACTTTAAGGCTTCTCAGACCCCCTCAGCATTACTGAAATATAAAATAAAATCCAACTTATATAACGGCGTGAGAACGTGAGCGTTTCTATTAAATATCGTCATGCCATCGACTTTCAAACAGTCGTCCTCGGTGAGAATCAGAGACAGAAATCATATATGTTTGCTTGAATAAAAAGACAAGGGGAGATGGAGGGGAGGCAACAGTAGCTAGTGATGAAAGATAAAACATGTCAGTGAAAGTTCAGCCATCAAAGATGGATTTGTGTGTGTGTGCTTGTATTCCTATCTTTATGGGGACATTGGTATGGTTACAAAGTCACACCATGGGGACTAAAATACAGGTCCCCATGAGGGTTAAATATAAAAAAATAAATAAAAATGATGTGGACCTATTTTATTTGTATTTTATTTCAAAGTGTCATTCTACTGAAAACCACTTTTCCTTTTGTAATCTGATGAGTCACCCTGAGTTACCGACACATATTGTCTTTGACAGTGGTTCGTCACCTCCACTGGCTTCATACCACATTCACAGAAAACAACAAGAGGAACGAGGGACCCAGAAAAAGCCGGTCCATCTGACGTCAGACGGACTTTAGTGCCACCCACATGGGGTTAAGCCCGTCCCCCATTGCAGCGAATCTGAAGTAGCATTAGCATTAGCATCTACAAGAGACGACGGTGCCACAGTAGCTGCTGCACAAACTTGAAAAAATGGCGGATCAAACTGGTTCATGTGCTCTGTGTGGAAATAAAGCCTTGTTTATTTCCCTGCATGTTTTCAGAACAAGCAACGGCATGAAACCTAGCTGGATGTCATTCTGGTAAAGGTAAATACACAGAGAGCGAGAGGGGATTCTGAGCCAATCAGAAACGCCTCATCACCGCACCATGGACATGTATGAGGAAGTACTGGTGAAACAAAAAAAAATTGTTCGACATGAAGTCATTTTTCTACCGTGAAAAAACAGCTGGAAACAAAACAATGTGGACGTTTTTTTTTAAATAGAACCAACACACAATGTATTCAATAACAATGGAGAACACAGTAATATGAATTAAATAACCATGGCATGACATCTTTAATCTATACTTCATTCATTCATTCGCATTTATTTTTAAATGTCATAAAATTTTCCAATTGTTATTATTATTTATTTATTCTTATTTTATTAAAAAAAAAAGATGTGTTTACACTACAAACTTGGTCCTCATGAAACATGTATACCAGTGTGTGTGTGTGTGTGTGTGTGTTGGGGTAGGTCATTACCAGACAGTCAAACAGCTCACCTCGCTCGCTTCCTCTCTCCTTTCAGTTTCTTCTTTTCTCTGCTAAACTAATACTTCCTCAGGCTGAGGTGGATGAATAGACTTTCTGCACTATCTACCATACTGTCCCATTTTTTACCCTCCCTGAGGCTAGAAACAACTGGTCAATTCCCAGAATCCCGCCAGTTGTTCTTCTTTGTAGTCAGTATATTGCTGCGAGAGATGCACTTTATTGTCAAAGCGAAGGCCTGTGGTATTAAATGTGTTTTTCACCTCCAAAGCTGTAACGTGCCATTATGAAACATCAAGGCTTTCGACCTCATTCTGCGAGATTAACGGTTCAAAGATACTGGATTACAAATGAGTCTGCAGCCTCCATAGTATACGTGTTGTTCTCACCTTTCTTGGCGAGCTGGATGTTGGCCTGTCGGCGGCCATTGCTGTTCTCCACGTAGCATGAGTAGTTCCCAAAGTCGCCCTCGTCCAAAGAGTCAATAGTCAGAGAAATGGACACCTCCTGCTCCCCAAGGTGCTTCCGGATTGTCCTGCAGAGCAAAGGAAACAGAGGGAGGATTAGTTAAGGGAAAAGTCGTTTTATTGTTGCGAAGTTACACAGGTAATTTAGCCCAATTAATTCTCAAGGTTAATGATATTGCTTAATGGATTGATGAAATAAAAAAAAAAGCCCCAGCTGTATATATACAGTGTGTGGAACTCACCAGAGACAATACAAAAACAAACAGCAGACCTCCGCCAAGGCTTGACATGGCGTCATATGATGTCAAAACGTCACATAGGTGTTGACTCATCTGATGTCTGAAGGTTAGGGGTCAAAGGTTAGGGTTACAGATGTTGACCCATCTGATGTGAATGGATGGAAAAAAAAACTACGAGATTTTATCTTGTCTGAATCTTGAGATATTACCACTTATGTGTTTTAGTTATTGACCTTTAGTGTGACCTTGACCTTTGACCTTCATTGCTCAGAATCTAATGGGTTCTTCCTTGACCTATTATCTATTTCATCAAAATCCGTTCAGAACTTTTTGTGTAATCCTACTCACAGACAAACAAACACACACCCAACCTGTGATAACATTCTAAATCACAGGTGTCAAACATAAGGCCTGGGGGCCAAATCCGGCCCGCCGAAGGCTCCAATCTGGCCGCCAGGATGAATAACTGAAGATATTAACGGTGGAAAAGGTTGTACATACAGAATAATTAGATCTACATTGAGTCAGAGTGATATTACCGGTAGTTCACATAAACACCTAAAGCTGTCTATCAATAAACGAACACGCAAATTCTAACAATACTGTCAGTCATTATGACCGAAGCAGGGTTTGTTTTTCTGTTTATGCAGTAAAGTTTGCTTTGTGCTGGTCTTTGAATGCAGTTAAAAACACTGTTACGCTGTGAATAAGCATGACGGTATCTTTATTACAGCGAATGATTTCCCCTCACACATTAATTAATACATCAATAATAGCCTCGTTTTTGTATGTAAAACCCCTGGTTCCACTGTAGTTTAGTCTAATATTTACTCTTCTTTTGAATCTCATCAACTTGCTATAAAAATAATATTCCACACTAGGCTGTAATTTTCCGTCTGCTGTTGGTAGAAATTGAAAAGCTTTTTTTTTTTATTATTATTATTGTTATTATTATTATTATCATTATTATGCAGTTTGAATTTTAAATTGTTTGCCTGTTGTAGCTCAAAACATAAACGAGGGTTGGAAAAAAAATCAAATAAGCAGAAAAGAATTGCAAAGTCTGTAATACAAACTTTATCAGATTTACTGAAATAATAGCGTGTGATCTAAAGTTTCTCCACCTTTTTTTTTTAATTTACAGCCAGTTAATGAACATGTATGGAATGGGAGTGAGAGCAGCTCAGAGGCTAAACTCGAGGGTAACCACTTCATTTCCCCTGGTTCATTTGCAGAAACAAACAAACAACGGTGTCTGTCTAGAATGACACAGTCGATACTTGAGACCAGAGGTGTCAAACATGCAGCCCGGGGGCCAAATCCTGCCCTCAAAAGGATCCAGTCCGGCCCCTGGGATACTTTTGTGAAATACAAAAATGATAGTGAATATACTGATAATTTAATTTTAGGTTCCACATACAGATCAAAATGGTTCTGATCAGTTAAATAAGTAAATAATTTTCTTGTCATTTTACTGTATTTACAATAAAACAATCTATCATTTCACAATAATGCAAATAAGATTAACAAATATATGAATGTTTGAAAATGTCTGAAGTGTAGGTTTAACAATGTTCTGCCTTTTATTAAATGTTTTGTATTTTTGTAGATCCACTAATGAATAATCTGTATGTTGCAACTGACGTGTAAATGATAAACGGAGACATGAACTTGTTAAAATTGCATTTAGTTTTCTGTAGAAGTGTCGGTTTATTCATGTTATTCACATTGTTTTAAAGGACAGTTGGTAGATGTGAACATTTTCATCACATAATTTGACTTTTTTTGCTCTAAAACGTAGACATTATTTATATATTATGTTATTATTTTAGTGGTTTGGTTTAATGTGGCCCCTGAACTAGACCTTTATGAGGAAACCCGAAACTGAAATCCACAGTCAGATCAGACACTAGTGGAGCTGATAAGAGGTTTCATTTTTTGAGTCAAAGGCAGGTGTTGAATACAAAGTTTGTTGATGAAGACAAATAATCAATTGATAAAGACGCGCTGGCTGATGGAATCACGAACAAAACAAACATAGGTTCGTATACTGAGAAAACTTCAAACAACTTCCCAAACAGGAAGTCCAGACGCCTCATTTCACACACCGAGCTGTACATCAAAGTGTCTTTAGTGAGTAGAAAGACAGTAACTGGGATGAGAAGAAAGAGGTAAAACCGAAAAATTAGAACATCTGAACGCCTGCAGGAGTGAAGCGCTAATGTTGAAAGCTACGCTCGCTGACTGCAGATGGCGAATAACAACGTCAGATCAGGTGTTTGGAATTTGTATACGAAAAAAAGAATAAAAACGTTATAAAAACCACTGCAAAACAATAACTCCAGGCTGTAGGCAATCCAAAAGTCATAAGTACAGAGTATTGACTCTTTAATAAAATATGGATTTTCTGACAGAATATGTTTGCCCTAAGGAATTTTGAGTAGTGTCTACAATATGCATTGTAAAATCCATAAATCATGACCTTGGAATTGTTATTTTCCATCTGGGTGGAGTGCAATTTTCAGTCACAGAAGTGGCATTTCTTTGATGGGTAACACAGGGACACCGCCGCCAATTTTGCACCCGATGAAAGGTAAATACTGTGGATCCTTTCATAAAATTATGCATCCTGTCCATGTGTCAGAGTGAGGGTGGGGTGGTGGGGTCCAAACATAACATCACTTACGCTAGTGTGAAAATGAAACTGAAACTCAATATGCATTCATCCCCAGACTTCTAGACCTCTCTTAAAGGGGACATATCATGTAAAATGCACTTTTTTATTTTTTTTAAACATAAATGTGTTGTCTGTGTGTGAGGAGACCCTTAAATTACAAAAACAAAACAAAAAAAACCCCTTTTCTCCTGATCCATTATTTGTTGGAGGGGGATCAAAATGCTCCATTTTGGATTTTCTACACAGTAAATTTTGCAGTGTTAAATCAACACTTAGACTTCTTCTAGGGTGTATTTGGTCCCATTGTCTCCAAATTAAGTTTATTTTAATTGATCCCTTGAAACTTGTGTGTGCTTGTGTATGTACGTATATATATATATATATATATATATATATATATATATATATATATATATATATATATATATATAAACCTTGATATTGTGATATTATGTTTATCTTTCACTTTTTTGGTTTGTATGACTGGTTTGTGTGTGTGAAAATGATAATAATGAATAGATCCCAAGGACTTGATTTTATTTATTTATTTTTTCTCATATATCATGTTGACAGGACGTTAGAATAAAAATATAGATCGTTTTTGAAGTGAAGGGGTGGGGTTAAAAAAAGTTTTACTTCCTCCCACTCCTTTTGAAGCAATGTGTTTTGTTTTTTTCATTTATATGTTTTTATTAATATATATATATATATATATATATATATATATATATATATATATATATATATATATTGTGGTTGTTTTTATTTGTTCCATATTCAAAATAAATTAAATTGACTTGAATAATTCCAAACTCCAAAATTATCTGATATTTCTGAGCTTTATTTAAAAAACCCAAAAACAAATATGGCCAAAAATATGTAACAAAGGTGCGAGGTGACAGCTTGTGACTGACAGGAAGTTAGCATCATATGAGTCATGACAGATTTCCCCCATGAAAAATACTCCATTGTTGACTCACAGAGGCTTTTGATGTTCATTGGTTGTGACACACTGGTATGAGGATAATAGTGTGACTGTCATGATGCACTACGGCGCCGACCTATCACATAATATCTTGCCATGAGGGTTTGCAGGAACACAATAGTGGAGAAAAAAAAAAGCTCTTTTGATGTTTTTTGTTGGTGAATTTAGCTGTTGTTCCAGAAATCTACCCACATCTATCACACAAAAAAGACCAGGAGCCAATGTTTCATTATGACATTAAGACTTCCCTGTTTTTCTCTTTCTTTTTTTTACATGGTAAATGTGATGTAACAGCAAAATATTATTTCTAGCATTTCTTACTCTCAATTTTAAGGGATCCAAGTTGTTTTCTGACACGTACAAACTATTAGTAACTGTTTTCCAATCATGAAAAACTAAAAGCACATGCATCCATGACTATAGATAATAATTATAAAGACTAATAGTCCTCTTAACTTACATAATACTGAAATTAGTTTGTTAAAAATTGTACAATAATGAACTATTAGTAAATATTGGCTGTGTGAAATCTACATTAAAAAACAATTATGTGCCATTTGTCTGGCTGGTGTGAGCAACAGTGACCAATAAAGGAGAGAGAGAGAGAGAGAAAGAAAAAATATTTTGTTATTCTCTTATTGATTTAGAGTGATTATGTACTAAATCAAACATAAACACACCCTCACCATTGGCTGTGGCCTTTAAACAGATGCATCATGAGCCAAAAGTGGACAATGAAGTATTTGGAGAAAAAAAAAAAGCTTTTAAATTACTTTAAATGTGCCCGCTGCCTAAAATGCAATTTAGCAACAGTAGTTTGTGGACAAAAAGTAGCACAAATATGACCCTGAGTAAATTAAAAATGGATTTATAAACACTAATGATAAAATAACTAAAATATCAAACACTTTGTGTGTATGTTTTTTTCACCCAGAGTTTTGTCTCTCAGAAACAATTGCACTTCATTAAGATTAAAGCAGTACAGAAGAGGAGCAGAATGTACCCTCATTCCTTTGTTTTATTAATTGTTCTGCCCAAGGAGAGTCTTTGGTGAAGTAAACATGCACTTCTCACACAATGACGCAAAAGAATAGATTGGAAAATTAGCCCAAATATGAGGAAAATAGAAAAAATCAGTTAGAAAATACACTTTTAGCCTTGTATTATATATATATTCTACAAACTAAGAAACTTTCACAGTACCTGAAAGTTGAATAAATAAAAACTAGCCAACAGTTGCACACAAATAACACTAAATGAAAATAACACTTACTGCCATTTTTAAAACTACGATAATCCAAAGAAGCCACAAAATTATATTAATGTATTTTTCCTCTTTATATTTAGATCAGAAAATTACAAATCAGCATGTTAGAGTTAACATCTGTTAAAAACTTGGAAAATAGCCTCAAGCTTTTGCCAGCTTTGTTCTGCTTCTTATAAAATCAACTCTCGACTCCAAAAATGTTTCCCCTTCCAAAAGCGCTAATGTATGAAGATGACTTAATAGTTTGCAAAAGATGCATTTTTAAGTGAAGATACATTTGTTTGAACATGTAAGGTTCAGAAGGAGTGATACAGCAAAATGAACTTCATATTAACTTGCTGCAGTGTGCAGAATTAATGCAGCTGTGTTCGTCCTAAACCTCACAATGAGTTAATGCTAATGAGTTTGATTTAAGTTACAGCGAATTTGCATTTTTCGACAAAACTAAACTCTGATCACAACCAGAGAGTAAAAGAAAAATAACTTTATCACACAACTGACTACTTCTGGTAATTTCCACATGAATTAGAAGATGGTGGATGTTCTGTCTGTCTGTCTGTAACAGATATATATAGATTTTTTAGATTTATTTGATTTATTTGAACATAAAAAAAGCAATAATAATAATGAAAAATAAAACATACATTAAAAAAAATTAAAGAAACTTTCAGGAATGACAGATAATGGGTCAAGGAAGAACCCATTCGATTTTGAGCAATGGAGGTCAAAGGTCAAGGTCAGACTAAAAGTCAAAAGCTAAAATACATCAGTGGTTTTTCCATTCACGTCATCTCACTTATGGACATCAGATGGGTCTGCTGTCTCTGACTGCCATAAAAACTGGCTGCCTGCGTTGTAATATTCTCAAACCACAAAACTACACACACACATAACCAACATTAAAAGCAAAAATCCATATGGGGACATGTCTAGTTTCAGTGAAGACAGTGAGTGAACAATTGCAGGTCCAATGTGGTCTACAGGGTCTGTGAAGTCCACCTCTGTGTACCTGCTTTGTTTTAATGCTAAAGAATGAAGGCCTTTTAATTGTACTTGGCCAGTCTACTATTTATATTTATATTGAATATTCATGCTTTATATAGAATATAATTTTTATCCTGTGTTATTTAGACTGTATTGTTATTATTGCATTGTTAGTGTCTTATTACATCGCCGTATCTGTATATAATAATACATTTTATTTATCAGTGCCTTTCAAAACTCAGAAACAAAACAGAATAAAAACAGTATATAAACAGGTTTAAAAATAAAGATTACATGAATAAAAACCGGTGGCTGTGGCAGAAAAAAAAAAACAAAATAAGATGAAATAAATGGAAAGAGCAAAGAAAAAGAAAATTTCATGACAAGTGCTTTATGTAATGTCCTATTTCTATATGTTTATGTATTTACTGTTGTCTGTTTACCTGCCCAGGGACTGCAGATGTAAATCAACCCTTGTTGTTCACTTTGTGTTTTATGTCTTGATTTGTTTTATTATGTTAATGTTTTATATTTTTATGCTTCATTGTTTGTAATTGATTAAATTTATTGGCTGTACAGCACTTTATAAATACAATTATTATTATTATTATTATTATTATTATTATTATTATTATTATTATTATTATTATTGTGTGCTCATACATCGTCCCTGTCAAATAAAACAAGTAAAGTAATGATGGTCAAAGTAATAATGTGTCTGTTGTAATGTTCTCAAAGTGATGTCATTTTACATGTATTTTTCTACGTATTTTTTTATTCATACATTTTTAAAAAAAACCTTCATTGATGTTGATTTTTTTTTTACATGACAATAAAACATTTTGAGAAATATCACAAAAGTAATATAGTCTTGTTATTTCTTCCAGTAACACACTAAGGTTAGAAATGTTGAATTTCAGAATATTTCTATGTGTGATGTATAAAACATCTATTGCTCCACCACTATACAAGAGCACAGATTATACATGTGTGCGTAATGTTTTTTTTATTTTCTTTTTTAAGGTTATAAAACTGCAGCCATTTCGCAACCTCCTGTTTAATGATGCATGGGGCTAATCGTGTGAAAAGGTATGAGTGCCACTTGGGCATTCATCAGCTGCCTGCCGTGGGCCATCTGAATACAAAAACTCATCTAATTCTTGTTGATCAATGAGCGGACTAAACAAAGCAGATCGTGAAGTGCCAGAGAGATAAAGACAAACTGCAATACAAACAACGCTGCCATGGCAATATCTTACATTAGCTTTACAAAGAGCTGCTAAATAAATGGCGTTCCACATAGAAAATAGGTAGCATCTATTGACCGTGCACAATGAAGAACCATTAAAGGTAATCATTTTGTAGCTGCATGAACAAGGTGCTTCATCAAAACTAATTATAAAGCAGTATAAGAGGAACAGGAGGGGTTGTTGGGTGGGGGTGGGTGGAGGCGGAGGGGGGGTAAAACAAACCAGACGCAAATAATTTCCCAGGTTTCACTGAAGTGAAAGGGGAAATGATTTGACCTTTTGGCTTAATTCCTGTGAGGTTTGCTGACGCTCATCCTTCTCCATTGCGCCGCCCGTCAAGATACAGACACGAGGCTTCACAAGGTTGAGATATAGATCCATGCTGATGGCTTTTTAAAGAGGTGGCACCCATGTGTGACTCAACTTAGACTGGGCAGAAACACTGTAGGTGTTAGCAAAGAAGAAGAAAAGAAAAATCAATTCTTGTTTGCCGAAGACTTTTTTTTTTTTTTTTTTAGCTGCCTCATATCCATCATAGTTGTTAGGCAGAGTTCTGAGGGAGGGATGGGGATACAGGTTCAATTTCACAGATAAATAGGAACTGGAGAATGTCTAAGTGTGTGGATAAGACTGATGATGATGTGGAAGCAGGGCCGTGCACGTACAGGCACGTGTCGAGGTGCAGGACGGAGATGAAAGTGGGAGTTTTTATTCCTGTTTAATTCCAAAAAAAAGGTTGACCATGTAAACACCTAAACGCCAGTTGAAAATGATAATTCCGAATTCAATAATTCCTCTGACATGTACACAGTTAAATCTGCTTTAACATTATTCCTGTTGTTCTGCACATGCTCCTGGTCTCCTCACGATGATGCACATATATTCCACTGCCGGCATTAGTTTGTTGGTTCATATGGTTCATTCAGTCTGAGCTGCTGCTTTGTAATTATCACAAAAATAAATGCAAAAATCACATGTAGTATCTGGTTTTCCATGTTGCTAATTGAAACAAATGCAAAACAGGAAGTGGATCTGATTGTTTTCTGCTGGTAGACATACAGATGTTAAGAGGCCGTTCTGTCCAATCAGAACCCTCTTAAAGCCCAATTAACTGCAGTGGAATACACCAGTTTCCTATTCGGAACATGTCCATATAAAAACTAATGAATAATTATGAATAAAAAAAATATTACAATCAATAATTAATAATTATTTAGACACATATCATGGCTTCAGCAAACATACATAGAGGAAATTGCAACCTTGTTTTGCCTTAAACGTGTGCCATTTTAGGGATTGTGTGCAAAGTACTAATTGGAAAATTTCTACATTTTTAAAATTCAATAACTTTGCCTCTACTCAGTGAAATGGCATCAGGTTTATCTCACACACATAATAGCATACACAAATTAGCCAAAATATAATATGAGGTACATCTCTATATTTAAATAGACCAAATGATGTATTGTTTGTTTATTTGTTTAAGGGTTTGTTGGTATATATATATATATATATATATATGAAGAGTTCATTTGCAAAAACAGATAACCATTTTTCGCTTTTTCAGAAAATTGCATTTTTTACTCTACATTCCAGCTAATACTCATTGATTTGATATACTATTTATTCAATTTAGTGGCTCTTACCAAATGAAATAAGTAATATATCAAATAAATCAGTATTATCTGTGGAATGTAGAGCAAAAATGACATTTTGTGAAAAAAAAAAGAAAAATGGAGTTATCTGTTTTTGCAAATGAACTCTTCATATATATATATATATATATATATATATATATATATATATATATATATATACATACATACATACATACAGTATATAGGGTGTCCCATAAGTCCTCATACATAGGAGAGATAATACATTCCATACATATACTGTATGATTCTAACAGGTTTCTTTATATTTCAGATAATTTCAGAAATTTGATGAAAGAGCAAAGAATTAAAGCAGTCCTATAGAGCATATGATAGAAATAGAAATGGTTTATGTCAAGAAATGTTTATTTCGTCCTATGTATGGAGACATAAGGGACATATGTATGTATATTAATGTGGACATATCCATTTTAATTGTCTTTCCACATCAGCCTTGAAGCGGAAGGCACACAACATGAAGCTGTTTTATTTATCTGAAACACTTGTGTCGTGTTCTTCAGCACATCTGTCATGTTCATGTGGCGTCTTTGCAACTAATTTACAAGAAACAGAAAGATTATAAAAAATAGTCATTTGATTTATATTTTGATACACATCAATATCGTGTGATATTGGGGGGAAAAAATGATTGTGATATGACTTAAGTGTGATCTATTTATGTCGCACATTATTTCTAAGCGTCTTCTCCTTGACAAATCCGTTGATCCCCAGTGTCTGAGTCGCTACTGTCTGTACCTTAAAGGTAGATGTGCACTAGATCAGAGGCGATTCGCAACACAAGACTTGAAATCTAAACTTGTATTAAATGACAGATCACCCAGCAGGCATCAGACACTCTAACGCAGTATCACAGCTTTGCAGCAGACAGTGGGAGGACAGTTTCAGATTTCACTGTCTGGTCAAACTTGATATTGTTCTGACTAAACTACTGTTATGAAACAACAGTGCAATGGTGTGTGATTTCATAAACACCCAGGCTGTGTCTCACTGAAGACCGATGTCCTGCTGCACTGTTAAATGTAAGATATTTTTAGAGGTTTTGGTGGTGGCCAGTCTCAGCTGCTTTGAAATACTGATAAGTTTCGGAAAAAAACCCCAACACTCAAACATCAATTTTTTTTTTTTTTATGCTTTCATGAGGTGGATTTGATATTCTAATATGTCACAAAAATGCAATGAAAACACTTTATCCGCAATTATACATCGTAGACATGATATACAGGGTCACATGATCACTTCTCTCAGAGTGAAAATGGTGCTTTTCTTGAAATAATTCACGTGAAAAACATATTTTAGAGGCAGCAAACAGCAGAGAAATGCAGCGTCATATCAAGACAACCAAAAGTCCATCGTCCAGCAGTGAAATCTCATGGGATGATATTTCACGAGAGTTATGACACACGTTCAATTGTTGAAATTTTAGGAATAACGCTCTAGTAACTGAACTGTAACTGAAACGCAGCTATTTTCAGCACAAGAGCACACATAAGAAAAGTACTGGGACCCAAATGTAAAAAAGTTTATGTGAATTTAACATTAACAATTTAACAATAATAAAGTTAATGTGAATTTAACAATACATACTATCCATTGAAAAATGTAATTGTATTTCTGGATAAATACAGTGCTTAGAAGCTAATGACATATCATCATTTGCTCAGTTGTGTCTCCTAAACCCACTGCCGCCGCAAAAATCTCCCACATTCTGCTCCTCAAATGTCGCTCCCAGAAAATTCTCCAAAAATTCAGATATGTTCCCGTTATGTTTTAGCCCGATATCACTAATAGTTTTGAAATAAAGGACTGGTGCCACAGTTATGCAAGTTCAAAAAAGAACCTCAACGGTGCATCCATTTTTATTTTCAAATTTCACATATTTGTCCTTTTTAAATGCTGCTATTATACCGTAGCCTACCTGTGCCCTGCTCTGCTAAGACTACTTTTATTATTTACTCTAAACCAGTGTTTTTTCTGTGTTGTGTCAAATCCAGAACACGTAGTTCTGCTGCTTTACATAAGAAGAACGTCTGGACCGCTCTCCTTGATCTGTTTGCACTGTAACCCTGACCTCTGAGAAAGCAGATAAGTGGAAAACAACCATGCTGAGTATTCCCTGTGTTTGTCAAAGTAAAGGTCAGCTGGTAGGTGGTGAAATAGTGTAGGGATGAAAGGAACCTATACAGTCTCTATATATTTTTATTTGGACCATGCTGTTTAAAAAGGAGCCACTTGTATAAAATGTAAATATAATGGTTGACATATGAACATGGACAGGAAAGTAAAAGTTTCAGCTTTTTTACATGAAATATTTCCCTTGATTGACATTGTTTAATATATATATGGACTGTCCTTTGTCCTTTTTTTTTTTTTTTAAACAGGACAAAAATGCATTACTGGGTCTCAGGAGGATATCTAGGCTCTGAAATAACTATGTAATGGTACTTTCCATACTATCTTCTAACCTGCATTTATATAGTTGTATTGAAATACCATTTTCACCTATTTTTTTCTGTTTGCATTTACTTTTCCTCCTCATTTTAAACCAATTTAGCCACCGTTTCCTTTTACATTTTGTACTTCCTTCCAATCTAAGTAAGTCCTTGACACGATTTTTAAAACAACAACAATAATAATGAGAAAATATATTAAAAAATCTATACAATAAAAAACATCCCCCTCTGGGTGTGCTGCGTGTTTATGCTAATCGCTAATGCCAACACAATAAACGCATTACTATGGTTATGTTAGCTTTATTTTTGACTGATTATATTATATTTTTTAATGGAAATAACAGAGAATTTCTCCACATGTTGGTGCAAACATGCTAAAATTATTTTCAGATTTGCAATTTGCACCAAAATGTTTCAGGGATTTCTTTATAATGTCGACACATAATGTAAAGTGTAGTCTTCAAATACTTTATCATTACTTTCTAAAAATACAACCAAAATTACAAACTAACTTTCATATATTTTGCTTCTTTGAAATGTGCTCAGTTAATGTCTGGATCTTGAATGTATCTGGGATTTGGCAGAAACATTAGTGCTGTTCTGTTTGGCACTCACAGCTGGCAGCAGCGTCACCTGGCAGCCGAAACCATGAGTGAGTCCCTAATCTATGAAAGAGGGCGTGCACATTTAGACACACTGCACAGCAACGCTAAGTTTCTGAACACCAGATCAGTTTGGATCTGACAGCAATTCTGCAGTTGCTCCGCTCAGATTCCACTTTCACTGGGTTAAGTGGTTTTAACGTGGTTGCTAACAGGACATTTTTAAGTAGTCGTAAGTTTGCGATAAGACTTGTTCCTCCGAATTGTTGTCGTCATGTATCATTCAAGCCTCATAAACGTCGAGGTTTGAAGAAAAAGTCGGCAGAAAGTGAGAAAGTGAGTTGAAATTTTGGTCTTCAGACAATAATTCTGTAGTTTTATTTGAGTTTATTAGCAGCCATATGGTTTTCTCTGTGTATTCAATAGTGAGAAAACAGTAGTTGGGCCAGTTGCTGTGAAATATCCACGATCTATTCTATCCTGACGAATCACGAGGGTGAGTGGGGCGGGTGTTTCGCAATATGTGCACCAACTTTTTTTCGTTGCGTCACATTTGGATTCAAGCCCCATGATTCTCATTGCAAAAGTTAGATGGCAGACCAGGGTATATTTGTAGTGAAAGCCAAATTTGTCAATATTCCCCAAGTGCCATCCACTTAAATGTCCAGGCACGCTATGCTAACATTTGCTTAGCTGTGGGGTATGTGGTCATTGCTAACTTTTGCAGTTGCTTCTATATTTGTGTGTCATTTGCACCAAATTAGAAGCTGGATCTGGCTCTAAAACTAAAACTACAAAACAGGTTATATATGTATAGAGTATATGGAGGCCATTTTTCTTCTTGTGAAAATAAAAATTAATTAACTAATACTTCATATATAATTAAGTAGACATATTTAACTCCATTATATTTAGGCCTAATAGCGGTTGGTCCAGATATAGCCCACTTCTTTGAGTCTTCTCATTAATTTAATATCACAATCATAGTTTACAATCAGCTACTGTATTACAAAATATTTCAGCATAAAATTACTTTTAAGATTACATAGTCACTTCCCTGAGACACTAAAGGGGGGAAAGCTTAGACACCAGTTTTATAACACCTTCCCATCAACCCCTCCTTCTTCAGATATTATCTGTCTTTAGCTCCTAAAGGGTCGTTGGGCGTCGGGTCTTCTATTGGAGGCTCCCATTCTAATCACGACAACCCCCACTGGGCCGACCTGTATTTTGAGCACAGGTTTAAACTCCCAACAATGTTCCATTTTATATGTGAAACATTACTTTAACATTTAACATCTCTGATATTATTGTAATTTTCCAACACGAAGTCAATTGTGAATAAATCTGCTGTAGTCTGATTCGCACAAACACATCTATAACAGCCTTAATTAGCATTAGCAAGTGAAATTTTACAGTCGTATCGCTGCTCATAAGGGTGTTGCACCAGGGACTGAACTTCTTTTGGTGCTAAACTTCAACAGCCCGGCCTTTATGTCTGTGTTTCTACGCTGGAGCCTCACCTCTGAGGACCATAAAGGCTTAGCTTCTGCAGCCACTAAATCTCATATCAACCTGGAATCTCATTGGTGAAATACGGCGCCAAAAGCTCCATTTCATGTATTACAGGCAGCCCGACGGGGAATACTCCTGTGTGATTCATTTCCATTTCAAAGCTAAAAGCTCATGGAATGGTGTCAGGGAGTGGGTTTGAAGTGCTGCGGATTCAAATGGGAACAAAAAAAAAAAAAAAATGAAATAAATAAAAACACGCGGTGGGGAGATGGCAACGGTGCACGATAAAAAAAAAAAAAAGAAATAACTGGGATGTGCGCACGTGGCGGGCGTCTGTTGTACGCCTGCAGATTCTCGCTTCTTGACGCAGACGCACTCTAGTTCAAAGCGTCTCAAGTTTGATCTCTAGCCTTGTTACCTCATTCCACGATCACCAGAGCAGGGTTCCAACAGTATGTGAGCGCTCTTCAGTTTTATCCCTATCATTGTGAATTTATCACCTACTCGACGCTGCAGCCGCCCCCCCCCCCCCCCCCCCCCCCCACTCCCACATCGTCCCCTTGTCTGAATCTGTAGGCTCTAATTGGCCCAGTGTCCTTCACAACAGAGTATAGTGCTGAGATACGGACCGATCGTGCTAGCAGGCTAATAGGGACATCTCCAAATGCCAGGTCACTGACTGGGCCGCTAACTCGCCTCCTAGTCTTGTCATGCTGCTTACAGTTAACCTTTTCATTGGACAGCATTTGTCTACAACAGGGATTTTCTAATCACATGTTTGGTCTGTCAAAAGCGTATGGTGTAGCAGATCAGCTAACCTATGTCAATGTTAGCAAAAAGATAAAAAAAAAATATATAAATAAATAAACAGGCTGAAAATGTGGTTGACAGTTACTTTTGGTAATAATTAAAAATATGAGGTAAGTTTCGTAGCGACTTATGCTAATGGTGAGTGGAGCATCTTCCCTTTTGTTTCACGTTTTTTTTTCTGTTATTGTCTAATGTAACTGTGTTTTAGCAATAAATATATAACTCTTACATAATTAGAATCTTACTTAATTAAGATTATATACTTATTTGGCTTGCGAGCGAGTCTTCTCATTATCTTTAATATCACAAATATAATTTACGATTAGTATTACAGAGTTACAGCTGATTTCAGCACAAGATTACTTGAAGTTTAATTTAAGTCAAAAGTCAGTGCTTTCTCTTAACACCTTCCGTCGACTCCCTCCACCTTCTGTTTCAGGTCGACCGTATTTTTCTGTCCATCTCAATATGCAAATTAGTACATTTATATGTAACATTACATTAATTCTCATATCTTTGGTCTTATTGTAATTTCCCCAACACAACTGCATGTGTTTCTATACCTTTGGAAATCACTTTGAATCGACTTTGTATGAACAGTACTGTACGAATAAGTTCCGTACCTAACCTTTAAAGTGAAGTCAATGGTAAAACTAGAAATGACAAGTGGTGTCAGTCACAGCAAACCCCAAAGTTTGCAAATATCTTACGCAATTTGTCAATCTCTTATCATTGCAAGAACACATTTTTGGTGACCTTGACCTCGATCAGACATCTTCAACTCTGGACCTCTGGCCACACTGTCCTTGTTGAGCCACATTTTGTAATAACTTTTTCCATTTAATTTTACAATAAAGCCGCATTTTGTAATAAACTGCTGCATTTTGCAATACATTTTGCATTATTATTATTATTATTTTTATTATTGTTTGACTTTTTTATCTCATAATTTTTATTTTTTATCTCATATTTTTTTACTTTTTAATCGCATACTTTTTATCTCATAATTACGAGAACTCTTAAAAACATAACCATAAATATATCACACTGTGTTACTGCAATTACAATCTTCCTAAATGTCTTAAATCTCACACAATGGACAGATTTTATGCATCCTCTATTTTCCAAAATGCCTTCCTGCCACCCCAGTAGATTGCAGTGGCAGATCGTCAAGCACCGACCATATGTGTGCATCTGGCCATTGAATTTTCACCTGATTATTAATAGAACTGTGTTTCCATTATAAGTTCTGGCTAAAGGACAGAGGTCAGTGTAATGGAAAAGGCAGCAAACACAGACATTTAACAGGATTCTCTATCTGCTATTCTTCCACTTACATATGAATGCAAAGTAGTCACTGATGCGAGAGTAACTGATCACCAAGACAGTGATGTCTGAACTCTACATATATATATATATATATATATATTACATGATAAAGAATGCATAGGTGTGTGCATTATTAAATAGAGACTTAAAACATTCATGAAGATAATTTAAATGATTGCAAGCCAGTGGCAGGATTCATTTAATGTTAATGTTTTGTGCTGTGCAGACATTGAGGTTAGTGGGATTAAGTGTTTTTCAGTTTAACTCAAGGGTTTCTATTATGAATTCTATATAACAAGTAGCATAACTGTGCACCTTTTATTTCTTAACATTCACATAATTTATTTGTTTAATTTGTGGAGTTTTTCCTTGCTAAATGCTGCCTTAATCCTGCCGTTAATGATCTTAACCCTTTTCAGACTGCCATTATAACAGGCTGTCTCAGTGTCTTCATGTTTTTTTGTTTGTTTTAAAACTATCAGAAAATATATTTTTAGCCAATTCTTTTGCACTTTTGTTTTCAAGAGGAACTTAACTGTCAATATCTGACTATAAATTATTATTCTACTTTTTTTTTTTCGTCATCTGAACACTGCACCACCATGCCGCCCTATTGCATAATAATGTTTTAGTAAAAACTATATACATATATTATTTTGTGTGTGTGTGTGTGTGTATGGAGTTGAAGTTTTTCAAATTTTTAGTAACAGAAACAACTGTAAATGTCCATGATGAAACGTTTCGACATTGCAAAAATAAACTTTCACACCAGCTCTAATATGTTTTTTGGTCCAGTATCCATATTATAAATTCATATTTTCTGTTATTGCGTGCTGGGTTTTTTTAGCCTGTGTGAAAGTCTTCCTTTTTATTTCGAATATAGTCTCACATTGCTGCGTAAAATGTTTATACTGTGTGTATCAGAAAAAAAGACTTGCAGAAAAAGGAAGTTATATGATTATTATCTCACAATTTTGACTTTTTATCTGAAAAATTTGACATTTTATCGCATAATGTTGACATTTTATTTCATCATTTTGACTTTTTATCTCACCATTTTAACATCTTATCTCACACTTTTGACTTTTTCTCTTAAAATTATGCATTTTTCTTTAAATGTCATATTTCTATAACTTTTTTTTAAAAATCTCATGATGACTTTTTATCTTAATTGTGACTTTTTTTTTCCCATTCTTCCCAAACCCACAAAACTGAGTAACTGTGACCTGGTCAAACACATTATCTACACAGTAACTCACTTTTAAAGGATTTATTTAAGATACTTTTGAAACTTTTCACATTTTTCCTGCATTCGTGACAAAAAAAAAAGTTTTTACTTTTGTTACTTTATTACACTTGGAAGGTTGTACTTTTTTACTTTTACTTCAGGAGAGGAGTTGAATCAGTACTTCTACTGTTACCAGAGTATTTTTTTCACACAAGTAGCTGTACTTCTACTTAAGTACAGAATGTGAGTACTTTTTAATCGACCTTGTAATTATCCCCAGCAGTGTCTGAGGTCAGATTCCATGTATCAGTGAACAATTTTTTCAAAATAAAAGTATTTTTTCCATGGATATGCGTTCACTGTTCTTCTACTTGCATACATAAAACAGGAAAAAACAAACAAACATATTACGCCCCTAACAACGATGCACTTTTCTTTCACACCCTGTAGTGTGTTCAGAAAGCTCATAAAATCGCAGTTGTTAAAGTAACTGTAAAGCATTTATCATTACTTACTTGAGGTCACTCTCTTGAACCCGCTCATCGTCCAGATCCTCGATGTACTTGTCCCCTTTCATCCAGTAGATAAGTGGACTCACGTCTCCGCTGTAGCCGAAGAATGCTCTGCATGTCAGGTTGACGGGGCTTCCTGTGGGAGACAAAAAACAGGATATTAAGACACAAACAAAAGTTTATCATATTTGTCTAGCGCCGAGTATGTGTGATGTGAGCAGCAAACAAATGGAAATTAAAGGTACAAAGTTGAAGATATGCAGATATGTTTGTGTTTTTGTGGGAGGTGGTTCTTAGTTGATGTTTAACAGACTCCATTTTTATGCTAATTGTAAGTATTGTTGTATAGATTTACTGCTGCAGAAGCAAGAAAAGACGACATGAATGATCTATTCTGAGGCTGGAAGTAAAATAAACTCAAGCAAACTGATGGTCAAAGTCCTGCACAGACATATAAACAGCAAAAAAGGATTAATACAAAATAATATAATAAAACAGGGGTGTCAAACTCATTCATCTTAATATGGTATAATGTAGGCTGCACCAGTAAAGTAATATAAATAATAATAATAATAATAATAATAATAATAATAATAATAATAATATAAATAGGATAAAAATTTACAAAATAATGTCAACGCCAAACATTTATTTGTGTTTTTAAGTGAGAAAAAGCTAAATTTTCCAATAAAAATATTTACATCTACACTAACAAATATGAACAACCTGTAAATTCTTTAAAAAAAAAAGTCCCTTCACCCTCAAATCAGAATCTGAGGGATATTTTTCACAGTATATTCTGGTAAAAATTGTAAAATGTTACCTCGCTGCAGTATATACTAGTATTTTTTCTTCTAATGAAAAGTTTTCTTCAAGTTTCAAGCTCCTTTTTTTTTTTTTGCTAGTTTCAGACCAGTCCAGAGGAATGTAGGATTGACCAATTATGGTAGACAAGGTTTTTTGGAAGAACCATCCATCTTAAAATTCGGACAAAATTCCGAGGAACTCTCTGCTACTGTAGATGCCCTAAATAAATCACAGCATCAAATAAAGAATAAACCAACTGATCATTTTTACAAGTCAAAAATATGAAAAAAACTCAACTAAAAACCAGTCAAACCACCACTGACAACATGTTTTTTCTTCAGATTATTGTGGAAAAATCTCAGTGGGATTCATTTAATGACCGGTACTTGGTGGAACAGTACAAACAACCCACAAAAACAACCCATAAACAAACTGTACTGTCCCCCGTGTCCCCTTAGATAGTGGATAACCAGTCATATCTGATATCAACAAGCACCAAAATCACAGTTTCTCTTTCTACACTCCAATTTTTATCTGTCAAAAAAGCAGAAAAGTCTCCTTGAACTATCTGTGGCTCTTCAGTGGTGCCATGTGAACCCACCCTGGACCCTTTTTCAATTCTCTGGAGACCTCTTTAAGTTGAAAACACCAGCCACATCTCAAATTTATCATCCAAAAAGCTCCTACACTCATCTCTGTCGGACTCTACTTTTCAATTTCCATCACAGTGTTGTGTTATAAAATGTGGATTTTAATGACAAAGTGATATATAGTCAGATTCTCTGGGAAAAACTGACTTCTATTCAAGTATAGTGCATATTAATTCAATGTGTTTGCTCTTGTGATTAACCTCCATTATATAACAGCATTCCCCAAACTATATCAATGCTATTTGTAACACACAGCGCTCAGAGTATATGTGATGAGTAAATACAGGGTGTTTATACAGTGTCAGCATGGGTCAATTCTGCAGGGTCATGGCTTGATTGTTCCCATATTTAATTTAGTCTGTCCTGTTTAGGAGTTTCAATGAAGTACAGGCAAGGTTATAGAATTATATTTTTTAATAGAAACTAGTTGTAAAGTCAAGCAAATGAGGCTTGACTTAAATTAACTACAGTAGAACCTCTACTTATGAAATTAATTAGTGGTTTTGTACTGCGAATTTTTCGTAAATAGAGTTGTATTTTACATGTAAAAGGTCTGATTCGTTCCAAGGCACCAAATACTACCCCATCAAACCCTTTAAAAATTATAAAAATGTACCAATTTTGTATAAAATATGTGTTATAAGTAAAATAAACCCTCACCCTCCATCATCAGATCAGTGAATATGACAGATGCTTTTCCAGAAACAATCGCCTCAGTCACTGTATCTCCTGCAATTTCTTTCTCCTTTATCCAAATGAGTAACAGTCTCTTCATCTGGTTGTTCACTGATGACCTCTGACCTCTTTTTCAGTATCACACAGATGCCTTTGGAAGAGGTCGCAGAAATTACTATGAATAATTTTGACTTTTTAATCTCATAATTATCTTTTTTTTCTTTCATTTTTCTCCATGTTTGTCTTACTTTCATCACATTATTAATTACTTTATCGGTTTATTATTCATTTTTGTTAATTTTATTGATGACTTCAGCCATTTTTTTTTGTTAATTTTAATTCTTTTCACTGTGGAACTGCTAAAATTTAAGGAGTTAAAGAGTTAAACTGAATCTAAAACATGCAGAACACCGGCCCTCGTGGACTGAAGTTTGACACCTTTCATTTAGAATATACATCATTTTTCTACTTTACTGAACAATAACTGGTTTGGACATAAGAGGTTTCTGTCTCAACCTTTCTCTTGAAAATATGTGAAGTGACTTCTGAGTCTTAATAGCCTGGTTTAAAAAAAAATAATAAAAAAAATAAAAATAAAAAAATCAGTTTCAAGACCTCATTAAATTGTAGAAATGGAGCTGAAACATCATTCATTTTGAGTATTTTTTTTCCCGAATAACTACATTAAAAGTGAAAAAGAAAGAAATTCTAATTAGCAAATGTTTTAATAAATAAATAAACTAGCAAATAAAAGAATATATTGTGTCTTGGGTGCTCATTCTGAACTCAAAAGCAGTGTGATGTGCAGATCAGCCTCCTGGACTGACCAGAACAGTAAGGAAACACATATCAACAGACCGACCCCCTGCCGTCGTCCCCTGCAGGAGTTCTTCTCATTTCAAACCCACATCCACTGTGACTGGAAACAGATAAACCCCTTTTAAACCCGTTTCCTCTCTCTACCACGGATTAGAGACCTCTCATTCTTCTTCTACACACTTATCGTGCGCTTTCGCCGCAGCCAATGGCGCATCCACGACTTGGACTGTAACCAGGAAAAGAGGAGGAGGGATGAAAAGAACCCCCCATCATCAAAGAATCAGGGTGACTCTGATCCACAAAACAAAGCTGTTCGTGATCAAGGAAGTTGCACCAGTCATGTGGTCCGGGAAAGTAAAAAGGTGATTCAGCACCTCTTCATTAGGGCTCCTTGGCCCCCTGGCGAGGACTCAGAAGTCTGCGAGATGGGAGATAACCATGGCATATAATTGGGTACTTGCTAGTTCAAAGATAACAGGGATCTTATTTCACTTTAATTTGGCCCTCTAGTGCAGGCTAGCATATACGCAGATGATAGCTAAAGGATGAACAGAGAAAATGTGGTGTGGAGACTCAAACAAAAGAAGAAAAAAAATAAGAAAAGCAAAGAAAGAAATCCAGGGTTGGAGGACACTTTTGTATTTTGTCTCACAGCTCAACAGAAACAATGTCCACAGCCAAGAGATAAGGTGTGTGTGTGTGTGTGTGTCAGTAAGTAAGAGGATGAGTTTTGAGGATATATCCTGGACCACACACACATACAGTTTTTCAGTCTGTTGCTGTTCCCCTATTGTCCACCAGGGGTCTCTGTCGTGCTACAAAGCTGTGCTGTTGCAGGAGGAGGACATGAAATAACAACAATAAAGAAAAAAAATAAATAAAAAAAAAATAAAAAAAAAAGGAAAAAACAAATGCACCATTTTGACAGGTGCAGACAACAGTAAAAGGAAACACGGATCCTTTTGTGTGCCACCTTTGATGTCAAGAGGCTTCACCCATGGATCTAAACAGCATGTTGTGTTGTAGCATTGACAGCCTCACTGCTGCGCTGACAGCAGCTGCTGTGTCACTCTCTAAGACTTATTCCAAGGGGCTCCTCATGCATATGGTTGCGTGTTGTTCCCCCAACGATGTCGTGTTAATTTGTCCCGGTCCAACTGCTAGAGTGTGACTGAGACTGCACGCACAGGGCCCGAGGTTAGTTTCACTCATTTTAGGAGACGTACCAAACAGCCACACAGGGATTTAAAGCAACACACAGAGTCGAGTGTTGAAATCCCAACCTCTGGTCTTGGTCAGAGGGGGTAAAATGAGCCTTAATGCGATTGTCTCCTCTCTTTTATCTCGCCGTGCCTCTGAAGCGTGGGGGACGTCAGCAAAAGTAGGAGACAGGAGACAAAGCCAAAGCTATGACACGTCACAGAGGACACAGGGGACACAGGTATAAATGTGGGTCTGCATCTGAGCAAGAATGAACACACCCCACAGTGCAAATTGAACACTGCACCGCCCCTGTGACCTACCATTACACAGATTGCACTGTTTGAGGCGTCCATGTTGGGTTCATTTACCAGCATTTCCCATTCAGAACCAAACAACACAGCTCTCTTCTTTTACTAAATTAAGCCCCGCAGCCAGCACTAGGAACACTTCAAAGGGGGAAGAGACTAAGGTTTTCAGTGTTTCTATTTGGAAAATCATATGCAATGTGAACAGAGATGAGGACACGGAGTGTGGTGGAAGCATTTGGCAATTAGTCTGTGATGTCGTCAAAGAAACATGTGCTATTTTTTTTGGTTTATTTTTTAATTTTTGTTGCCAATTCTGAACATAATCAGTTAATATTCAATGATTTCCATAATAATAGTGAGAAATTCGACCTGATGCACTGTAAAGTCACAATACTTTTGCATTTTACATTAAGAAATTGAGTTAAAATCCAAATTTTCAGTATAAAATCATACATTTGAATATGAAGTGAATTATAGCTCAGTGCCTTGAGCGTTAGAGACCTATTATCATGCTAAAATGTGCAAAAACATGTATAATTTTGTCATATAACAACATAAAATAAAATAGCAGCTGTCCACACATGGTAAAACTCTTCCTACTTACTGAAAACACACACACTTGTATGAATCTCATAATCATAATGCTCCACCAACCGCTAAAAAATTTCCACTCCAGTGAGTCAACACACATCTGTCCAGTGTCACATGACTGCACATGCCGTAAATCAACCCGGACTGTTGTAAATGCGCTGTTGCCTTAGAAAGACGAGTCTCACGGTTCACGATGTAAAGGTCGCCGTGATCATAAACAGTTCAAGAGTTATTTAATGTTTTGTGAAATAGGCGCATGTGCATGTTCTGGATGGGTAACGGAAAAAGAAATGCATGAAGATGAGGTGTTTTTCCAATGGGTTAGAATTAGTGTTTGTACAAAAGTAATCCATTACAGTAGCAGATTACTTTTAGCTGCAACGTAATATTGTTAAAATGTTATATTGACTTGGTAAATGTTCAATAGCGCTTGCATTACAACACACTTTTTCGCCCAGAATTTAATTGCTCCAAAGGAAAATAAAAACAAAAAATGTCCCTTCATCTCCTGATACCCATGAAAGCACAAGTTTAGGCTTTTTTTTAACATTAAATAATTGCCTTTTATAGTAACAGCAAAATGCAACAGTTTTTCCAGATGTATTTTAAATTGTTTTATGGAATGTCCTTTGCAGTGGACGACATTATTTGTTGTTTATTCCTTCAATAAAACAGTGAAAGAAGACAACAAGTGTTCACAGAATGCCTAATCTCACCCCTATTTTGTGCCAATCTTAAGTTTCTATGACAACCCGTTCTTGAATTCGAGCCAATGATGTGATTTTGACCTTTCTGCTAAATGTGACCTTGACCTTTGACCTTTTGCAACATTGATAATTTTGTTATATGTATATATGCGTGTAATATTATGATAATATATCCAGTATTAAGCTATAGCGTGATATGTCTATGCTTGACACACATTTTATGACATGTCACCTTTGACCTCCAGAGACCTGAAAAACTATTGATTGTAGGTGATAACACCGACTATGAGGATTGTATAAATCTTTATTCTGAATCATTTGGTACCAATCTTAAAGTTCTGTGACCCTCTGTTCTTGAGTTATAACCGATAATATGATTTTAACCTTTTAGGTAATTGTGACTTTGACCTTTGACCTTTCCTCAAATCTGATGTGCATTAGTTATATGTATATGTCCATTTAATTTTATGGTCATATCTCAAGTATTTATTAAGTTATAGGATGATATGTCTCTGCGTCCACTTCCTGGAATAATAAAATGTGAATAACATGAACAAATATGAAAAAAATGAAGAAAATTAAACCAAATTTTACCCTTTTTTTCTGCATCTGTTACTAAGTGTTTAGTGTCTTTGTTGATCTGATCCATCATGCACGTATTCAAATGATAAATTGAGGCAGAATATTATTAAAATTTCACTTATTTTTCATAAGAAATGTACATTTTTCAGCTTAATCAGGGTTTTTTTTTAATAGTTTACACAAGTAATTATTTTCATAATTTAACATTTAACTAAATATTTTGAATTGTCATTATTTGTAGGTTACTATGCTAGTATTTTATATTAGTTATTGTTTTACTGGTCTGGCCCAATGGAGTGTCGTTTAAATACAATAAGATAATTTGACTAGAAATGAGAAAATACACATGGAAAAGTTTTTATTTTTTACCCAATGTGACAAGTAGAGTTTATATATAACCTATGCAACATTGATTATAATTAGGAGGTAAGTTTAGGTATGTCTTTAAATGTTCCAATGATAGTTTTTTCGTCTGGTCTGAATGATTCCCCATCTGCTTTAATTAGCCTTTCTTTTAATGTGTCTGGGCTCCACATAAAAGAAGCGTCAGATTACCTCATAGCATGTGATCAGAAGGATAGAGCCGACTGATCTGGACTGATGAAAAAACTAAAGAATCCATAGATAATCACGAGAACGTTTGAAAGAGCTTTTTCCCAGATTCTATCATCCAGCTTGACGCAACTCTTGAAAACGTTTCTGTCATAGGTGTCAAACTCCAGTCCACGAGGGCCGGTGTCCTACATGTTTTAGATATTTCCCTCTTCCACATGATTCAGTTTAACCCTTAACTATAGTAGTTCCACTGTAAAAAGAATGAAAATAAGTGACAGAATGAACAAAAATGGCCAAATTCATCAATAAAATGAACAAAAATTCATCATAAATTAACAATATCATAAGTAACATGAAGAAAGTGAGACACAAATGGAACAAAATTAAAGAAAAAATTTAAAAAATTAACAAAACGAGCAACAACATGAACAAAAATTAATCATAAACTGACAATGTAATTAGTAACATGAAGAAAGTGAGACACAAATGGAACAAAATTAAAGAAAACATTTAGAAAATGTAAAAAAAATTAAACCAAACGAGGAAGAAAATGAACAAAAAAACTGATAAATATTTACAAAATTATGAAAAAATTACCAAAAAAGGGAACTACTATTGAAATTTGTTCCCAAAAAAAAAAGAAAAAAAAAGAAATTTGGTCCCAATAGTTTTAATTTTGCCTTTTACTAAATTACTTTTACTTTTGACACACCTGTTTCATAAACAAAACAGTAAAAACAGTAAGAAAATATTCTGAATATTTAAACTAAACCTTTCATTACAGTTCTTTTTTTTGCATTTTTAGTTAATTTTTTGCTAATTTTTCCATGTCATTTATAATATTATAAATATTTTGTTCATTTTACTACATTTTCTTTGATTATTTCCTCTTTCATTTTGTGTTCAGGCTTCACTGAATCATGTGAAAAAGGGAAATATCCCAAACATGCACCTGTTTGACACCCCTGAAATACATCATTTTTATCATTCAATTCAACGCGTTACGGTGGCGATGGCACCGTGCAATCACAATGGGTGGATACACACTAACTCACCCTAATTGTCTTTTTTGTCTTCTTTGTTTATCATCACCAGGGCTTTTCCAATCACACATTTTAAAGCAGCCATTGACTGTAGTATTCATTTAGCCAAGCCTCGCTCGTGTTGGGTCAATCTCCTGTTATTCATACTTGCCGCTGCACCTCATTATCGCTAAGCAGGCAAACCGCTGCCGCCTTAATTAATGCAGGTAAAGCAGATATCAGGAGACGCACTTTATAAGGATGTTAACATGTGGCAGTCATAATGGGAAATGCTCAGCAGTGTTTGGTGAAATGAGGATTTTCCCTGCTTTGTGTTACTTTCCATGTGTGAGAATACAGTTGAATATTACAGGAAAGAAACAGGCAGAAGGGTTTGGGTGAATAACAATTCCAATTCCAGCCTTGTGGAACAGAGCATGACATTTGCAAAAGATCAACACCCACTCTTAGCATTGATATTCTCATAATACAATGTTCTTTAGCACAAAAGCGCTGCCCATTATCGCTCCCCAATTCACAGAAGAATCACTATCCATGTTATACCTGGTGCTGCTTAGAGTCTTTTGTGTTCAAGCTGCAGTTTTACCAGTGTTGGTTGTTAGATATTAAAGAACCACTTAAAGAAACCTCCACAAAACAGATCAATAAGTAGAAAAACCATCAGATGATGACAAAGATTCACTATATTATGCTCTTAAATGTAAAATATTTGTCATTTTTATTATATTTTTTAATAGTAAACATTGTCAATCATATTTTATATATATATATTTATATGTATTTTAGTGTGTATGTTTATTTAAATATGCAGTTTTTTTTTAAGTACTTGATTTTTCTAATGTAAAATACAGTATGTGCCATGGCTCAAAAATGTTGAGAAACACTGATTTAATCTTTCAGTGATTAATATTTTCCATATTTTACTTTTTTCTGATAAAAATTGGGTATTTTCCTACATTTACCTCACTGATAGTGTAGATATTCATAACATTTCACATCAAAGTTAACTGTTATACTATCAGAGACTGAGAACACTAAACAAAAAGTCATTTTTTTGGGGGTAAATCCTATAAAAAACTGAATGCATCCACTGTCTTTGAACTAACTGTGGACTTTATTAGTGAATAAATATTGTAGAAGATGACGGTGATGACAAACTTCATTTTGCACCAATTTATTGATGGATTTAGTGGATCAAAAAGCATTATATGACATTATAGATCAGTACATTCCAAGGTGTTTATGGGTTCAGACGACTGATCCCAGTGTTCAGAGATTTAAGCTGTTTGCATGTGAGGAAAAACAAACAAAAAAAATAAAGCAGTGTGATGTTTGTTGTGCAAAAAGAGTTTTCCCATGACCTTTTATTTTTCAAGTGAGAGAGAAAACAAGCAAACAAAGATAAAAAATAAAAAATATATATGAAGTCACGCAGGAAAAGTTTACCTTTGAACTGTTTTGTGTTGCAAATAAACTTCTGGAAATAAAAATGGTACTTTTCACTTGCTGTTTCTCCATGGTATAAAATAAAAATAAAATAAAATCAATACAAATCTACCTTTACTGGTCCACAAATCTGGAAAACACTGCTCATATCCACACATACAGTGGCGTTGAAATCCCATATAAATAATAACATATTTACCTGTAAATAAATTCCTTGTTGTTATTAGACTGTAATTAATAAACTTTTTAAATGAAAACTGTATTAAAAGTGTTTTATTTCATAGTGTTGTGATCATAGCTGGAAAGTAACTCAGTAAAAGTACTTCGTTAATGTACTTAAGTAGATTTTTTAGGTATCTGTACTTTACTTTTAAACCATTTAATTTCCCTTACTGATAAAAATACATAATAAACCAATATAATAAAATGTGGGACAAAGGTCTTCATTTGTTTTGTTTAGTTTTTTTCTCCTTTATTATAAAGTGTATGTCCATAGAGAAAAATGCGTAAATGCTGCAAAAATATGGTTTAATATGTTTTAAAACGTATGATCAAGATGGACATTGTTCTGTATTTTATTTTATTTTTTTATGTATTTTTTATTTATTATTATTTTTATTTTTTTATGATAAACTGCTCAAATAAAAATAACTGAACTGAACTTGAGTATTAATTTTTCTGACAACTTTTTACTTGTACTCCTTACATTTTTATATAAATATCTGTACTTTACACTCCTTATAATCTCAAAAAAGACTCGTTACTTTTTCAAACTAAACAAATGTGACAGTATGAAAAATAAAACTGACTTTATATATTATATTTATATGACTATTATCTCACAATTGTGAATTTTTGTCTCATAATTTGTGTGTGCGTGTGTGCGCTATCCCTGCAGTGACAGTTGTAGATGTAGCAGTGTTACACAAACACATCATTAAACATAATTGAACTAGAGCCTGGTTGCCATAGTAACAGAAAACAAATCAGCCTGAATGAAGAATAAGACAAATGTATCCCAGAGTTTTCATTCTAACTCCTTAACTGGGTGTTCTTCTTCTGGTTTTTTTTGATGGGGTGGGTTAGAGTAGGGGGTGTTGCCGCGCCCCCCAGCACCCCCACTTACCACAGAAGAGAAACTTAAGCAGAAACTTTCTTAAAAATCCAGGTCTCTTCCCTATGCTGTTCCTTGCTGATGCTGCTGTTAGCTCTTTAGCCCTAAAATGTCAATCATTACGTTCGGGTCGGGCTTCTCTCACGCTGACTTTTTAAAAATAAATATATGTTTATAAAAATGTAAACTAAAACGATGTGTTTTAGACACTAAACTAAGGAATACTTGTTGTAAATAAATCATTTGGATAAAACAGAGAAGGCGGCGCTGTAAGATAACTACGACTAAACAGGAGGCGCAGAGCAAGAGCACGCTTTACACATGGCTTTGTGTGCATTTCGTAATCTTCTCTCCGCGAATCCACATCTATTTTAACCAGATATCCACAATATGGAGCACCAAGAAATCAAAGATAAACTTAACATGCACCAGCGGGAAGAGTGAAGTGTAATCTTTCTTTTACTCTCATTATCTGGCCTCTTATTCTGTGTAAATGCATTCATCATGATAATAAAAATATTAAAAAATCATGTGTTTTTTTCTGCCAAAAATACTATGGGATAAATTTAAATTTCAGGTTTGCTTCTGCAAATCAAGTAAATTAGTCGGGCTCGTAATGGGTCGGGCTTTAATGCCTGCGGGCCTGGGTCGGGTCGGGCCGGATTTTTTTTTAGGCCCGATCTTACCTCTACTCAGAGTTAATGCGTTTGTTATGGGGAGACTGGAGAACAACTGGGCTTTGGTGCGGCGCGACAAGAAGCGAAAGGGGACTGAGAAACACGAAGAATCACTGAAGAATCCGTGAGCAGATCCTGATAGAGGGCTGAGGAAAATGGAAAATGTGGTTCTATGGGAAGTGAAAGAGATGGATGGCAGTAAGTAGCAGGTTCCCGAGGCCGTGCTGGTTTCACCTTTGAAGCGTACCCATAACGCCAACATCCTTATTTCCTAGCTAAGGCTCCCTGTGGCTCCACTTTAGCTCAGCTTTTGGGTGAATTCTTCTCTTAACTACTGTCCAGGGGGATGGGAAAAATCTGTTTCATCCACGAGAAATAAACATTCATTCATGCTTTTGGGGCGGACTGCAAAAGCGATCTGTTCTTGCGAGATTGTCTGGACATAAAATCTCAGCTTCGCACACTCGTACACTCACTGCTATTTGCTTGTTAATGATGAAATGTTATGAGTCATGGCAGTTGCATGGCAGCTTTTCAGGAGCTGCTGAATCTGTCAAATGATATCTCAAGACCCAGACAATTTGCAGTAGAGGAGAACAGTGTTACTCACCCTGACACATAAAAAAGTGGATTTAGATGTTTATAATATACTGGATGTGGACAAAACACTAGCATTGGAGTTCAAATATACAGTGAGTATAATCAGTTAAAGCTTTATTTTATTAAACTTTACCAGAGGTGGAAGTAACCAAGTAAAAGTACTTTCATTACTGTATTTTTTTTTAGGTATCTGTACTTTACTTGAGTATTTATTTTTCTAGCAACCTTTTACTTTTATTCCCTATATTTTTGTAAAAATGTCTCTAATTTATACTCTTTACATTCACAAAATAGACTCGTTACTTTTTCAATTGTGATTCACTTTATCATAATTTTTACATTTATCTTGTAATTATCCATTTCTTCTATCATAATTGACTTTCTTTTTTATCATAATTTAGACTTTTTATCTTATAATTTTGAGTTTTCATTTCACAATTTAGATTTTTAACAATCAAATTTTTTAACTAATATATACTAATATATATATATATATATATATATATATATATATATATATATATATATATATATATATATATTAGTATATATATATAATCTCCTATTTATGACTTTTGAAACTTTCTGTCCATACCCACTACCCCATGACCTAACAAATAAACTCACTGTTATACACTTTATTTTTTTAATTTTTTAATATTTTTGAACATTTTCCTGGTTAAATCAGTATTATTTCATCCATAGGAAAAAAAAACACGCAGCTTTACTTTTTACTTTATTACAATTGAGAAATTGTACTTTTTTTTACTTTTACTTCAATAAAGGTGTTGAATCAGTACTTCTACTTTTACCAGAGTATTTTTTCACCCCAGTATCTGTACTTATACTTAACTACAGAATGTAGTTTACTTTAAATGTGCTTCATGTCTTCCATGCGGACACGTTCAGGGGTTCCCCAAAGCCCTGATTGGACACATTATCGAACCTGAGCGATGCTTGTGTCCTAAGCCGTCAGTGGGAAGAATGTAGCCCCTAAATGTTCAGGTGGAGCAAACTCACCAACCAAGATCAAGTGGGCTTACTGCGCTCAGCCAACGAGAAGGAGAGAATAAGACAAAGAGAGTGAGAGGTGGAGTGGCAGTAGTGAATACACTGCAACATGAGTGCTGCCATATCCACACTCTCTCCTGGGGAGTCCATGTAATGAAAACAGGACACAGCAGAGTGGTCAGGACTGGAGGTGCTTTTCCTGGTGTTACAGGAGACGCCGTGTTGGATATGTGCACCGCACGTGAGCGGAATGAACAACCACTAAGACCAGGGAGACACTGTGCAATATGAAGGGTATGAGCGCAACAGGTGTGGAATAAACGTCCAAAATATAAGAACTTTTTCATTTAATTTTAGAATAAGTTTTTACATTTTGCAGCAACAGGGTGCTTTGGTGGTGCAGTATTAAAACACTCTGACATAGACATACTTTTTACTCTTTATATTCCTTAATAGTTTGTGTGGAATCAACTCTTAATGTCTTAAAATTGTAAAGCACTTTGGGAAATCAAATTTTAATGTTTTTTTTTTTTTTAATTGAAATTCTATTATGTATTTATAATCAGTTTATCTGCACGCTTGTAATTTTATTTATTGAAATTTTATAATCTTGTACTTTTGTAATTTTATCATTTTTGTGCAATTTAATTTTAATGTATTCTTTTTATTTCATCCCGTCTTAAAATTTTATTTTAATTTTGAATCAATGTGAAGCACTTTGGGCTACAGTGTCTATATGAAAGGTGCTATACAAATAAAGATTATTATTATTATTAGACATGGACAATTTGAAATATATAAGAAAACACTAAAATATTTGAAATATATTTTGGAAATAGAAATGCAGGAAAATGTATTACAAAATGCATTGTGGGAGTTTATTACAAAGTGAAATGAAAAAGTTTGTACATTTTGGACGTTTATTAAAAAATGCAGCTCAACAAGGTTGTGAGTTATCGCCGCAAATCGAGCTGCAGAAGGAGCGGAGGGGATTGAAAATCATTGCATCATGTTTCTTCAGTGGGGGGGTGGGGTTAAGTGTAGAAACTGGTTTACATGGAGCAACTGTGGTGATACCATAGGAGGGAGGCATGTCAGGGAATATTACTTCAAATAAAACATGTGGAGAGCAGAAACATTATCATATTCTTTAAAATATAGCAAGACGCCCATGTTTGAAGTAGAAAATACTATTGGAAATTAAGGATGCATTTATTAGGGCGTTCAAAACTAACAGATTAACCCTTTGATGCATCCATTATTGTTATTTTTTTTATTAAAGTTAAGTGCTTTTATTCCTTTTTAGGCCTGAAACAAATAAATATTTTAAATAAACCTATTTTTACAGAATTACAAAAATACACACTCATCTGGGCAACATGTGTTTAAGATTTAACGCAAAGAAATGTGTATTTAAAACGCAATATCACAACACTATGAAACAAAACAATTGATTTTTCATGTCAAAAATGCTAATCATTTAATTTTGACTATTTTATTGTAGTTGATTCAAGACAGATATTACCAGCAGTTCATCATCTGTTATTTTCAACTTAAACTGTAGGCACTTTCATTACAGAAATGAGGGGGAAAATTGCCACAATTATGATCCACAGTGGAACAGTGAATGGTTTTTCTCTTTTTGCATAATTAACCCATAAAGCCCCAAACATCCACTGGTGACCAAAATCATTCACTGAAGATGTTTAATACCTGTTGATCCACTAATCCTGTCAATCCTCATAAATAATTGGTGAAAAATACAGTTTGTTGTCTTCTCACAGTCATCAGATATGACCCATTTGGATGTTTACAGGCTCAGTAGTTACCATGGAAACATTGTCATCGTCTACAACATCAATTCACTAGTAAGACCTATGGACTTTGATGAATAAAAACTCTCAGATATTTATTTTATGTTCAGTTGATATGTTTTACACGAGAAAGTCACTTTTTCTTCAGTTTTTTTCCTCTGTTTTTCAGTATAATTACCCTACAAATGTAATAATTCCCTTCAAACATAATAAATATTTGTAGATTTTAATGTAATAACGTCACAAACATAATAAAAGTTGCCTGTCACAAATTCCTCAATTCTCACAAATTTAATAATTATGACTTTTGTGGGGATTCATTACATTTTTGGGATGATAAAACTTCCCACAAATGTAATAAATGTGATAAATAATACGTTTAACTAATACATGCATAAATACTCATTCATCTTTCTTTTTCTTCCTCTTTATTCTTGTACTTTGGATGCTTGCCTTTTTAGAATGTTACACCACATGGTACTAATTGCAGATTAATAGGGTTTTAATTACAAACAGGGGCGTAGCACCAAATTCTGGGCCCCTGTCAGTGGGCCCCTCCCTATCCATGCCAGGGTACGAGGTCTAAAAGGAAAAAAAAGGGGTATTTATTTAAAATAAAAAAGCATAAATAGGGTTTTAAGTGGTTTGAGTGGTTCTTTAATTCACTACCTATTGCATTTAACCCCAACATATATGATATTTTTGCTTTAATTAAGCAAAGTAAATAAATAAATAATGGAACAAGTGAAATTATTTTAAGTGTGATAATTAAGTGTGACAAAAATACACAATTTTTCCCAGTGTGTGGATTAAAGCTCAATATCGTAGCAAGTTTTCCACTATTTCCAATACATATTATTATTATTACACTTTTCAAATTAGATGAATACATTGGATTATTGGTTCATTAAACTCAAACTAACTCACTGTGAATGGCAACTTGATAAAATAAAAGACAATTCATGTAGCGTGCACTATTCTGACCGACATTTGTTCAGTAGCCTTCTGTCGACACTCTGCGTAAAGATGCCAAATGACAGGATCGGAAAAATATTTGTGCATTGCTTTATCGCAGATCTACCTTATTAGCATTTTATAACCCCGCCCATCTCCTTGTTTCTGGAGTGGATTGTTGTTTTGGTGCAGTTGGCTTCGTTCAATTTCTTCAAAATGCCAAATGTGCCAACTACTACTACACTACAAGTTGATTTGAAAAGCTATGTTTGCGTCAAGAATGAGGGGAAAACAAACAAACAAAAAAAAAAACAGTGCGTAGTTGTGCATTTTCCTCTTTATACTTTATAAATGACAGTATCGTCTGCATATAATGTGATTTTTTTTTTGTGTCGATTCTCAGCGTTTTGTACATTCTGTTCCTGTGCCTCATCAATAACATGACATTAGCTGCAGCATGGAAACAGGTTATAAATATGTGTAACACAGCAACACTCACAGTCACAAAAGCCATTGTCTGTTCTCATCCTAAACATCTCCTCCCTCCTCCACCTCCCGGTCTCTGTCGCCTCGCAGCCTGCTTTGGGAAGGCGGTGTGCATAAACAGGCTTCGATAATGAGTGTTGAATCAGAGCAGGAATAAACAATGGGACTGTACGACACATAGGCCTGCAGGAAAACACAGACTCTGCAGGAAGGACGCTGAAGGAAAGGTTAAAGCTCCGGTGAGAGTGAGTCTCTTCTACACGGTGTCCTGCTGCTTCCTCCCTGTCCATCATGATCACAGAAAAAAAACACAGTGTGAGATCTTAAGGTTTTGTGTAACCCAGAATGAACGTCCGCCGTTAACCCGTAAAGAACCAAACTGCAACTGCTGAACAACAGCATCTACGGAGCTAGAATATTTAATAACTTCCCATCTATTAACCAATAGACCCCTTCGCATCTTCGTAAACAGAATGTAGCTAGGATTCATGAAGCTGTCAGATTGGAATAAATCTGTGTCTTTTCACGATCGAGAATGCTACATAAAAAAAGCTGGAACATTGAGCTGCATTTTGTAATAAACGTCCAAAATTTACAAACTTTTTCATTTAATTTTGTAATAAAGTCGCATTTTGTAGTAATTTGGTAATAAATTTTGCCGCATTACGTAATTAGACATATTCGACATGGACAATTTGAAATTATGGAAATATTTTGGAAGCAGAAATGTCATATTTGTTGAAAATTAATCTTAGTGGGTAAATTATCTGGTCATAAACAAGCAGAAGACACTTACGTTGATTAAGGTCGAAGTTATATTCAATGGTTTGTTATTATTTTAAATTGTCCACAAGCTTTCAAGGGATTATCTGTGGTTAAAATAAGTTTAGCAAATTTTTTAGATGATTGGGAGTACAGTCCATACATATAGTTGACATCAAAATCACACTATTTGGATGTCCATTGGGAACTGTGTTAGCATGGAAGTGATTTAGGAATGTCATAAAATGCTATTTTTAGACCTCTTCTAAAGTTCCAATTCTAAATAGAGGGTCCCTAAAGTCAAACCGAAGTGTCCTCAGGTCTTTCTGTTGTCGGATAGTGTGTCCAGAGTTACTGATCTTAAGCCAGTCTTTAGGAGGAAGCCCGAAATAGTCGATTGCCGAGTGCATTGTTTTTAAAAAACACAGTCCAGTACATTATTTCATTAGAAATTCAAATGAAGCTGAATGCAACAGCAAAGCTTAACCTACTATCAGGTTGTTATTTTCAAAACATAATGCAATGAAGTAATGCATTTCCACAGCGTGTAACTCTGCACTCTGTAATAATAAAGATTATATAATATAATATAATAATAATCTTTATAATAATAAAGATTTTCCTTCCTATGCATTAACATTTTTTTAAATGTCCATTAACCTTTAACACAAAGCATCCATACAAACCATTAATATACACGTTTTTTTCCGAAGTCACCAATAAAATATATTTAAATTCACTTTATCAACTATATATTACCATATATTTAATAAAAATGATAATGATGATAGCGTATATTAATTTATTGCAATAATAACTTATTTTATGCATTCTACTACATTATAACTATATAATAATTCAGATAATTTTTGTTGAACATGTATCGGGAGATGATGTTGGTCGGCAGTTGCTGTTTGGGTCTTTATGGGTTAACATTGTAAGGTCGTGGGGGGGTCATCAGACTGATCAGTGAACGTCAGATCAGCGTCAGAGTGAATTCAGATTCCCATGAGCAAATAACCTTTGAAGCATGCTCCCCAATGACCTGATATATGAGGAAATCACATTTAACGCCGACCATACAACATAAACCCTGGTGGTCTATTATAATAGCTCACTGTGATTATACACACATACAGTATGTCCCCGCATTCACTGTGGATAATCAAATTGATTTGCTTCTTCTCACCCACAATTCCTTGCTGCAATATATTTTCCTTATTAAGAACGCCACTGGTCCGACCGTAGGCTCCAGGTTTGATGAGCAGACAGTGACACACAAATAATAAATAAATAAATAAATAAAATGACATGGACTTCCACCACCCCTCTTCTTGAGCAGCATTTTATTTTGGTAATTTAAAAATTTAGTAAATGTTTAATTGAGTTCTAAAATAGGATAATTACATTTTAATTAAAAAAAATATATATATATATTCCAAAAAATTTTTTCAGTGTCAAAACAGATAAATAAAATGGATAGATTTTTTTTGGGATTTCTTCGTTCTAATAACAAAAAATAAAGTTAGTATGTAACAGAAATGGTAAAAAAAAAAAAAAAAAAGAGCACTGATGCCTAAATTATAAAGACTGAAACTGAAAAAGAAAAATGCCTATAAGTTCAATTTTAATTCTTCTAGTTTTTATTATATTTCTGAAAAGAAAATCCAATTACCAAAGGATACACTGACCCTTCTCCTACCACAGCATCATTCACAAACAAACTACAAACAAAATCCTTTACCTCTCTCTGTTTTTTAAAGGGTTCATGCATGGCTCAATAAATACTAACCTACCAAGTTTCACTACAATGACTGCAGTAGTTTTTTTGTGAATGTGACCCATTACATAACTGCTTCAATGGAAATGATTTCACAACTGACAATTATTTAGTTCTTAATAAACCCTTTTCTTGTTTTAAGAGTGAATTTCTTTTTTTAAATGTTTATATTATACATATAATTTTCCAGAAACCCTAACATTTAGTGTTTTTATTCTTATTTTAGACACCATTTTTTGCAGTGTGAATTGAATTCTGACCGACCTAATATTAAGTTTTTTGTAAAAATAAAAAACTAAAAGCAATTTTTTTTAACTTAACATCTATTTTTTTAAAAAATGACATCAATGACCTTCAGAGGTTTTACATTATATCAAAGAAGTCAATGTATGGAGTTGTTTATGAACTAAAGCTACAGGCAAATTTATTATATCTGCAGATCAAGGTCAAGGTCAATTTCTAAAGTACATTCCTAACAATGCAAAGTGTCTAAAGCGTTGGACTATAATAATAATGATTATAATAAAACAAATAAAAAACACAATAAGAAAAAAAATAAGAAAAAACATAATATACCTGCACTTAAAAACCCTTGACTTTCAGTCAGTTTTGCACATACTGTACGGTTCACACTTGCTAATTGTGAATCTTTGTGCTTAAAAATGTCCAAACTTTTCCCGTTAAACTGTCTGAAGGATGAACCTGGATACCATCTTGTGCGTGAACTGTGTGAACTCGTGTTTCATAAGACGTCAAGTGCGAAAATGTGGTTAGCTCAGTACTGAGGGAAGAGTCGCGCTGCTCTGAGTCGGCTGTGACTCCATTTAATTTAAAGTTCTTCTTTATCAGTCCGAGCATCTCTGTAATCCGAGGCTGTTTTCTCTCTGATCCTCTTCGGCAGACTGTGAACACACCAGTCAGGATGCTGCAGCCGTGAATCGGCATCCCAGCGCCTGTGAAGTTTGTACTCGCCACTATCCAGCCGTCGCTTTATTATCCCCCTCCTCATCTTCTAAAGGTGACATTTGTCGAACTGTTCACTCCCTCAAACATGCAGAGGCGCAGTTTGGGACCTATTCAGCTTTATAGTCTGACTTTACAGTAGGTGTGCTCTGAATTTAGAATTCAGATAAGAAACGGCACGTCTTAGAAACGCCAGGCACTTAAAACCCTTTGGTCATCCATTTAATTAAAACAATACAATAAATTACAACCAATGCTATCAAAGGAGGCGGGAGGGGAGGGAGTAAAAGAAATAACAGACAAGGTAAATTACGATCTTCTGCTGGAAAACATTTCAACAGTGGATAACATTTGTGCTGATCTGTCAATCATGCCGTGTTCCCATAATGCAACAGTGAGTGACAGAAAACTAGTGCTTATCTGTAGAATCGTCCCAAAATGCAAATGTGAGTGTGTATGTATATGCATATGATGAAGAAAAAAACTAAATAAAACACATTTTCTCGACTGTACTGGAAGCCAGTCATTGATGTCTAGTGACCTTTCAGTGATTTTAATATAAGATATGAGTACGGAACGGAGCAGGAGATGAAAAAGATGCAGATGTGGCCTGATGTGACATTACCCCCCCCCCAACCCCCACCGAAGCTCAAATGGCACAAAGCAATTTTTAACCAACCACAGCAACCTAAGTTCTATTCATCACCAAAAAAACCAACAAAAAAATACCCCTTGTTATCGCTGCATTTCACCACCAAAACGCCCCGCCAAAAAACATCCGTCATAATCTGTAAACCACACTGCACATTAGGAGCTTTTGGGCTTATTGGCTTTATCCACTGCTATATTCGTAACGCTGCTACTGTCAAGATTTAAGCAGCACTTTTAAATCCACTATGTGATCCGTGTTAGGTAGCAATAATCCACAAAATATCTCAAATACTGGATCAGCTTGATTTCCAATAAAAATGTGAAATCGTAACAGTTTATATGGATGGATGGGTGGGTGGATGGATGGATGGATGGATGGGTGGGTGGATGGATGGATGGATGGATGGATGGGTGGGTGGATGGATGGATGGATGGGTGGGTGGATGGTTGGTTGGGTTTTTGGGTGGGTGGCTGGATGGATGGATGGGTGGATGGATGGATGGATGGGTGGGTGGGTGGATGGATGGATGGGTGGGTGGGTGGGTGGGTGGATGTATGGATGGATGGATGGACGGATGGGTGGGTGGTTGGGTGGGTGGATGGATGTGTGGATGGATGGGTGGGTGGGTGGGTGTGTGGATGGTTGGGTGGGTGGGTGGGTGGATGGATGGATGGATGGATGGATGGATGGATGGATGGATGGATGGATGGATGGATGGATGGATGGGTTGGGTGGATGGATGGATGGATGGATGGATGGATGGATGGGTGGATGGATGGATGGATGGATGGATGGATGGGTGGGTGGGTGGGTGGGTGGATGGATGGATGGATGGATGGATGGATGGATGGATGGATGGATGGATGGATGGATGGATGGGTGGGTGGGTGGGTGGATGGATGGATGGGTGTATGGTTGGATGGATGGATGGATGGATGGATGGATGGATGGATGGATGGATGGATGGATGGATGGATGGATGGATGGAATGGACGGATGGGTGGGTGGTTGGGTGGGTGGGTGTGTGGATGGTTGGGTGGGTGGTAGGATGGTTGGTTGGGTGGGTGGGTGGGTGGATGGATGGATGGATGGGTGGGTGGGTGGGTGGATGGATGGATGGATGGATGGATGGATGGATGGATGGATGGATGGATGGATGGATGGATGGATGGATGGATGGATGACGGATCGATCATATCATGATATCAGACTCATGACAAACTCAGACTATAAACAAATATAATAAAACACATTTGTTCTGCTGCTCATACACAACACATTAAAAAACCATCTTCTCGACAAACTCTTTCCTAGAAACATGTTTTGTGTCGTGTCGTGTATCATTATCTGCATAAGAAACGGCCTACATACGGATATGACATTTCACATCCAAGTCTGATTCATTCATTCTCCGTTCGCTCAAGTACTCGTCGGCTGTGAAAAGAACGCACGGGCGTCTGTTGGTAGTTGGGGCGTCATCGTAAGCGTGTGCGTGTGCAGATCACAAGACGGACTTTGAAGCTCAGTTCGTGCGACAATCAGAGTGACGGAGCGTTTTCTTCACTCTGTTATTTGTCTATCCCGTTCATGTGCTTTAAGTGTGCTGTAATGTGTGCACACAGGGGATGGGGGGTGTGGGGTGGGGGTGGGGGGGTTGTTACATGAGGAGCATACTGATGAGTTCCCAGAATGCTCTCCTTGCTCGTGCCTTTCTTTCCTTCTTCTACCTGGTGTATCAGCCCAGTGTTCGCTCTGACCCGCTGTTGCCGTAGTATTTGAATTACTGATGACCTGTGAGATCAGTAACGCACCTTTATGTACGGAGCGCAGATAAACTGAACAAATCAAAAAGAGAACAAACCAAACCTCATGTGGCTCACTGTAATGAAAGCCTCCTCGTCTACAGGTAATACATGCATAATATTGACACTGTTTTGTGTCAACCTCAAGTTTCTATGACAACCTGTTATTGAATTAGAGCTAATAATGTGATTTTGACCTTTCTGCTAAATACGACCTTGACCTTTGACCTTTATTCAAATAGATCATTCCATCTGATGCGCATTAGTTTTATGTATATGAGCATGTAATGTCTCCCAAACAATGTTGGGCAAGATTAATAATAGAAAATAAACAATAATTTAGTGACTTTTGTATGTATTTGTGTGTGTTTCTGATCATAATTTATATATATATTTTCCCCCTTCATTTGAATGAAATTTTTTCCCCTAAATTTGTATTTATTTATGGAATTCTGAATTTTACATTTTTGTACATATATATATTTGTACATTTTTAATTGTATAAAATTTGTATTCTTTTTTTAAAATTTTATTCTATTCTTTTTCTACTCTCCCCCCCTTTTTTGTTGAAATTACTTACCCCTTTGACACCTATGGGTTCCTTTTTAACCTGTGACCTACTTTTTCTGTATATACCATGAGTAGTCTCATGTGTTTTTATAATTGCCATGTTATATTAAAGGCTATTTTAAATATATTTTTTTAAATCTCAGAGTGCCTCTGCTCCGTCCTCCTCCTAAACAATAATCTATAACCATGTATTGATCAACAATGTACAATACTGTAATGAAATTTGCAAAACTCATGTCAACAATGATAAAAAAATACTAATGTGCCATACTCATAACAATGATGAATAATGAAATATCAAAAATATTCATTAATCATAATAAACAATGTACAACAATGCTAAAAAATAATGTGTTATAATCATACTTAACAGTGTGAAATAATGAAAAGTCTAAAATGTGCAATAACCATAATGAAGAATGTGCAATAATAACAATAACAATGTGCAATACTATTAAAATATTTTGCATTGCTTTTTTTTTTCCTGCAAGAAGTACCATATCTACAAGTGCATCACCATTTTGTTGTGCACACTGTGTAAATAATGACAATGGAAGGAATCTCGACTCATCTATTGAGTTTCAATAATTCAGACGCACATGTTTGTGTACTGCGGTGCTGAAATAATGTCCCCGTGGAAACAGGAGAGCCCCTTTCTCTTGCCAAAGTCAGGAACTGCTGCAACCGCCACTGGCATACTTCACTAGCATCACTTAGACAAATTGATTCAGGGTTGATTTAAGTCATAACTTCAAGGGAGAAAGAAAGGAAAAGCAGGGGAGAGGGTACAGGAAGAACGCAGGAGAGACCGAGTTGAAGCAACGGATCAATAAAGACAGAGAAGAAAGAGAATCCATCAAACACAGATTAGGCTCCTAATACACATTCTCTCATATCAGTCGCTGCTGACGTGCAGAGCGGACTTAGAGTCCCGCTGAAACCCTTCCCCGCATTGCATTCTGGGACAAAGAGAGTTTGTTTTGAAATGAGTGCTGGGTACAGAGCGGCGGGTTTGTTGCTTGGCACGGCGTCGGGTCGAGGTTAAACGCTTTCAGAAGTCAAGCGCAGCAGGGCCGATTGACCCACAGGTCGAAGACAGACGAGTGGAATGGAGGCAGAGAACAGGAGCGAGTGGGTCCATAGAGCTGCTGGACTGAAGGGATTTCCTCCAAGAAGTGGAATACGGACTGTAGAGATAAAGGATGAATGTGTGCTCATGCAGAACCGTCACGGTGTGGAGGTTAGCGTTGGTTATATATGAGTGTGTGCAGGAGGGATGGGTGTAATGCACACACTAAAGCATACAGCGCTAGGCTTAGCTCAGGACGACGTTCAACAGTACAACAAGAAATAAAGCTTCTGGAAATTGATTGTAGGGTAAAATGAAAATGAAAGGCTGGAGAAGGATGTTCTGTCAGCGTTAAGTGGAAGAAATGGAAGCACTTCCTCCTAATGCACACGTTGGACTTTTATCTTTGTTTATTTTCCTACTTGTAAGATATGTTTTACAATGAGTCCTTTTATAAGACGTCATGAAAATGTCCATCTGTCCGTCCGTCCATCCATCCATTCCATCCATCCGTCCGTCCGTCCGTCCGTCCTTCCATCCATCCATCCATCCATCCATCCATCCATCCCGTCCATCCATCTGCCCATCCGTCCGTCCATCTGCCCATCCATCCATCCATCCATCCATCCATCCGCCCATCCATCCGCCCATCCATCCGCCCATCCATCCGCCCATCCATCCATCCATCCATCCATCCATCCATCCATCCATCCATCCATCCATCCATCCATCCATCCATCCATCCATCCATCCATCCATCCATCCATCCATCCATCCATCCATCCATCCATCCCGTCCGTCCATCCATCCATTTCATCCCTCCATCCATCTATCCATCCGCCCATCCATCTATCCATCCGCCCGTCCGCCCGCCCATCCATCCATCCATCCATCCATCCATCCATCCATCCATCCATCCATCCTGTGTTAAATACAGTATTAGTTAAATTACAGCTCCTCATTGACTCAGGAATGAGTAAAAAGAAACAAACTACAGTTGAAATACTAATAAAAGGTTAATTATTTGTTTTCCTACTTATAATATATGCTTTACAATGAGTCCTATTCTTGACCTTTTATAAGACGACATGAAAATATCCATCCATCCATGATATATTAAATACAGTATTAGTTAAATTACAGCTTCTCATTGACTCAGGAATGAGTAAAAACAGTTGAAATACAAAGAAAATTTCAATTAACTGCAATGGAGTGACCGCTTTTTCAAGGAAAAACATGTTATTTAAAATTTTAAATCTAAACTAATTAAACTAATCTGATTTGATATTATAGTATTGTTAAGGTTGATGATGACTTTTTTTTTGTTTCTACATTTACCTCTTTATTGACAGAGTGAGGACTGTCCAGCAACATAATGCAGCTACTAACTAGGAGACTAAAATAGGAATAATTTTGTTTTCTACAGTAAATCTTAAATGACTAATTGTGTTGGCACAACGTAGACATAAGACAGTGTTCTTTCTTCAAAGCCTTTATGAGCAGCATGTGTGTTTAACAGTGAACACAGCAGTGAGGAGAACAAATATAGAACGGCTGTTTGTCATTGTTTACACCTTAAACTGCAGTGCTATTTCTTCTGTAACTTGATTGGTATTGAAAAAGATAATAAAGGCTTTGGACCATGTCTGTGCTGTCTGACTGGTAGTCAGGGTTGATTTGACATCTATATAAAAGGACCAAAAAAAAAAAAAGTGGTTTCCTTTAGCCTTGGAAGGGAAAATATACTTAATATTGTAACGCCATTTACTTTCAGAATTAGGTGACATTTTCATTTCTAACTTCACATCAGGCTATAATTCACCATAAGCTTGTCAAGCGAGAGAGAGAGAGAGAGAGAGAGAGAGAGAGAGAAAATTAAATCCTATTATTAAAGCTAAAACAGATGTGTCACTGTGAGATTAGATACTAGTATGTGTTCTTACCTATGAAGATAAAAAACAGGACAATGCTCAACCTAGCATGGAGTACTGGGTTAGTTTGGCTGGAAGGCCTGGGTGGGGGACAGTAGATGAGTGGGGGTGGGGGCGGGGTAATCTGAAGCTGGGTAGTGAGGCAGTAATGCCAGGGCTCATGGGGAATTACTGGGGAGATTTGGAGGAAATCTGCTGGCAGCAATTTCCCTCTCGCTTTTATTAGCCTTGATGTGCAATTTGCCACCGGCAGCTTTATTATGACAGGTTACGTCTTTGTTGTGTTTTTGTAAATGAAAGGAAAGGCCATGATGTATTTGTTTGTGTGGCATTATGCGATGTCGTACCATTTCCCTGCCCCCCCCCCCCCCCCCCCTTGGGCATCTTTAAAGTAAGGTCAAAGGTCGGCGCTGAAGAGGATGACAATGAACAAGGCTGGGATTAAAATGTGTTGCTCAAGGGCGCTTCAGTGGGGTCGAAAACGGCCTTGTGCCGCGGCGGAACGTAACCTTTTGCTTTGTGTTTGTACTATACGTGCGCGGTGACAACCCGTATCTCCACCAGCCCATATCAGCCCTTGGGATAGATGCATACATCAAAGCGTCCCCTACATACTAACATGCACCTAGGCTCCTACTGCATTGTCTATCTGCTGTTAACACTCACAGTCCCTGCAGTCTATGTCCAGGCCCAAAGGCTCGGCACTGCTCAGTATGTAAAGCACGAAGCGGTGACTAATGCCGAGTACGAAGGAAAAAAAATAAGAAAAAAAAAACTACAATGACAACATACTATACAGTAGCTCCTACCGGCAACTGTACAGATTCATGGCAGAAGTGCTGTTTAAAAATCGCAGGTGTGAACGTTCCTGTAAATATATTCGAAACCCTGCCTTGCGTAAACATTGCTTGGTAGGAAAGTCAATCGTTTCAGACGGAGAAGCAAGCTGGAGCTTAATTATCCAGTATTGTATCTTGCTGTGCCCTTGAAATGAAGTTTGTTTCATTCAAAGGGAAGCAGCACGGCGAATGATTGGCTGCTCGTAAAAGGCGAACATGCACACAGAGAATAAATACGTAGCGTCTCTATTCTGGTTTCTGTTGCCAGCACTACAGAGAAGAAGCTTCATGTCTCCTGTACTCTACACAACAGCAATATTCTCCGTTTATTTTCTATATATATATATTTTTTTCCAACAAAAAGCTAAAAAAAAGCCCCCTGCCTTTGCCTCACATTACCCGAGAAAGCTGCACGGTTCATCCAAGAGACTTGACAAGAAACACAGGGATAATGTGCAGGAGATATGCCAATACAAGTGGGAGCGAAGGTGGGAGGAAGAGGAGCTGCAGCTTATAGCTTTGCATCATAGTGCTGTGTTTCAATCAACAACAGCTTTGGAGTCTGATCCTGTGTTGGAGTTAGTATGAGTAAGTGCAGAAGGAAAAGCAGGGAGTGTTAAAGACTATACACATGACAGTTGAATTCATATACTGCGTCACACTGCATTATATCCATCACAAAACACAATTCTGTGTCATATACAGTAGTTATATACAGTTTAATCTTGCTATTTCTGACTGGAAAATATGTTTTACGTCTACATTTGTGCACTTTTCAACTGTATCGTTCCTGTTATTTTGAGGATTTTCATATTTCGTCACTTGGTTACAGTTAATTCCCAGTTATGGGACGACGTCATTTATAAATGACGCTTAAAAAACGGCTAAATTTAGTCAGAAGTGGGTCGGAGTAGTAACATAAAAGCATTAAAATATATAAATAATAATCAAATATACACAGGGGAAAAAAAAGTTTACATCTACAAACCATCCTTTTAGACAGTGTGAATATCATAAACTAAAATTTTACATTATTAAGCTTTAGTTTTAGTTTACACATATATATTATAGCTTACAAATACACAAAACATTTAGCAACAGGTGGAATATTATTAAAATTGGACTTATTTCTCCTCAGAAATTTCAGGTTGTTCATATTCGTTCTGGTTTTTCACATTTTTTTGGTGAAATTATACGTTGTAAATGTACATGGTTTCATTTAATTACACAAAAACAAAGAAAAAATGTGACTTGTGAGTATTTATGGCTTATTTTTATGAGAGTGAATTGGTCTGAATGTGGAACCTCGACTAAAATGAGAGTTTTTACAAATAAACCTTCCAGATTATCAGTTCATATTGTAATAATTCCACAGTCCAATACATTGTCATCTTTGCCATGACTTCATGAATCATTACATATTGCATGTTTATTTTTTGGGAAGTGTCTGTAAAGTAGTTGCTGATCAGATAAGTGTTTCTGGATGCACTGATTGCAATCTTGCCGTTTTCTTTTTTGGCCTGGTGATAGCAATCGGAGCTGATTACTACTCTTTTCTAAGAAGTGGCCTTTGTTTCCTGTGATATTTCCTCTAAAATATCCTATAGCATCAAAACTACACAAGTGGAAATGTCTGGAATCTAAGTTTCATTGTAATGCGGTAAATCTGTAATCAAGAGTTTGCAGCCTCCATTAAAATTATACTACACAAACACTCAGTATTGATTTTACAGTATTGGATAGTAAATAAAGCCATAAAGTTATGTTGCTGTGTGAATTGTGGGTTAACTTCAGGCTGATGTTAGTTCTGGTGTGTGGTCCAAACCCACAGCAGATGACTGCAAACATGTCTAGCATTTTAAAAGTGGACATCTGGGCACATTATGGATTTTATGAAGTTGCTGGGAGGCATGGACTGGACAAGACATACGCTGTTTGTAAAACCTGGTTCACAAAAATGAGATGCATTGGGAATACAACAAGTCTGTTTTCACCCAGAGCCAGTAAGTGAGCTGTAACCATCAACAGAAAATAAATAAAAAGGAAAGAAAAAGAAGAAGTAAATATGTGCTGTCCACATTTTGGGTCAATTCAGAGAAGATTAAGATACTTACCCTATGTCCTGTGTGTTATATTTTAGGATGTGCCTTTTTATCTCATTATTTTGATGATTTATCTCAGAATTTTTACTTTTTATCTAAATATTTTGACTTTTTATCTCATTATTTTGATTATTTATCTCATAATTTTGACTTTTTATCTCAGAATTTTGACTTTTTATCTCATAATTTTGACTTTTTATCTCATAATTTTGACTTTTTATCTCATAATTTTGACTTTTTATCTCATAATTTGGATTATTTATCTCAGAATTTTTACTTTTTATCTAATTATTTTGATTATTTATCTCAGAATTTAGATTTTTTTTATCTCAAAATTTTGACTTTATCTCATGATTTTGACTTCACTTAATCCACCTTATAGTCCAGTGTGCCTTATAGTGCGGGGAAAAAAAACCAAAAACTGTACAACATAGATTCACCAGTAAAACACATGGAGTTGAATCAATGACAGGATGAGATTTGTCAAAAAAAATCACCAATGTTAACACCATTATAACACCCTTGATGGGCCCCATGAATTTATCACGTTACACCCCCTCCCTTTTTTATTTTTATTTTTAATTTTTTTGCACTAGGGGGCATAGTGACATCTGTGAATTCTGAATCGGCTGCTTTCAGGTGAACGTTAGCAGCAGTTATGTAGGATATAGGTGTAAGAAAATTGTTACAACCTGCCTATTATTGCAGTTTGTCAGTCCCCCCCCCCCCTCCCAGAAGCAGGGACATAGTAAAAACCAGTGAACCTTACCCCCCCCCCCCCCTAAAAAAAATGCACCCTTCAGTATAATCTCGACAGGATGATTTAAGAGTACATGTGAATTAATTTTGGGGAAAATACCCGATTTTTACTGAAGAAATGCAAAATACAGATGATGATATTATAATAAATGGTGATGAATCACTTGGAAAAGGTTAGATTTAGATAGAAAGAAAAATAAACTTTATGAGTTCCAGCCCAAACCAGATCCCTTTACTTCCTAAAACCTCAAAAAAAAAAAAAAAAATAGGAGCCAATCCTTCAATGACAAATTAAATTGAGATAATACATATCTGTGGTTGGCAGAAATGAACAATGGCCACGTTTTATAACAGCGACTGGGGCCGCTGTCAAAGGACGAGACAAGAAGGCAGATTCATGGTCCGTCCATCTGTCACTGCCTGTATGTCGGCTGACACTAATTGGATTTTCACCAAACTTGGGGGAATGATGCACGCCATAACCATGTCAAGCACTTGGTTTATTTTACAATATTAAACTCAACTTAATGGTCGGAACTCAACTTGAAATGTGCCACTAGTGTGTGTGTGTGTGTGTGTGTTCGCACAGACCAAAAGACATTGCTCAGTCCATGGCAAGTACACTGGAAAATCTCTAAATCTCATTAAGTGCCTTTTTGTGTTTCCTGGAATCTGGTAGTTGTACTAGTATGGAGCGATATTTGGAACAAAATTAAGCGTATTTACAGGAAAGGATCATAGGATTTATCTCTGCAGTATCTGCATAAGGAGCCATAGACAACAGGATCTGCAGTGACTTCCTTTTATCTACAGCCTGTCCGTCCATGGGAGTGGATCTGTCCCCAAAATTTCTTCTTTTTTCCCCACTGGGTTTTGGAGTTTTTTCTAAGGTCTAAAGGACAAAGGATGCTTGGGACTTCATTTATTTCTGTAGTTGATTGTAAAGCCCTGTGAGACGACATTGTTGTGATTTGGGGCTTTGTAAATAAAACTGAATTATATTGAAAAGTAATCCATACATGTTTGGTTGTAGTCAAGCATAAAATAAATATTTGCAAACTCTAAAATGAGTCCATTTGTACTTATAATGTATTGTATGTTTGATATTTGTCAGAATACGAATTGAAAACTTACGACACCAAAAATTACTTTCACGAAATTAAACGTTACAAGTACACAAAATATTTGTGTTTTTAAAATGATGTATAATAAAAAAACTGAATATTATCTGAATAAGTGAAAATGTAGGGGTGTCAAATTAATTTAATTTAATTTCAAAATGATTTATATCTTCGTGTTATTTTTGCATTTTATAAATTCATCCATTGGGCCGGATTGGACCCTTAGGTGGACCGGATTTGGCTCCCGGGCCTTATGTTTGACACCTCTGATCTAGAGGAAAGCATAAAATAAAGATACATTAATATAAACTATCATGATTAAGAGATATCATATTGATTAAATACTGTATTTGTAGTAAATATAAAGTGAATATTAATATACTTATACGAATCAGGTTTGTGTTAATGATAAATGACATAAAAAAAGTGAGTTAAAGCAGACTATTGGATTATTACTTACTTTTTCCCACTACTTTTCGAGTGCAAACATTTTGATTGACGCCTTGATGTTTTGATGTTTTGATGCTTTGATGCTTTGATGTTTGCTGGGAATAAAATTGAACTGAACACTAATCTAATGTGTGTATCCTGTATTTGTATTTCTACACCTCTTTCCCAAAGTCTGAGTCTTGATGACTCTATGCACTACAGGGCGCTGCTTGCTTCAGATCTTTGGCACCGCTGAACAAAACATTCAACAAGCCAGTTGTCTAAATTAAAGGGAGCCAATTAGGAGGGCGATGGGTGGTATACACAATCAAAGACAACATGTCAGCCATCCAAGCCCATCTTCGAGGCTAAATTAGGAGCCACTGTTGAATGACTTCAGCCTAATTCGCTTTTCACTTCTTCTTCTTCTTTTTTCTTTTTTTTTACGATGGGGGAAAAATAATAGTGGAAATGGAGTATGAACAAGTGACATTTGCAAAGATGAGGTTTCCAGCTGTGAGGAGTGTCTTACTTCTGCATAGATTTTATAAACCGGCGTTTGACTGTGCGCTGGTTTAGACATAAAGACAATTCAGTTACCAGTACCATGAAATGTGCAACACTCTGAAATGTAAAGACATTTGTTTCTGCGGGTTCTGTCATTTGTTTCCCCACTCACTGTTCGAACCAGTAGTGGAAGGAAACATAGTATTTGCACTTTTTATACTGTACTTACTGTAACAGGGTCATATTTTGTTTAAAAGCAATGGGGTTATATGATTAAAACACTTCCCTGTGGTCTACATAAAGTCTAAATTCTTCATTAATTCAACTCCACGGGTCCATTTCCAACTGTATTTCTGAGTAATGACACCAAAAAGGTTGTTTGGACGCTGGCTCTTTAAATCTAAATGAGCCACTTCACACTCCACATCCACTCCAAGCTTTCGACTGCTGTTTCTAAGAAGTGTTGACCTTACATGTGCAAATGTCGTGATGTAACGTATTTTCTGGACTATAAGGCACACTTAAACGTTGATTTTCTCCAAAAACGACAGCGTGTCTTAAAATCCAGAGCTTAGTGACCTGGAATTTTGACTTTATCTCATATATTTTGACTTTTTATCTCTTAATTTTGATTTCACTTAATGCACCTTATAGTCCAGTGTGCCTTATATATGAAAATCCATAAAAATAAACCATTCATTGACAGTGCGGCTTAAAATGTTCGCCTTACACTGGCAAAATATTATTATTTTATTGGCTTTAATACATGAATACAGCCCCAAATTATTACATTATTGGCAGTTATTACCTTTTAGGTTCTAACACACCTCAACAGAACGTGCCCGTCTACTGTCCTGGGGAAGTGTGTTTCATAATACTACAGTAGTAGTGCATGAACGAAAACACACACACTCACCCACTGACTGAGGGAGGGAGTTCCCTGGGAGTGACGACGGTGCATATAGTGTTACCAGGTCACTCAAATAAGACGATGCCATGGCATTTACTATTTTATAAGTCAACAGAAGTACCTTTAAATCAGCTCTAACCTGACATAGCAGCCAGTGCAGAGGCCGGCACAGGGGTAATGTGTTCAGATTTTCCAGCTCTGCCGCATTATGTAATATGAACATAATATAAATGAATATATTATAATATAATGGAAGCAAATAGACCAAAAAAATATAAATTAAAATCAACTAATCGTGCAGCACTACTGAAAATATATTCAAACTTCAAGCTGGTTAACGAAAATGTTTAGTTGTTGTTCGAACGGGACAGAGCAGCAAAGCCAATAGCCCGAAAGGGGGCGGAGTCATGTTCATTTAAAGGGCCAGTGCTCGAAATGATGTTTTTGGTGTCAGAAATAGGTGTGATGATAGACCTGTGTGGTTGAATTAATCAAGAATTCAGAGCCTAACAGAGAAATGTTTTAAAATGCATAATTACATTAAAAAAAAAATCACCAATATATCACGACTAAATTGAATATTTGCTCCAACATTTATTAGATCTGACTCATAATTCAGTCCTGTTTCTCTGAATAATAAAAAAAATAGATAATACTTTACATTAAAGTTCGCTAATAAGGTGGTAATTCTATGGTAATTTCATTAATAATGCCTTTGTAATGGCTTATTACAAGTAATTTCCATATAGTTTCCAGTGCAATTACTTTTCAGTTTCTAGGTAATATTGATGCAAACAGCTTTCATTAATGTGGACATTTCTATGGTCATTTCATTGTAATAATTATCAACAAAGGTTGGTAATTAACTTGAAAGAGACAATAATGAATTGTACAGCTCTGATACCATTCCATTAAATTACACAACTTGTTCCGGCACATATCTTACTGCAGTAACTTGATTTTGTGTTTTCATTTGTAATAACTAAGTAATTGGGTAGAAACAAGTGATAATGCATTTTACAACTCTGATGCTGTTCCTTTTCCTGGATATTACCTCCTTTTCAGGTAATTAAACAAAAACAAGTCAATCCTGGACTCATAATTTCAGTAAATACAGTTTAATTTCAAATAATTACCATTTTATTATACTTGAAATAACAGCCATTTGTATCGTTATTACCTGGAAACTGATTATTACCATGAAATTACATCAAAATTATCAAATTATTAGCGATCCGTAATGTAAAGTGTGACCAAAAAAAAAAGAACAAACTAAGTTGCCATGTATGCTCCAGTTATCTGTTAGCCTCAGGTAATTCTCCTGGAGGAAGTCAGACAGAAAACTGCCAGTCTGGCATTCTTTGGTCAAAGTCTTAGAAAATGTAGTGTCAGATCGACGGAAAAAAAACCCCAGAAAGGTGCCATACCTTGAGGGATCGAACTAATGAAGCAGGTAATGAATGAACCTACTTCCTAAAACATCAGCTAGCACAGCTGGAACATAATGGACTGCAAAAACAAATGAGTCACTTATCAGTTCGCTTGTGTCTCGCCAAGCGATGTTTGTTGGCGTAAGTACCCGAAACTATTAATGTCCAACTCATTAAAAAGGAAGAAGAATAACACTTTGATGAACCGCAACAAAGCCACAGATGAGTATTAAACGGTTTAGAGGTTTTTTTTTTTTTTTTTTTTTTTTTTAACGTACGCAGCTTTAGAATTATTCATTTTGCATTCACAGCATTTCAAATGCAGCAGTTAGCTACAGGGACAGTTCAGCCTGGGGTCGATGCTGGTCTGGAATGATCTGCCTGAACGGACTGATAGAATATGAGGTAAACACGTACGCACTAACTCACATTTAATAATTCATCTGCTGGATCGACATGCCAGGGGCTACATGTAGTCAGAAGAGGTGTAAAGCAACAAGCCACACAAATGCAGAAACAATAACATATAATAAGACCAGTCATGTTTATAAAAACATTTTATAATATATAATTGCACTATGTATTAAACATTTGTTACCCATTTGTTCATGGACAATAGAAAAGAAGAACAAATGTTTGTTTATGATAAATTGTGTATGAATAAACCATTAACAAATAGGTAATAAATGGTTAATACATAGTGAAGTGTGTGTAGATATTAGTTTAAATATACTTCAAATTTGGCACACAGCTGCAATACATAGCAACACTTGTTTCAAAGCTAGTTTGTCAATATAAACCTTTTTTTATCATGAAATATTACTTTTTTTCGACAAAAAGGTGGATACATCTTTGGAATTGACAGTATTTATGTTACATTCTGGACATTGGTATGTGGGCTTTTACTTTGACATGTGGGTTTTTGTTCACTCTTTACCTACTTTCCTCCTGGCCACGGCGTGTCTCCACCCATTAATTAATCCCAATGTGTATCACCTGTTTAGTGCCTTATTTATAACATCCTCCTGTTTCTTTGTCTAATCGCAAATTTGTTTGTCCCCGTTCACCAAATGAGCGTTCTGTATCTTGTTTTCTGTCTTTTTCTGCCCTCTGGTTTTTGTCATGTCATGTCACTCTTTGTCTGTCGCTGGATCTGGATTCTGGACCTGACCACCAGCCTGTCTAAGCCCCATCGGTACCTCCACCAAGTCTGGTGACCTGGTTTGACCTCCGCCTGTTCTCTGGCAACACTTTTTGGATTTTCCCTGATTACTAAGTCTGCTTTTGCTGGGTCTGACCCTGCTCTGTATCCTGATCATGATTCTGTCTTGTCCCATAGTTGCTGCCCAGAGCCCCTCTCTCTCTCTCTCTCTCTCTCTCTCTCTCTCTTCACTCACTCCTCACCATTAATTATTATAATAAAGTTGTTAAAAGTGAATCTTGGGTTGTGTGTCTTGCATCTGGGTCCATACTGTGCCTGATCTTGTGTCAATTTATGGGCTATTACTCCATAATTTGACTGGTCCAGCCCACTTGAGATCATATTAGAGTGTGTGACCCCTGACCTATAATGATCCTCTGATTAACTGTTAACGACTGGCCAGTATTTAGCATTTGTATAATGTCAGTTATTGTTTTTTTTTTCCCCTATTTTGTCTCTGTTGCAGTGATCTGTCTAGTCCCTGTTGTAGTCTCAAACAGAGACCTGTCCACAAGACTGACTGGTTAAAGCCCATTCACACCAAAGATTCATGCCCACTCACAGCTCCTGGCAGTGCGTTGGTCTGGAACTCTCTGAAAACCTGCCAGATCACACTGATGTGCAATGTCAGGTTTCATCTCTTTGATCATCTTTGGCTGAACCTGGGTTTACAAACCGCAAATAAAAGCTCAACGGCTCAGAAATGGAAAAAAAAAAAAAAAAAGAACATAGAGGCTACGTTCCCACAGTAGGTCTTCATGAACAATTCAGGTTTTTTTTTTTTTTTTTTTGTTAATGCTCATTCATATTACACATTAAAGACTATTTCTATTGGTTTTTGAGTATGGACTGAATGCGACCCTCAAGTGACCCGCATGCACAAAAGAAGCTCTGATGTAAGATGTGATCATGCAGACACACTCTGTGTTTATGGAAGGATCACAATCCCACAATCCCATACTTATAAATCCCAATTGTGCCAATTTAATTTAGTTGTATTTATTTTTTTATTTTAACAACTCTGTAAGGTGACATGGAGTGTCTTGAATTGGGGTTATCAATAAAAGGTATTATTAATATTTTTAACAACTTTATTTATACATTTTCGCAATTATACAGAACAAACAGTAACCCCAATCCCACCCACCCAAGGGTACACATAACACATACAGTATTCAAGTTAATAATAATCATTTAGGAATCAATAATAATACAGAGAAAACAGTATTGGGTATTATTCTTATTCTTATTCTTATTTCAATGACGTAAAGGTCAGGCCATTCAGATTGATGTTTCATTGTAAAATATAACGGCAATAATAATAATAATAATAATAATAATAATATGTAAAGCACTTTACATACTAAATGAAATCTCCAAGTGCACAATAAAATAAAGGAAATAAAAATCAACACTTAATATCAACAGATTAAAATCAAACAGTAAAAGCTTTTCTAAAAAAGGAGGTTTTGAATCCTTTGTTAAAAACCATCCACCCTCTGAGATTAGATAGAAAAATGGAAATTCATGGTTAAACTAAACTAAATATGCAAACACCACATAGAATTGTGTCTGTGTCTGAAAACAACAACTCAGAACCATGTTGCTGTGAGACAGAAGTGTAACACAGGGGGGTGGGAGGGGGGGGGGGTCCTCATTTGTCATCAAAATTTCTCATCATACTTAAAAAAAAGACATTACCAAAACAGGAACATTTCACAGTCAAATATAAGAACTTATTTTTAGGTACTAGATCTTGAAAATCCTATTTCATGAAATCAATTTTCACTTGTTCCTTTGGCTGATTTAAATAAAAATAAAAAGCTCATTATATCGCACTGAGAAGATTACGTCTTATTTTAAGTGCGATGAGACTTTTTTTTTTATTAGAAATGACAAAAATACATATGGTAACTCACAACGCATTATTGGAAAAGAGCTGACGTTCTACCGTACCATCCAACACTTCCATGACCATCCAACGTTAAAACCATGGGAATGGGACATGTCCCACATGGCTCCAAACTGGTTACATGGGTAGTGGGAGTGTGGGACTTCCCTTTGTATGTGTTTGCTTTGATTTCCCTTGTTCGTACGTGTTCCAAGCGCCCCTGCCCCCCCCCACCTCCCCCAGTTTGTGATACAGTCTCCAAATTGAACTAACTGTGATGACATAATCTGTGTGCAGAGGACAATTTGCTCTCCTGGCAGCGACCGCAACTGAGCTTAGCTGCTGAAAGAACGGAGGAAAACCAAACGGAACTAGGCCAATTCATCATGGGTGAAATGGAGTGGCAGGTGGCCTCCCTACTGGCCCTGTCCTGGTCTCTCGCTGCCCCCCCTCCCGGCCTGGTCTGGCTCACCCGTCGGCTCCCCTACTGGCCCCTGTTCCACCCCATCAAGCCAGAGAGTCACAGCCATGAGCCTGGACCTCCATCTCCCCGGCATGAAGGATATGTGTGTGTATGTGTGTGTGTGTGTGTGTATAGCTGGGGACCTTGAGGGCGTTTCCGCCTCTATCAACACAGCCCCCGCTGAGGGTGACACCTGCAAATAACAGTTTAATAGCTGAGTAATGTCTCTGGCCTCCTCCCCGGCTGCGCTGGGGCAGCCTGGTGGGCCATGAGCAATTGAAAAGCCTTTGCTCTCTTTACAGTGTTCCTGCTGACATGTACACACACACACATGTACAACTACTGTATATATATATATATATATATATATATATATATATATATATATATGTGTGTGTGTGTGTATGAATGCAAGCTGCTGATAAAACAGTCAGGAGGTTGTAAAACTGCAGCACAAGTGCCAGGGCTGACTAGCGAATGTGCTTCTACATCATATATCTTCACACTTCACCTGCTCTGGATGCTAATGTTTTATCTTCCATTACAGGTATGTGTGTCCGTTGGGGAAATCATGTTACAACGCTATGCAATCTACAATCTCTGTAGACCAAACAGCTTTTCTTCTGGTCGTGGTGAACATCCAGTCATCTGCCCGCCCCCCCCCCAACCCCTCCAAAACTCTTGAATTTTAATCTATACATTTGCAGAATAGGTTCCACTACAGTGAAATGCTTCTGCCTGTGATTGTATTGATTGTGCAATCTGATAAAATATTCCTAATAAGAGAGCGGGGCTGATTATCCAACACACAGTCCCAGTCAATTGCCCACACATTGAAAGGATGACGAAGAGGATAAATATTTAAATGTATGAAATTAAAGATTTTCAATGCTAAAGTGGCTACTGAGGGATGAGATGCTGTGCAGGAGCAGGTTGTGTTTGTGTGCACGGCTTCAAACCGCTGCAACAAAAGGCATTTTCTCCCAGCCCTGCACATGCAGCACATATATTATAAGTGAATCTGCTAACTTTGTCAGCAGAAGAAACTTTGTTAGTGTCACAGACAGGTCATCGACAGGCTGCTTTTCTACCAGAATTACAAAGACCCCTGGAACGCTGATCGTTCCTTTGAGAAAACACGGAATAAGTTCAGATGGAACACGGGACTCACCAGGAGGCTGACAGCGAGCAATCAAACACCAAAGCTGTATCTCACAAAATCTATAAAAACACACTTAATAGCAGTAATAACATCTTCCACACAGTCTTACAACTCTGAAACAATACATGGTAATAAAAATATTACTTTTACAGTAGAGATATGATTACACTGGGTTTCACTCTTTAATGCATTTGTCATATTACATCAAATATCTTCCATATCTTGTTAAATACGTGCTTTTATTTTATATCATTTTGATCAGGGGTATGTGTTCCCCAGAGGTACGTGGAAAATTCCAGGAGGTAAAAATATATTAAATAACCCATCATGTGCTGGATGAAAAATAATGAGATTTTTATTATTTTTTTTACATTATAATTATTATTTTCTATTTTATTTAAGCTGTGGCAACATTTTAAGAACATTTCTATTTTGTATTATTCAAGATGAGTTCAAGTCAGTAAGTAATATTTTCATTGTTAATTAAAGGTTAATTAATTTGTTCATTCATAACCATTTAATTTTCAATGAAAGATGGCACTTTTCAGTTTATATTTTTCTCATAAAGCTCATATATTAAAGTTAAATACCCTCTGTTTTGTATTGCATTGGAAAGTCCTCCCTCCCTCCCTCCCTCCCTCCCTCCCTCCCTCCCTCCCTCCCTCCCTCCCTCCCTCCCTCCCTCCCTCCCTCCCTTCCTTCCTTCCTTCCTTCCTTCCTTCCTTCCTTCCTTCCTTCCTTCCTTCCTTCCTTCCTTCCTTCCTTCCCTCCTTCCCTCCTTCCCTCCCTCCCTTCCTTCCTTCCTTCCTTCCTTCCTTCCTTCCTTCCTTCCTTCCTCCTTCCCTCCCTCCTATAATACCTGTCCAGTTTTACCTCTTCTGAGAATATTTTTAATAAAAAATGTAATTAGAAAATTAGATGAAGTTACAAATATGTTTATAAAGTTTAAAATGGCTGCAGTGACAGTTGGGTATACTTAGCTAAAAATATATATTCCAATGGGTACTATACTTGTTGTTTTACTTACACAGAGCGAACACAGGAAGGCTCCAAGACAAAGGAAACGATGCTAAAACCATCAACAACACAATTAAGTTTTCATACCTGACTCTTTACGCCAAATGCAAAACTAATAAGGAATTTTTAATGAGCAGGTAAATAACCAAGAGGAAAGATTAGAAACGTGACGTGCCATCTCATACAATATTACTTCATCAGTCATTTCAAGCCTCTCGGCTCATCAGGCGGCAACTTTCTAACATTACTTAAGACTCCATAGTAACACTGAACATGACCCAAATGAAATCTGTCAGCCTATGGAAAGCCTGACTGAACATCGGTACCATTTGTCTGATTTATCAAGATTTCATGATGACTTGAAGCAGGAATTAAAAAGATAAACTACTATGAAATCCATCTGCTGCTCCCTGATTCTGTCACAAAGCCATCTCGTAGCGAATCAAGCGGTATCCATAGAAACAATGACACGGCTCAGAGTGAGACTAGAGGAAGTGTCACGCAATCAGCAACCTTTCTTTTGTTAAGTCTTCATTAAAAAAATTTAACCGACACCTGTGTAGTAATGGTATGGAACACTCAACTCAAAAAAGACATTTTTAAAGCATGAAAATTATATATAATCTACGCTCTCAAGGATGCATTATGAAAAATAATTTCTTTCCCAGCACTGGGGATACACCCCTACTTATTTTTTTTTTTTTCATTTTGCTTTTAACACTTTTAACAGGAAGTCGCATGTTGTGCTAAGAAATTACACTGTGTCTTATTTCAGATGCTGGTCATATGAACATGGGTGCTACAGGATCATTCTAGAATAGTCTTATGAAGTATATATTTTAAAAAGAAATACTACGATACAAGAGAAACATTTTTCAAATAAAACATGTTTTATATTGTTGTACGTTTTATTTAATACAAACATTTGTATCGACATAAAAATTATACGCCAGTTTTTTAAAATATATATTTTACCTTTTGGGAATTTAACTAATAATTATCATTATACTAAATAATTTTTTAATATTTATATTTTTTATTGGAACTTTAGAACATACTAAAGGAACCATATTATTATTCTTTAATATATTTTGATTGGTAACCATGGTGATAAGCAGGGTTTGGGTCATATAGACACAAAGTGACTCACTGGAAGGACAGTAACAGTCGCCATAATTTCTATTGTTCAGTTTACTTTTTCTTTACAATATTCTCAAACAATATGAATCTGTCTTAAACCATTAAAACAAATTAAATTGGCATTGCACTAGAGTGAGTTTGATTTGGAAAGTGATGGAGTGCATTTAAAAGGATGGAAAGGTCGTAACACATACAGTATATTTAGTATAATATACAAACTCTTATAGAGGACATTATAATAAAGTCAAAGAACACATTCAAAGAATAAAAGGAACATGTTAAGCAATAAAACATAGAAAAGGGAGCTCTAAAACAAGTAGATTATAAAATGTTTAAATAATAAAAGAAAATTATAATTAAAACACTATAAAATAGTGATGTTTTCTTTGTAATATGTCAGAAAATGACTTTTTTGGCCTTATTTTTTTACAGCTTTCTTTTCAGTTACCATATCTGGCCTTTAATTATCATTATTAAATAATGATATCATAGATGATAATGATGAGTTATCATCTTTGGCTGGACTTTATTTGTGACTGAACCCCAACTGGTCTTTTCCCATGAATGACCTGTCCTCCCACTCCCTCTACTGTGTCATTTATTTATTTGGTTGTTTTTCTTTCTTGGTTGTTTATTTTCCTTTTTTTTTTTGTGACACATTCGAAATAAACTAAACAAAATAAACTTTACTGACATTTGCAGCTTTGCAGGTCAGGAGGACTGTATATTGTTTGACTGATTTTAATATAAATTTAATAATATATGCTTATTATTAAGATTCAAGATGTCTTTATTAAAATGTCTTTCGCAGCTGAAATGTCACTGAATTGCAGTTAATTTACAATTTTTCAAAACGATCACAATGACATATAATATTGCTCGCAAAACAAACACTATTCGAAGTGATTCAGTTCATCGTGGTTTAAAATAGATAAATTCTGTACATGTATATACAGGTTAGAAATTGTTTCATTTCATTATGTAAATGTCAAGGAAGCTACAACTATCCAGACACTGTACAGAGACGGCTGATGATGATGATTATTATTATTATGAGGATTATTATTATGTTATTAAGATTGAATGCAGCTTATACTTTTTCCACCTGCATATTTGTTTTATTTAAATAAAACACATTGAAATGTCAATGTGAATAATAAAAAAAAACTTGCAAAGATCCTCCTATATTATCAAAATTCACCTTTTTGACCTGGTGGCCATTTTTACGCTTCAAGGGTACGAAAGTTAAACAAAAGTACACAGTTCCATACATTGTCAATTACTAGCTTCAGTTAATGATCAATATTGTTGAAAAATGGGTGTGAAAGGACTGTAATATTCCCTGCGCTATCTTACTGAAAAGCTACAGTACCTAGCTTGAAGGCTACATAACGTTTAAGTAGGCTAATGGCACCACTAGCATATCGTCAGTACTGATAGCCATCGGCACACTAACCACAAAATGGAAAGAATAATGTTGAAATAGCATTTAGAATGTAGTGTTATGTAATTACACATTCATATTTTCTTATTTCATCATGACATTAGGTTGATTAGATGGCTGTTAGCGCTCTTTAGCATTGATGCTAGTCTGGTACAGTAAGCTAAGCTTAGTGTACATAATTATCCTTATCTTACCATGAAATATGGATATGTTTTTATTCCATTCACACCCAAGTGCCTTATATTTGGGGAAACAATGGACGGTCTGTCCACGGTGCGATTTTTTCCTTTTTCGAGGATGTACATTTCGAGATGCAGCAGCGACACGCCATTGTGGTCGGAAAAGTGTACCCCTCAACGTCTTTTGAACGTTCCAGGGGAATAAGGCACATTATTTTCACAAGTGACACAAGTGAACTAAACTGTAGCATGTCAGCAGTATTTCAGCGACCCGTCCGGCTTATGGATTGATAATAAGGAATGAGATTGATTTGACTGTATGCAGATAATGGGCTTTCTGGCATTTGTCTGGATAAATTGTCCTTTCTCAACCACTCCAACAAACGTCAGCCTACACATTACAGAGACGGACTGTCAGATTATGCCGTCTTTTACTTTGTTCATAAAGAATATCCATCCTGCAGCTTAATTATTACTGACAGATGGATGGCAGGGTCACAGCAGATGCGCCCACTTAGTGCTAAAACCACCACTGCACCACTTGCCTCTGATCTTGATGGTAAAACCTTAGAGGACTGAAATGAGAGCGACAGCGCTGAATAATGGGGTTGAGGGGAGAGGAGAGTAGATAACACCCTGACCACGCAGAATAATTACAGAGGAGAGAATGAGTAACCCGGAGACAAAGATGCGGAAATCAAATCGGATAGCTGATAGCTAATCGGGAAATCTTGTGATTTGCAGTGACTGATAATAATCCCTGTTTATTTATTTTTTTCCTGGTAAAAAAGGGGAAATCGGGATGAAAAAGCAAGGCGTTTCTTTACATCTGTGGGGAGGTGAGTGGCATTCATCCTCGCCTTTACTTCTACTGGTCCGGTCTGTAAATCACTAGCTCTTTTTTTTTTTTTTTTTTTTGCCTTTCCTGCCTTCTGCTGAGGTCAGCGCTGAACGGTCCAGACGTAAGGAGAAGGCATCCATCACCTTTTTATACGTCCAAAGCGTCGGCCGCTTAATGCAGCCTGAGATAGAGCAAAAGACAATCCAATCAGCCAGCTGAGATTCAATCCTGCCACATTCCTGTGATTCTGCTATTTTCAGGCTGAAAAGTGCAGAGAAGAGCAGAAACAGGCCTTAGAGAGAGAGAGAGAGAGAGAGAGAGAGAGAGAGAGAGCAAAGAGAGAGAGAGCAGGGACCAGAAACAGACACATACAGGTAACTTTCCTATTGTTTGTTTGTGAGGGATGTAATTTCCCATGAGGCCGTACCTTTTAAATAGACTTCAACATAAACACGGAATGATGAGCGCTCTCATCGATATTTTCTGTAGATACTCTTCATAACTGGAAATGAACATCGTAATTAAAGGTCAATTTTATGAACAAATGTGTGATAATGGACATAAATTGACCACTAGTCCAACATGGAAAGAATTCATCTGGAAAATTAGAGCTGTACCATATTTTAAAAACAAACTGACATTGCAATTTTTACCCTTTTTTTTTTTTTTAACCCTATAATATATATTGTGATATGAAAAAACAGTATATAGTATATAACGGTGGTCGATACAGAACATACGTCTCTGTTTTTCAGCAACTTTACCCAAAAACTATTGAATCCATTTCCATTAAAATTACAACAATACATCCCATTCATTTTTGGTGAATGTAGGTCAAAGGTCAAGGTCACAGTCAACAAAAATGTGTTGTTGCAATGATAAAAGATAGGGCAAATCAGGTCAAATGTTTGCAGGGGGGGCGGGGCTTGTTGTTTTTGTTAATACATTTGTTTGCTCATAAATACATTTATGAGCAAACAAAGCATCCTATTGAGATGTAATGTAAAATATATATTTGTATACATATATATATATATATATATATATATATATATATATATATATGATATTATATTTATCGTTCACTTTCTTGGTTTGTCAAATTAGGTTTGTATGACTGGTTTGTGTGTGTGAAAATGATAAGTGAGGTGAATAGATCCCAAGGACTTGATTTATTTATTTATTTTTTCTCATATTATGTTGACAGGACGCTAAAATATAAATTGTTTTGAGGTGAAGGGGTGGGGTTACTTCCTCCCACTACTTCTTGAATGTGCAAATGAAGCAATGTTTTGTTTTTGTATTTAAATATTTTTTGAGCGTGGTTGTTTTTATTTGTTGCACATTCGAAATAAATCTAAATTGAATTGAATAAAGCACAGAGAACAGCAGAAAAAGGGATTAGATAAAGAATAATAATAAAAAAAAAAAAAAAAAAAAACAAAACCTGATGCAGGGTCCAGAAACACAGGCTGTTTGAGTCGCAGTCACATACAGGTAACTTTCCTACTGTTTGTTTGTGAGGGATGTAATTTCCCACGAGGCCGTCCTTTTAAATAGACCTCAACATAAACACAAAATGATGAGCGCTCTCATCGCATCACGCCGAGAATTCCCTTCACATCAGGCAGAAGCAAAGATAAATTTGGAGCCATTTTCTGGAAACAGCCTCCAGAGGCTAATAAGACATTCTCAGAAAGAGAATTAATGTCCACTGCATTGCCCTTCTCATTGTTCATCCCTTCAGATGTGTGTGCGTTGTCAAATCAGGGAGCGGGCGAGTCGGCATAAACAGATTATGCCTCGTAGAGACAATGGAGGACAGTCGATGTGGAAAAAAAGAGGCTATTAACCTCACTCTGAATGCCAGGAAAGTAAGAGATCATCTACAACCACATGATTTTTAAACCCTCTAAACCCTTAAGTCCTCACCCGGTCCACGCCTACCTAACCCTGGTTTTGGGCGTCCACTATCGGGGTGGGGAGTGTGACATACAGCTGATCTCACAGATAAGGACCAGATTTGGACGGATAAGGTGGTCCAGGATGTGCTGTGACAAGGCTGGGCGCCCAGAACCTTCCTCTAAACGCTTCATGTTCTACCTGCCCATAAGGTTGTTGCCAGGGTATTACCCAAGCTATAAAAGGTTGTTTCCACGGCAACCTTTTCACCAGGTTGAGTAATGGCACTGATGCATGACTCAAAAACTCTCTCTGTGATTGCCAAACAAGTGAACTCCACGGCTCCAGGATTTATTTTTGATTTATTTATTTTTTCTAAATGTAACCTAGAAGTTAGTGAACACACATGTTCAGAAATAATTTGGGCAGCTCTTGAAATAGGCTAAAAGAAAAAGCAGAGAAGCAAACAACTGCTAAAAGCACAAATCCAGTGTGCACAAATTCAGTGCAATCTAATACTAATGATGAACAAATTGATCCCATTCTTGAATCAAACTATTTGGGGTGTAAAAATTAATGCATTGACACAGATCTATCTATCATCATGGTTAAAAATGTCAAAGCAATTAAATGGGACAGTTGTTCATAGTTGGTTTGTTGAAATTGATGGTGTTGAATAAACATGTGATATATTCATATTTTTGCATATTTTGGATATTTTAGCACATTATGGGATCAATAAAGTACTTATATTCTATAATAATCATGTAATTTTACTCTTTAAACTGTTATTATTTTACCTGAACTGGCCCTTTTGAGAACATATTGGCCATATTGAATGGACTACAATGAGTTTGACACCCCTGTTATAGAAAATGACGGCCTCTGAACACCCATATTTGATATATTTGATGTAAGATAAACTGCATTTTGCACTAATTATTTTTCTGTATTGATACGATTAGTGGCTCAACAGATTAGATCAGTCGATGCTTTTGGTTGATGGTAGATGTTTGGGTCTGTATGAGTGATTATTTTTATTATTATCATCATTCTTCTGTCTTCCAAATATTGAACCAGTCCTGTTTGACAGTCTGCCCATCTGTCCGTTTGTCAGGAGGATTACGCAAAAGCTACTGCACTGACGAAAGATGTTGCAAAAGGGGAGAGTGGTTCCCTGTTGAGGCAGATCCATAAAAATGTGGACGTGGAAACCAGTTTTTCACTTTCACTAACTTTGGACAGAGTGAGGGTAATGTCAGGAAGTCAGTTCAATTCATAAATCAACTGTCAATTAGTCCATCTTTTGACCATATTTCTATGTTAATTTTAAGTATTTTGTGTAGTTTATACATGAATCCTGCAAGACCGGGCCATCATTTAATACAAAAATCCTGATTAAATAAATGACAAATAATCCATTTTCTGAACAGAGCTGCAAAATGCTGATCAGAAAAAGAAAAAAAAAGCCATACGACATAAATAAAACAATAAAAATAGTTAGAATGATTAAACACTGCAAACGACAGCTATTCTAAAGACATAAAAACAGGAACAGATTCAACATGCGTTATTGTTTAAGGGAACAACCAATGATCTTCAGTGTTAAGATATATATATATATATATATATATATATATATATATATATATATATATATATATATATATATATATATATTTATATATATACACATGAGTAACACTATCAAACTGCACCAAGTTATACAAAAACGAAAGTTGATAATTGGTCTGTTTGTAATTGTTGATGGAGGTGGTATTAAAACAACAAAAGAAAAACGCCAATGATGTCATTATTCCCAAACTAATGTAATGAGTGTTGCAGCTTTTTAACACTTTTTAACACATAAAACCCAAACATCCACTGGCGACCAAAACTATCTACTATTTACACACCTGTTGATCCTCGAATCTTATCAACACATGTACATGATTAGTGTAAAACACAGTTATTCATCTTTTCATGGTCATCAGGTATGACTCATTTGGACATTCAGAGGCTCTGTAGTTACCGTGGAAACACCATCATCTTTAATAACATGGATTCACCAGTAAAACCCATGTAATCTGATCAATGACACTTATGTTTGTCCAAACATATGTACCGTTCGTGGTACTGAGCATTTAAATGACCAAGAAATTTAAGAAAACCAGGTGATATATACATATAGCATGTATCGGAAAGATCAAATTGTGTCTATATTTCCAAGACCAGACATTGTGTCCTCTGTTTCTGAATACTCTCCACACATTCAATAACCACTTGTTGGGCTTTTGGGAAGGAAGCTGGTATTATATACAAACGTGCAGATATGTCATCTTTATGAGCCTTGTTCCCCTGTTGGTCAGGAAACATTATCTGCATTTGAAAAAGGAAAAAGAAAAGAAAAAAAAACACACACATCCGTTCCCTAAGATCATATACCTCTGCTGTTCATTCCACTGAATCACCATCCTTTTCATCAACTCGCAGAGAGTAGGAATAGTGGAGCAATGTGTTCAGGAGCCGACTCTATGCACATGCACAATGAAAAGCTCTCGAAACAAACCAACACGTGGAACAAAGACGATACGATAAGGCGTTCAAACATGATTTGAAAACACTTTATTGTTCTTTTTCTCATTGGAAGGACTGTATATATATATATATATATATATATATATATGTATGTATGTGTGTGCACGCACTCAGAAATGCTGAGTGTTTGCTTGCACGCACTTGTTTGTGTTCTGCCGCAAGGACGTATTAAGATTCAAATCATGTCTGCCTCCCATCTTGATAAATGGAAAGAGTCTGCAAAAACTTCCCTAAATGGCCCTCTGGCATGGCTGGGGAATAAATTGAGCTAATCAAGGGTGGCCTCACAATCACTGCATCCACAAAGTAATCAAAGAGTTGAACAGGAAACACACTATGCATGTAGATGCCCAAGTGTGTGCGGATGTGTGTCGGAGTCGGTTTCAAGACATCTCCAAAATCTGGGCACCAAAAACCACTTTGGAGCATTTGCGGTGATAGTAATTGACATTTTCCCTCCATTCATCATCTATGTGTGTTGTCAATGTACACGTAAAAGCCTTTCTGTCACAGCTGTATGGATGCAGTAAGCACAAAGCCAAGTGTCTACATTAATAACCACCTCACTCGGTTGACAGGCTGCTCAGGGCAACCCCGGAGAAATGTACAAGCACAGACTTCAGTGAGGATGCTTGCTAAACTAAACGTTGCCACTCAATAAAAATGAGCTCTTCTGCTCAAATGGCTTCTTTATGTCGGGATCCAAACCTCAACGGACGCAAACAAATGACTGAGATGGGGATGACTTTGCAAAGTCCCAGTTAGCTTAACCCTCCGCTCTTCTTCCCATATGGTTTTATTCTGTTCAAAATGAAACAAGGCCAAATAACAATCTATTCCTCTGGGCCTGATGACCGTGGAATAAATCCTGGGATTTGAGCAAACAGTGCACCTGCTTTCCTTGCTAATGGGCACGCTCGCACTCCCTCCAAAAAGTGTTTCCTGCAGCCAATTTAGTCACAGGCCAGGATATTCTCAGAGGTGGCAATCGTAGCAAACAAACAGTGAGTGTGTATGTGTGTCTTTGACCGGTTCCCCCTGTGGAGATGGACTGAAGCGTGATGGATAACCACTCGGCTGAGCTGCTGTTCTTTTCTACAAGCCTGGGTCCGGTCTCGTGGGTGTTGCTGCACAAAACTAGGCTGGAAAGGCAAATTCTACACAAATTCTACTTCATCATCTCATACATTTTTCGTTTTTTTTTGTTTTTTTTTTGGCTCGCACGTCTGAATGGCACTGAAGTTGCAAAGACAGATGTTGCTGCTTCCTCCAACCAACTTTATCTGCAGGCACGGAGTAACTTTTAACCTGGTGTCACTTCCTGTTGGTGGTAAAACGGTGCAGATTAACCTGGCATCATTGTCCATGCAAATCTTTCCAACTTAGGCTCTTTCCCTTCTAAATAAGGCCCTTTTTAGCACGCAGTCAGAGCAGCAGCCTCAAGCTATAAACAGTTGGCAAAGGTGAATTAGGTCTAAATACACATGAGGAAATATTAAAACTGCAAGCAGACGTTTTACACATAACCAGAGGCAGGATTGTCCATGATCACACAAAGGTTACAGCACTAGCATTTTGCACACACTCCAGCACATTTTAACGCCCTCACTTACTACCAATGTTAAGCATCAACTAAATATGTAAGTCACCTTCTCAACTGTCATCAAAAAACAATCAGTTCCACTAAACCAACAGGCAGTGCTCAGCTGCTGTATAATGAAAATGTGACATTGAGGTCCAACATGGGAAAAGTCATAGAAAACTGAACCAAATCGTACTGTCTGAAGGAAGGGCGAATGCAAATCTGCAATTTGAAATGGAAAGTACGCGGCACCTACAACCTCTGCCGACTCCCAACTTTCTGTCGCTGCACAAAAGGCAAATGTGTAACGGCTTTTCTTTAACTGCTCTTCATCACATACTTCTTTGTCCCAGTGGGAGACCTTGTGACTCATGCTTCGGTGCTACCAAAGGGGGCCCAAAAGGATTGAGTCAAAATGACATGGTGCGAAACAAGGACATGAGCCTCTGCACGTAGGGACAAAAAAAAAAAAAACTTTGCTTTGCTAGCTGTGTCAGGCTAAGTGCTGTTGAAGTCTGTTGAATTGGTTGCTCGATGTAATGGCTTGATGATGGGGACATTACTGAAGGGACAGGGAGAGGCTTTCTTTTTCTTTTTTCTTTCTTTCTTTCTTTCTTTTTTTTTTTTTTACAGCCAATGGGGCATAATCCCTCTGTTTGTTACAACACAAAGCGATATCAAGGCCACATCGCACCTGGAGTCTTCCTGTCCGCGCCCTCGCTTTTGAGGAGACCAGCTGAATGAAGCCAACTGAAGCGAGGGAAATAGACTTGCATTTGGAAAGGAATTACACAGATATCCTTCTGGATATCCACTGTTCAGAGGGCAACCAAATCTGCGGCCGGATTAAATGCGATGTACTTCACAAATCTCCTTTTGAATGTGGCAGGATTTCAGATATTCTCTTTTTTTTTGTTCCATGCGCAGTGAGATAATTCAGAGTGTGCACTGAGGATATTGTATGTTGTGTTTTCATACCTGAGATGGTCAACAGCAGATATTCAGGAAACACCATTTCATGTTTTGTTGTATTAAAACCAGATGATAAAAACAGTCTCATGTGCAAAGACAAAAATCATCAATTACTATTTTGTTAAATGTCCAAAAGAAGTGAATCTGCACAGAAAGACAATGATTCACCAAACTATGGGCAGTAGAAGAGTCTGTATTTTGTACAGTACAGATCAAATGTGATTGATATAGTGTAAAATTATATATATATGTAAAGAGAGAGAGAGAGAGAGACACTCATGACACTTTACTTTTAGAGTTGGTAGAAATCAGACTCTGAAGCCAATTCACAGAGGCCAACACTTGGTGAAAGTGGAAGGAAAACATCCTATTAACAGACAGAAACCTGGAGCGGACCTGACTCCTGGAGGATGGACATCTGACATTAGCAGCTGGGGTTAAAGAGAGAGGATTTAAAGGAAGAGAAAGACAGAGATAGATGGTGGTGGTGGTGGTGGGAACATACATTCACAGCAAATTGAACTACAACAGTTAAAAAGTAGAAAAGCACTTGGAGAGCACAGACGCTTCTAAGACAGACCCCCCCCCCCAACTGTTCACCATTAAACTTCTATCACTTGTTCCTCATATTAGTATCAATATTTCCTGAAAATTTCAGCCAAATCCATCCATAACTTTTTGAGTTATCTTGCTAACACGGTTACATTCCTTGGTGGAATAACTACAACAGTTGTTGTTTGTAGAATTACTAATAGGTAAAACAAATGCCCATATGTATTTACGCATGTACTACTGTTGGTAGAAATAATACAAACCTCCACCTGTTTGTAGGGCACAAAAAAACATGCAAACATTACTCAAAAAAAAAAAAATTAAAATAAAATAAAATAATTATTGGTCCTTTAGGGGCTCCGTAAGTTCGTTCGGTTCGACTCACTAACCCACATTTTGAAAACCCCTGATTTATATAAATATAGAATAAACCTCATCACAACTGTATGGACACTCTGTACTAAAGGTAACACACACACACACACACACACACCTGCAGCTCACTGGACACGTTTGACTTGTCGCCTGGGCTCCCACCCTCCACTCCGTCCCTCCTTCACCAACACACGGGGCATCTTATCTCAGTCGACCCATGCCTCCCCCACTCACACACCGCTGCCTCTCCTGTTAAGAGGCGGGAACAGGCCCTTCCTCTGCGCGGCGCTGATAGAGCCTTAATCTGAAGACTGATGCTCAGGAAGAGGCTGATTAAAGGCGACCGATGAGAAAGCGGCAGCGCCTTATCGCCGCCACTGAAAGCATCTCAACTCTCCGGGCTAATTGGCCGGGGAGAGAGTGGCCAGCTGCTGGGCAGAGATTGGGTCACCTGATGGCTCTCCTTTCACGCTGGGTGTACTTTCTACGCACTCTGTCCCTGGAGTTGGCTCCTGTTTAATGAACTCGACCTTGCCATCCAACCCACAGAACGGGAGGGAAGCCCTGTGCAATTTTTTGAAAGCTGGAGCTACAACAGGAGGTAAAAAGGATTAATTGAGCCTAACAATAGGAGCTGGGGAATCACACATGGGATCTTTGATACAAATGCCTTGTTTACACAGGAACATTTCCTCACGACGCCCCCCCTGGTATTTGAACAAAATTGCTGAGATAATTTACTCACTAAAATGTGTCCAAAGCTTCAAGCCTCATGACAGTTTGGGTTTGGGCATAGCATAGGATAGAAAATTAATTACTTTTATTTGGGTTTCTCTGTTCTCTCTGCCTGTTATTCAAGCGGCACAGACACATATTTGCTTGGGGAAGTTTTCATCTGATTAAAGGCATCAAACAGAAACCCATGTTCAACAGTCATGACGTCCATTTTGGTCCTGATGGTAATGTTAGATTTGCACTAAAAATCCTTTTTAAATCAAGACTAATACATTATGTTAATAGGTATTTATGCTAATTGGGACAATTTCTTTCCTTCCTTAATCTATGTAAATTTCCCTGAGATGTATGGGAAGACAGGGACAGTAGAATCCTTACAAACCCCTCAACCCCTCGTACTTTCACATTGTTACGTTCTGGCAGGTCTCGTATAATTAGGCCTTAAGAGGAGCATTTTGGACATAAAATGAAATAGCTTAAACCTCAAATGAGGCAAGGAGCTCTGTTCTACACGCTAACGCTACAAAAAGTCTGTGGGATGAGTTCTGGTCCCTTGTCATCATCCCCCCCCCCCGATTTCCGAAGTGCTTACATTAGCATAAAACTCTTGTCAGACAGTGCGTAAGATTCAGCAGAAGTGTGCGGCGAGAGAAGAGAAGGCTTTCAAAAAAAAACGAAAGAAAAGAAAAGGGGTGGTAGACTAGCATTGAGTCTAAAGGGAAAAACTCACCCCCCCCCCCCCCCCCCCCCCCCCCAAACCCAGATCTGCACTACAAGCAGAACAGATGCGAAGCCCCTTTTAAACGCGACGAGTTCAAGCCATTTCAATATTCGCTCTTCAGCAAATCTAATACCTGTGACATTAAAATAAAGCTGCTTTCGATGGATTTGTGCTCTCGCTTCTGTGATAAGATCAACAGGGCAAGGCAACACTTGAATACTGACAAAGAAAAATTGGCTTTGAGTGCACTTCAAATCCACATGAAACTGAGACCAGACACTCAGTCGTCTTGTTCACGCAATTCGGAGCATTAAATCATCACAAAAAAAATCTTTTAACACAATTATTTATTATGCTTTTGTGTTACTGGAAGGGACGTAAAAAGGCAGATTTTTCCCTTTAACTCAGAGGTGTCAAACATGCAACCAGGGGGCCAAAATAGGCCTCTCAATGAGTCTAATCTGGGCCTCAGGATGAATTTGTGAAATGCAGAAATTGCACAGAAGATATTTAATCATTAAAGAAGTTCAATTCAATCTAAAATGGAAAACTTTGTTTAAGGAGCGCTACCTAAGTAATAATAATTAGAGGTGGGAAAAGAGTAGTACAAAAAAGAAAAAATTCCAAGGCACTCTTTTATAAGTGAAAATAAAAAGCCTTTATTAAATTGACTTGGTTATGAAAACCTATTGAAATCCTATAAAAACTCCAATGCGTATAATAAATAATAAATTTTCACTTATAAGAGAGTGCCTTGGAATTTTTTCTTTTTTTTCAATCTAAAATGGATCAGATCATAATCATAATAAACAATAAATTATGAAAAATGCTCATTTTCTTCTTTGTTTTAGTGTAAAAAAAAGGGGAATAAATAAAGATTAGCCTGTTACAAAACATTTTAAATTTGACCAATATTCTGAATGTTACTAAATGTTGTGTATTTGTGTTATCTTTAAGTTGTGATGCACATTATATAAATGATAAACTAAAGCACAATATTATTAATATTGACTTTTAAGGTTGTTACAGTAACATTTGTTCATGTTATGTTCAAGTACAGTCCATACAGGTAAACGTTTTCATTATGGATTTTGACAATTTTTGCTAAAAACACGACATTATTTATCAGTTTTTATCCTGTTCTTTCCATTTATTTATTTATATCTGTGTTGCCTCTGAACGAAAATGAATTCTCATTTGCCATGTTTTCTATTACTGGAAAATTGGTCAATTATTTTCCAGGAATGCGTGGGAACCCGGAAGATAAACTATAATGATTTGACATGTTATGGCAATTATCATAATTTCTTTTTTACTCAATTACTACAAATTTCAGGCGACCCCAAGGTTGAAAATCACTGCCGTAAATTGTAAATCACTGCTAGACTTTGAAAAAAATAAGGAAAAATGGTCAAAAGGGTTAGAGTTAAGGTTACAAGTATCTCAAATTATTCCCATTCCTGATGGAAATAAAAGTTTATGATGCAGTGACAGACTCAGTGAGGACACAAAAGGTCTATTTAATTGACGCTGGATTCTTTTTTTTTACTTTATATATGCTGAGGTGGAGCATTTTACTGGTTCTTCTTATGACACATTTTAAGACAAACTCCTACAATTCCCTTGTCGGGGCTGAGAAGTGCAAATCAGCAGGAAAAATCCAGAGGAAGATATCAAAGATGAAGCTGTCAAACTTCTCTGATTTAACAAGTGCACTGCCGCAAGTTGCCTCTCCCTAAACCTGACTGATAGCTGGCGAATAAAAAATAATGAAAGACACCACAGTGATATCTCCACAGGTTTATGATCTGTATTCACCCAAACACCCTCAACCCATATTTAGCTGGGATTGTGTGTTTTTCCTGACTGTACTAGTCTCCAGAGTGGATTTTATTGTTGGATAATTGAGTCGATATTAAGAAATGTATCACCTGGAAATGAAAAAATTTTTTTTATATATATATATATATTTATATTTATATTAATTGCAACAAGTAGTTTTTGTTGAATCAAGGATTTACGCTTTAATTAAACACTCAGAAATCAAATAAAATGTGATTAAATAGAACTGATATAGTTAAAGAACTTCAATAATGTTTGATTCTTTCAAGTCCTGGAGCTTTGGTTGAGGTGACAGAGAGATACTGAGACGTGCCTATGAAATTTTTTCTTTTTTTCTTTTCACCTTCTGGCAATCTTGATCTCTCCACCAAGTAAGGTCACAACATCTGCCGACCGCAGGAAACCAACTTTTTATCTTTAAGATGTCGACTTTTTCATGTTAAAGAATAAAGTACAACCAATGAAGAAGTTCATCTGCAATGACAGGATGTGCTATTTGCTAATTTGTTGTTGTGTTTTCTTTATTTGCCATGATATTATTGTGCATTGAAACTACTTTTTAATTTGAATGCATATCAATTACATATTTGGACAACACTGCCTCATATTAACCCTTTATTTTTGGTCATTTCCTAATGTGTCCTTCTATGAAACTGGGTTTATTTTGGGATCTGAGAATCACAATCACTGTCATTCAACAAAAAGTACAACAAGGATGCACGACAAAACAAATAAAAAAAAAACATGCATTGGCCACACTAAAAAAGTATTATATAATTAAAATACAGTAAGTTATAAAATATCAGTGAGGAAGACAATAAATAAATACATCTTGAAGGAAGATACTTTTCCAGCTTTTTTAGACCCAATAATAAAAATTAAATTTAGACATGTTTTCGCCAAGGATATAGCCAATGTTGACCTCAAATGCCAAAAATAATAATAAATACATTTATGTACTCATGTAATGAGCCATCCCAAAATCATTCTTTTTTTTTTATCAAGTATTGGGGACAAAAATGGGACAAAAAGTCTTAAATGCTCAAGTTTCCAAGATAAGTCTGAGGTGAATATGTGAAATTATTAGAATTAACAACAGAATAGGTTTTAGTCCAAAGGAATATTGGTGTCAGATCTACTTCCAAACACTGTCTGCACTTTATGATCCATTCACTTTACAGGTTCTTTCTAGTGGAATATTTACTAATCCATTATATACATGTACATAAACCAGCATATATGTAGAATAACACACCATTATATATATTAAAAACATCAACTAACCAGCACTAAAGTCATTTATTTTCTAATTCATCTTATTAAAGTATGTAAGATTTGGCACATTTAATGCAGATACTAAAAAAAAAAAAGTAGAGCAGTGTATCACTTACATTTCGTTTATGACTATTCTGTGTAATGCCTATTATTTGACTCCAACATGCTTTTTTTTTTCGGCAATTTGCTATTGCTATCTGGACATTTTACATCCAGACTTTGTGGCACGATTGCTGTAAAATGGGAAAAAAAACAAACAACAAAAACTTATTCTGTATTTTGATAGATCTTTTCAGTTTATTCTCTTCTATTTCAAAAGCAGATCTAAAAAAAAAAAACCCAAACCCACGTCTCTCCAAACGACACAGTCAGAGGAAAATAACTGCATGGTTGAGGCACTCATGGAAAACTTCATTGCCGATGAAGTTCATGGAGAGGACACGGTTGAACACGAGTCATCTCGCAGTAGTCGGTGCAAAGTGCAGGTTCAGTTTATCTGTGCACATGTGTGTGACTGTACAGTAACAAATACAGCTTTACTATATGTGTCTGTTTGTCTCCTAACTAGTGTTAGAATATAGTTTTATATTGGGATAAATGTCATTATATTTCATTGGGCAGAGTGCTTCCATGTTTAACTTGTAATGGTCACATATAGACCATCATTTTATCTGCACTAGATCTGTGGGGACAAGTCCAAGAATGAACAAATGAGGACAGACAGGTAGTCTGGTAGAGCTAATGTTAGAGTAATGTCATTTTATTACCTTTTTTCATTTTATTTTTTACATTTTATTCGTCCAATCAAGGTTCAAGATTACTTTATTATTGCCCGTGGGTAGATTTGTTTTGCCGTCAGAGTGATTCTAACATACAACACACAAGATATATAATTAATTATTACATAAGTCGAGTATATAAAAAGTACAAAAACACAGCAAGGTGCGTAGTGTTTCACCACTCATCAATATAGCAGCATGGTTTGATAAAAGAATACAATAATTAAGATCAAATTAATAAAAGACAAATGTAAAAAAAAACCCAATAAAAACCCGTAAAAGATAAAGAGTAAAAATAAATACATAGAATTTAAGATGAATAATAATGATAATAAAAACTAAAAAAACAGAGCCAGGCTATGAAATAAATAAGTAAAATAAGCAAATAAATAAATCAAATAATCATAAATGGTAATGGACTGGATATTTTATACACCAGTTGTGGGCGGATAAGCAGCATGTAAACTGACCTGGATGGATATTTTTCCTCCATTGTTAGCGGTGTGTTAACATTAATTAGCCTAGCCTACAGGATGTTAAAACAACCAGACAGATATGAGGTTAGACTTGTTTTCGTGTCTCTGTATACGCTCTATATATTGGTCATAACACTGAAGTCTAAGGCTTTTCATAGACTCTGAGGGTGTTTGAGATACCCTGATATTATTAATTGTAAATATCTATACAAAAGTCTCACATATGGTTGTATTCTGTAAAGTCTAACAAAAAATAATAAGAAAACAAACTGAATGTAATACAAACACATTTGATATAAATTAAATGTAAACACAACTGGCCCAGATTATGAATTAATATCATAGTCAGGCTATAATTTTAGGGCAGTTCCATCAGCAGGGGTAAAGTGTGCCCTCCTCTAGACCATGCTTTATGCAGAGGTCAGAGGTTATTGTTGTTGAAGTGGCGCCAAAGGGAAGGAGTTATACAGTACATGTACGGATAATCTATTTACATTGTATAAGTGTAAATCTGGTATTGATAGTTGGAGACATTCTATTCTATTCTATTCTATTTTACACTATCAAGTCATCCACAATTATGGTGCTCACTACCGTTTTTGTTTAATTATTTATTTATATAATCTCTTTTTCTTTTGTGCTGTTTTGGTTTCCTTCTCTTTTCTCGATTTATTTATTTATTTTTGTTGATGGACAGTTAGTAGTTGGGAATAACACACCACCTTACAATCTTTAACTGCAATAGCCCCGCCTATTAATTTCTTTCCCTGTTCGTCCTGTTCGTCCTGTCCAGTCTTTGTTTCCCCCACACAGCACTGCCCTCCCTGGCTTATAATAGAGAGTTCTAATAAAGGATGCCTGCTCAGCTTTCAGGGAGGACCGCTGATGGTCACACGCATGCACTAAATATTAAAATATTTGGCTGCAAGACTAAAAAATGCATTGATCTCAAACAATGTTGACACCCTCTCTGTGGTGTTAAACAATGAGAACAAATGCAGACAAAAAACAGAGAAAAAAAAAAAGATAGTTGGTGTCAGTGCCGTATAACACACCATCTTCTCCTCATTCTCAGACATTTCTGCACCCATGTCATTTTTGCCTCCGACGTCCTGCCGAATTCCATTCAGGCTCGGACTTCTGACTGAAAAACCCCAGACAGTAACAGCTGACGACTCCTAACAAATGCCATTATGACTCCTCTGTACTGTATATGTTGGGCGCCGAAAGAACGACAGCTCATACGACAGATGATCGGTGGCCCCGGCCAAGCACGCGTGTTTTGTGTTTTTGCAGACGAGGAGACAAGCGGCGAGAATTACAGGGCGAATGAGACAGACATTAAGAATTAGAGGTACACAGAGGCAGAGCGGGTAAAGAGAGGGAGGCTTTGCATGGTGTAAATCAGCGGGGCCTGGAGCACGGTGCCAGGCCTGCCAAGCAGCTGTTTGGTATGCAGTGTGGAAAGCCTGTTCGCTATCGGAGCTGACATCCCGGGCAGAGGAATTATGATGAGAGATGATTGTATCATGACTGTAATTGTAAATGTAAATCCTACAGCGCGGCCACCCTCTTTTTTGTGCATAACGATGAGTTGCCCAAACAAAATTTACATTCCACTTCATATCGTGCGGCGACTGCATTACTTTGACAAACAATAACCACTGACAAATGAATAACATAAAAGGAGATGATTAACTCCAGGAAAGCAATCTGGGCTGATAATTTACGCCGGGGCTCACGTGCCTGGAGCTTCCCCAGGCGGCGCTTGGGTTCTTTTTTTCGTACGTGGGTGCATGTGCGCGACGATGGCAGCCAAGATTTATACCGTGCATAGTTAGCGTGCTAGGCGACTCGCACGCTCACTTGTCTTTGTCATTAGAACGCTTGGTGTTTCAGGCTCATATTGAAAAAAAAAAAAAAAAAAAACTCGAGATGCACAGTCACTAGGAAACTTCTAATATCTACGTTCATTGTGGTGAAATTAAATGCCACACGTGTGATAAAACAGCTGCTTATTCTTCCCATTATACAAAAACAACAAATATGTGCCACAGTAATTAGAGCTGTGTAATCGTCGGTCTGTGGCGATTACACAAATACACACACACACACACACACACACACACACACACACACACACACACACACACACACAGAATAAAAGGTACGGTCTATCGCCTCCTGTACAGGACTCTAGAGGCATCCATCTCATGGAGGCAGACAAGAAGACTCAACACCGCATGGATGCAACAACCGCAATTAGCATACACAAATAGCTGCGTACTGCTGCTCATTTTTCAACAGTCAAAGAGGCAAATGAGCGAACAAAGTTGGCTCAAATTAGCCTAATTAAGGAAGCTAACTGATCATCCTTCTTTATGTTCGCCCTCTGGTCTGTGGTGGAGAGCAAATACAGCTGGGTTTGTGCCGGACTAAAGGGCAGGTGTTCTAACACATGGAAATGACAATTAAAAAAACTAATAATTTTACTTTGCTTCCTTCATGTTATAGCACGTATTATTATGTTTTATTATTATTACTAGAAATGAGACTGAAATATTCAAGAACGTAAAAGAGTTTGTCAGTGAAAACAGGTTTCCTGGTGCTATGCATGTACAGTATCTTTTAGTTATTTTAGTTTTTAATGTTTTAGTTCTTTTAGATTTGAAGATTTTATGAGTGTTTTTATGATTGTTGCACTGATTGGTTGGCATTTTGTTGAACATGTTACATGTCTTTACTCATTTTGCTAATTTTGTTCATTGTGGTACTTTTTTTTTTGCAAATTTTCTTCATTTTGTTTAATTTTTTTAATCCATT
>CM035784.1:7096710-7191710 GCA_020466265.1 Siphamia tubifer
AATGTACATACAATATACGAGGAAATGACATGAGTACGGCATGAATAATTTATGTACTTATGCATCTGGGGTTCTCGACATAGTAAAATGTTTAGGGTTCATAATAAAAGCTCTGCACATACTGTACACACTGCATGACTGAACTTAGTTACTCAGATAAAACGTAATAAAACATCATTTTGATTCACACTGTGTTTAGTAGAAATTGACATAATACTGTATCATTCCATGGAAAAAAGCTGCATGTGACATTAAATATGTAATGCATAATGCTAGTGTGAATAGAAATTAACTATTATACTAACTACAACAGGTGCAACAGGTGTGTTAAAACTATTTACATGTAGCATCTGCTGTTTAATGGTTAATAATTCAATCGATGCATGGAAATAATTCAGGTAAAATGCAACTATTTAGCTTTTCACTGGTACCAGATATGATCATCATTTTCACTGAAAAGTAGTTTTCTTCGCTTTCGATCTACTACTTGGAAATTTTATGAACATTTACATGAGCAGTGAATTAAAATGTAGGAAAATGCTGGAATATTCCTAAAGAAAAATTTAAGATGCAATGGATAATATAATAAATGATAGATAATGTCGTCTGAAAAATACAAATAATATATTATTGCGATAAGATATGCAACATCCTGGACATTTAGGTTTGTTTTGTTATGAAATAAGTAAAAAAAAAGAAAAAAAGGACACTTTGATTGATCTACATACCTCATTGTGACCCTTTTTTATACTAATAATTAGCTATAAAAGTTAACAGAGGGTCGGTGCATATTAACTTACAACAGGGTCAGTGAGTGACTGTAAAATGTGGGAAAATACTGGATTAGCTTTTTTAAAAAAAGGAAAATAAAGTGGTGATAAATGATGGTTAAATGTAGAGAAAATGTGCTCTGACCATAAAAACCCAAATAACATCATTATCTCATTACTATACAATAATTTTTATTCTGAAGCAACCTGTAATGGTTCTCCCTTTTCTAATAACTAAGTAAGAATTTGCTCTGAAAGTTATCTGAGGGTCAGGGCACTTTAACTTCGTGAAAATGTGGGAAAATATTGGATTAGTCCTAAAAAATAAAGTGGATCATATCCTAAATGGCCATAACTGATGATTAAATGTACAGAAAAGGTGTTCCAACAATAAAGCAAACTGGAAAAAATACAAATAATATAACATATCATCACAATAAGACATATTTTGTTATAAATAACCCCAAAAATATCCAGAAAAATCCACTTGGATTGACCCCTGTACCTCATTGTGACCCTATTTAAAATGAATTTACTGTAGTTTTGAACGTTTTCTGGCAGAAACCTCCTTTAAATTGGACCGATATTACACGTCTCGGTGGAGTATACATCAAAATATAAGCCCATAAAATGAAACTACCAAATTCACACAGCCGGTGAAAATGTTAAATATGTTTCCCAGCTCCTTGAAAACAGATCACATTTCTCCTCTTTTGTTCGAGTAGATTACTCGCTACACCTTACAGCAAAAAAGGCGACGGCGTCCTGCCGCGCTACGTTGCCTCACATCTTTACCGCCACTCTTGCCATTACAATAATGTACTTTCTTATGAGCAACTTTGTTTTCTCCACTGTGCTGTAATCTCTGCAAACCAGACTCTTACATCAATGCCACCCTGCATTACTCTGACACTCAACAGAGCTCTGGTAAAACATGAAATATAGGCTCATAAAGGTCTTATCAGCCAGACAAGTGGACCTAAGAGTTCCAGACGAGTGCGCTTAAAGGCTCATGGTGTGTTTAAAGGATTTAATGATGTCTGGCCTTAGAATAATCTGAGCTACACCACTTTTTGGTAAGCAATTAAATACTGAGGTCTGATCAGCAGGTAACTTTTACCCCAAAGGTGGGCAGATATGAACCCGTAAAGACCCAAACATCCAACGTCTTCAACTGATAGAACTTTTAAACAGAGGAGGAAAGTAACTCAATAAAAGTACTTTTTACTGTACTTAAGTAGTTTTATTTAGATATCTTTTTCAGGCAATTTTTTACTTTTACTCTTTACAATTTTGCATAAATATCTGTACTTTATACTCTATATTATTATTTAGTTTTTTTAAGATTTATTTCAAATATGAATGTCAAAAAAAAAAAAAAAAATAACATAAGTAAATAAACAAAATAAAGAAATATAAATACAGCCGAAAAAAAAAATATACAAAACAAAAAACAAAATACAAAAATACAACACATAATACATATTCGAAAAGGAGTGAGAAGAAGCATAGCTTATAAACTCCCACCCCTTTTTAAATGTATTAAATTACAATAACGATCATACATATGCATACATATATAAATACATACGCATATAGACATACATGTACACACATATACTGAACATACATACCTGGACCCAATATATATATATATATATATATATATATATATATATATACACTTACATATACACATACCTACAAACGTACCTATATATACTTGCTTTCGTAGGTGTTTGAACATTGACAGATCCTAACCTAACTGTTAAATGTGTGTGTTTTTATACTTCTGCGACCAATTGTCTGCAAACCGATAAATAAAGACATCTGAATGTGAATCCATGCTAGCCGCCATGTTTTTCAAAGCTACTGTATCGACAGTCTTAACTGTTAAAGTGATCCTGCTTTACCAGACCCTTGTGTGAACCTCACATGAGGGTCTGCCAACACCAGGCTAATGAGAACCCACTTTAATGGGAAATAATTGTGAGGTAAGTTTTCAGATGCTACTGGACATTTAGAGGACAGATGTCACCGATACTTAAACCAGGCATGTCCAGGGCCGGTGTGGACACCAGACTGGACTCAATTAACCAACTGGTCCCAGTCTTCAGATAGTCCATTGGTCAAACTGTGGTTGGAATAAAAACCTGCAGCTGCACTGACCCTTTGTGGCTGATTTAAACTATGTGAGTAGGTCAGTCTTCTGTTTTCTTTGTATTTATTAATTTACTTTTTATATATTTGTATTGCACAACACTTATTGTACTGTTTTGGGGTGTTTTTTTTTATTTGTTTGTCTTATTTTGTTATGTACTTATATATTTAAAAAATCAATAAAGAGAATTTAAAATAAATTATGTGAATCAGTCAATATTATGAAATACATTTATATTCATATAGTTGATTGTGTGACCAGTAAAACTTACAAACTGCTTCTGATCATGTTATAATCGTGAGAAAATATTACTGATGGATTTGGGGGGAATAATTAAATAGAGCAGTCTGACATGTCACTGGTGTCACAGTGTTTTATTGGTACTAATTAAAAAAAAAAAGAAAAAAGAAAAATGGGAGTACACCCATTTCTCTAAGGAGCACTTCTTCACTGTTGTGGATCTATGAATCTTATTGATCCATGTCAATAATTGGTGTAAAATGCAGTTTGTTATCTTTTCATGTTCATCAGATATGACCCATTTAGATCTTCAGAGGCTCTTTAGTTACCGTGGAAACATTTTCATTTTTTATAACATTGATTCACCAGTAAAACCTGTGTGATGTGGATGAAGATGCCTATTTTATGTTCAGTTAATAGGAGATTTTACTGGAAAAAACTCCACTTTTTCTCCTGTTTGTAGTATAAGCATGAACTTTAATCTGAGATTTTATGAACATGGACATAATCAATAAATTAAATATGAGAAAATGTCAGATTTTCACATAAAAGTGCATAGTACAGACCATAATTACAGAATAAATTGTGAGAAATCACTTAAGAAAGTTAAAAATACAGAAATATAAATATGAAAACTTCCACAAAATTGACTAATTCTTTATTTTTAGTCTAGATTCTCTTTCTGACATAATAGCTATCAACTTCAGTCTGAGCTTTTATGAACATCTACCTGATGCATTGCAATAAATGGTGAAGGGGCAAATAAAGAAGGAAAGAAAATCATATGGGAAGTGCTACAAACATATGTCTGGGTCTTAATCATCATTTATAATAATTATTATTACTACTACTATTATTTTAAACCTCCATATTTTGCATTTTTACTGTGAAAATCTATTATTTACCTATTTTTAATCAAATGATCATATATATATATTGATAAAAAGGTTAAGATCAATACAATAATTCAATCTATTATATTGAATGAACTCATTGTGTGTCTCTATGTAAATTTTCTTCTTTATTCTGCACTTTTTCAGTGGAAATTAGTTTTTTTTTTATTACATTTAACTTAGTGATCTCATCAATGCTCTTAAAATCTCAGAGTAAATTCAAAAGTTATTATATCAATTTGAAAACAATGAGGGAAAAATTAGTTTTTCCAAATCCGTGTGTGTGTTTTACTGGTAATGTAATATTATAGAAGATATGGTGTTTCCACTGTAACTACAGAGCCTCTGAATGTCCAAATGGGTCACATCTGATGACCGTGAAAAGACGAAAAACTGCATTTTACACAAATTAATTCGGCGTATTGATAGGATGAGTTGGGCCGACAGGTGTTAAACAGTTTATAGCAGTAGATGGTCGTGGACTGTGGCGGACGTTGGGGTTTTTATGGATGAAACAGTTTCGTCCATTTGCACTGGATGGACTCATTTGAATTAGTAATCAGAACCCATATGTAGGCGGTTTCCAGAAGATCCTGATTTAAATCGCAGTCAACGTCGTAGCAAATACAATCAGACAAAGGAAAATGACTTTGTTTGGGTCCCATCAAAAACCTTCGCTGCCGGTAACACTGAGCAATGAGACAATTGAGTCTGATTAAACAATGGACACGAACTCAGCCCCCGCTGCCCTTCTGTTTGGTGTTTACCTGTCCCCTCAATCAAGTTTTATTCATGTGGATTTTTCCAATAATCACTGTTTGTTTATCCTTTGCTGTGCCTCCTGCTTCTCAACTCAACAGGCACTATTCAATCAATTTACCGTGAGGCAAATTAAAAGAAAAAAAAAAAAAAAAAGGAATACAATTACCACTCTCCGGGGGGATGTTGTGTTGCGTTAATAGGCTGCTTTCTCCCTCTCTTCATGATTAGTATTGCAACAGTTTACAAATATTGTCTTTTCATGAATGGAATTCCAATGTACCTGCAGTTGTGTTGTAGTAATCATCTGATATGTGAAGAATACAACGGTATGTACGCGCCATTTAGTTCAATTAAACCAACTTTGACCTGAAGTGGGCCAGACTACTGAAATAATAACATAATAATATAGAAATAACTCAAAATTTTCCTCTATGCTTTAGAGCAAAAAAAAAAGTTAAATTATGCAATTGAAATGTTTGCATACATATATACAGTGGTACTTGTACTTACGAAAAATCCAAGAATAACAAATAATCCAAGTAACGAAAAAGCCTTTACCTCAATTTTTTGTCTCTGAATATGAAAGAAAATTATATTTACGAAAAGCAATTGAAACCCCTGATACATAAATACAGTACTATATCTATATTACTATATGTAACTATGTAATGTATGTACTGAACATAACTACACTGACATTTTTTTTAATTTTTTATCATAATTTTGACTTTTTATCATAATTTTGACTTTTTATTTCAGTCATCATTCCATCAACACCAATAAAAGACATGCTGGACACATTTCATCAACTTTCCTAATTCCTGATAAAAAAAAAAAAAAAAAAAAAACTATCTTCAGGAGTCGTGCTATCGCCCACTTTGATGATATTTTAGGAAGATTATGAAAAGTGGTCAAAGTCAATCATCTTTAGGTCAATATTTCACCAAACGTCCGTCAAATTGACAATTAAAACGACCACAATGGTATGAAAATGACCGCATGTCTGGTTAATTTGAATGGTTTAATGTTTAATGTTCAGTCAGTGACGAAACATTTACCCACTGAGACCAATCAATTAGATCTAAAATATACATTTTCTTTGCCGTTTAACACATACTTCATACAAAATTGGTACATTTTAATAATTTTTCAAGGGTTTAGGGGGTAGTATTTGGGGGCCTTGGAACCAAATCAGACTTTTTACATGTAAAATGTGTAAAATTCACTGTACAAAAACACTTCTGGAATGAATTATTCCCCTTTTTCTTAATCAATCTTAATTAATATAGATTAAAAATGAATATTTAAGTAAAGCACAGAATCCAAAGCAACCCTGATTAAAAACTTTGATCATTTGACAGCACTAAAAAAACAAAAAACAAAGCTGCAGTATCAGTTTTTTTCCAATATCATGGGGGTCTATATAGTGTGTAGCATCATATGGCATCATTCCTAGTTTTCTAGCTTTCATTAGACAGTACTGAAGGTTTAAACACACCCATAGTGGAGGTAAAATCATATAGTTCTCTTCTATAAATTAAATGGATTCCCTCGCCTGCAGTTGAGCTAAACTGACAGAACGTAAAGTCCTGAAAATCTCATCAGCTGCAAAAATTGCTTGACCTCCAACAGACTGAATTTCCAAACAAACTCCTATGGTTCCAAGTGTTTCCTGCAGACAGGCGGTGGAAATGCTTTCTGTTAATAGAAAAAAAACCTCTCCAAAGCAGGTTATTACGAAACAGCGTAGCTTAAATTATTAGTCTGTTTGGACCTGGCGAAGCCTTTGTACGTTTTATTGTTTGAAAAAGTGCTGTGGAATGGGCTGCTGTGTGGATTCATTCATCTTTATTGTATCTGTGCTTCTCTAATAAGTCAAATTTCACTCTGCTGCAGCTGCATTTGTGGACAACTCAAAAAGGGCCATCCAAAAAAAAAAAAAACTGGGTCACTTTGAAGTTCCACATTTAACAATCTACTTAGACCACAACTTCAAAACAACTTTTTTTTTTTTTTTTTTTTTTTTTCTTACATGAATTTTTCTTTTGCAAGTGACTCAAAGTAACCATCAAATTAACATTCATATGACTTTCCTTCCAAACACCTGAGGAACTTATACTACTCAAAATTCAGTCAAGTATTGATTTATTGAATGTAATATGAAAAAAATGTGCTAGTGGACAGCATAGATTTTATAAATAATAAACTTTTTTTTTAATTTTTTTACTAAAGTTATGAAAAAAGGTTGGACGGAACATACAAATTTATATATAAGTCAATTATTTGTCATTTCTTCTGGCTGTATTATTAATTAATTCATTATCATTATTAATATCAACCCTTTCATGCATGAATTATGAGATGTTATGTGTTTTTAATTCTTCTTTAGGTATGAAAAAAGCAAACATTTAAATCTTTTTAATGAATTTGGCTCCGTAAGGAATAGAAAGTACACATTTTTATTCAATTAATATTTAGTTTAAAACATCAATTCTATTGATATATTTAATTAATTCATTTAAAATATAGTTTTTCAGCTTTCCAAGAATATTAGATGCATCCAGCATATTTTTTTTCTTCAGTTTATTCTTGTTTTGATGCAGTCATTTTAGATTGAACAACAAAACAACTTTGTTTTCACTTTGTTAACATTTAAGCCATTACACTTAACACATTTAAGGGTTATTAATTTTTACCTAAAACAACCGTCAGTACCAGATCAAATTCCACTTTCCTCCTCCAGTTGATGGATCGACCCTAGGCACTGGTGCATCCTTATCACTATGAATGACTATGTTGTTATAGTGTAATGCGACTGTACAGTGTGGACTACATTAGAAGGGAAAGCACAGAAAGACATATTCCCTTTGGGCTAAAGATTATAACCCAAGCTACTAAACCCAGGGATAATCACAATTTTCTGTCCTTGGGTATACTCCGCTCGATAGAAAAGTCCTTCAAATTCTGTCAATCTCTACCTGTGGCTATAGATAATTTAACACAGATGTCACAGTCCTATATAAGCACTCCTACTGAGCCCTGCAGAGGCGTCGCTTTCTCTAATTTTGACAGAAGTCAATGGAGGGAAAAAATACTTTAGTTTTCAGCTCCAGTTCCTGACGATAGGGGACAGTAGTGAAGTGGAAAGAACTGACTGCTACTACCGACACAGTCTGTCAATGAGGAGTACACTACAGTACAGGACAGTACAATACACTACAGTACAGTACACTTCACTACAGTACAGTACAGTACACTACAGTACAGTACAGTACACTACAGTACACTACAGTACACTACAGTACAGTACAGTACAGTACACTACAGTACAGTACAGTACACTACAGTACAGTACACTACACTACAGTACAGTACACTACAGTACAGTACAGTACACTACACTACAGTACAGTACACTACAGTACAGTACAGTACACTACACTACAGTACAGTACACTACAGTACAGTACAGTACACTACACTACAGTACAGTACACTACAGTACAGTACACTACAGTACAGTACAGTACAGTACAGTACAGTACAGTACAGTACAGGACAGTACACTTCACTACAGTACAGTACAGTACAGTACAGTACAGTACACTACAGTACAGTACAGTACACTTCAGTACACTACAGTACAGTACAGTACAGTACACTACAGTACAGTACAGTACAGTACACTTCACTACAGTACAGTACAGTACAGTACACTACAGTACACTTCAGTACACTACAGTACAGTACAGTACACTTCAGTACACTACAGTACAGTACAGTACACTACAGTACACTACAGTACAGTACAGTACACTTCAGTACACTACAGTACAGTACAGTACAGGACACTTCAGTACAGTACACTTCAGTACAGTACAGTACACTTCAGTACACTACAGTACAGTACAGTACACTAAAGTACACTACAGAACAGTACAGTACAGTACACTTCAGTACAGTACAGTACAGTACAGTACAGGACAGTACAGTACAGTATAGTACACTACAGTACAGTACAGTACAGTACACTTCAGTACAGTACACTACAGACTGGAGGATATCGAGACCAAGACCAAAGAGAGTCAAGGTCAAGACCAAGACCAGAGTCAAAACTAAGACAGGACCGAGATCAAAGAGAACTTCATTTGAGTTTTTTTTTTTTTTTGTACTGATTATATTGTTAATAGTTGCAAAGAAGTGTATTGTGGATTTTCTGCTGCTAAACCGTGCATCAACAATGTTCTTTTGCTGTTTGCTGCTTGTTATTGTGATATCAGACTATTTTGTTCTTGAAAATTAATTCATATTCATTTGTTGCTGTTGTCCTTATTATGGAGCAATACATTTATGAGGCATTTGACATCTTCATACTTTATTTTTCATTGGTCCATTTCTATTTTATTGCCCAATTAATGGGAGTTAAGGTAAATAAAGCAGTGATTTTACAAAGTAATAAGCGATGCAGTGCTATAAACAGTATTTAAAACACTTATGCTCATATGTATTTCAATGTAGGTAAAATACTGAACATGAAAAATGACATTAATTTCTGTATTTTACTTAAATATTACTTATTATTATTATCAAAACTCTTCATCCTAAATGCTCTAATGACAGTTTTGAGTAGAAAAATATTACAAGTGGTCACACAGGAGATAAATCTCACTAATCTGGTGACATATGACGCAATATATGTGATTATTAAACTGTGTGTCGTCTGATAAAGTCACTATATCATGTTGGTTTGTTTCACTGCTCGACTTAAAAACATCCACTGAACAACTCTTTGTGTATCCAATAATAATAATTAAAAAAAAAACCCCACGAAAAATCACCTTACATCCTGTTATTATCATTAGCCTCGCTGACTTTATGGCTTGATATCTAAGGGTTGCACGTGTTGCCTCCTTGTTCACCCAAAACCTTCACTTCCTGTTGGCTCTGTGGTTTGTGTGTCACATGGTCACCAGCTTCTGACCTTGACCCAGAGACGCTGACTGAGCTTCATATCCTCATCGGAGGAGGCACGGAGCAGAAGATTGACCTGGATGCTAAACCGGGCGCTAAATCTGAAATGATGTGCATTAAAGACGATGACGTTTGAAGAGGCAGGTCGACACGCCATCGATTCCCAACGAGGATAGATATAGATATGTGCTTAAATACTTTGTATGTTTTAATTATTTTCTTTTATCTGTTTGAATAAACACACGAATGAATGAAATTAAATGAATCCCTGAGTACTATTCCTATCAAATAATAATACTAATACTACATTTTATTTGTATAGCACTTTTCATGGCACTTAAAGACGCTTTACATGAAGTGAAAATAGTACAATAACTTCAATAAAAACACACAATAGAAAACAAAGCAATCACACATTAAAACAGACAGAAACAGAGAAACACAATCTTAAATAAATTTGTTTTTAAACACAATTCTGTGACCCCCATTATTTGTATTTTGTGTGTAATGTATTTCTTATTTATTTTATTTAATTTTATATATAATCAGTTCATCTATACTTTTTTAATTTTATAATTTTGGGTGTATCAAATCTTAATGTATTTCTTATTTCACCCTTGTCTTAAAATTATATTTTAATTTCGAATCATTGTGAAGCAGTTTTTGTATGAAAGGTGCTATATAAATAAAGTTTATTATTATAATTATCATTATAATGGTTGAGGAGAGTGAGTTCCAGAGGTTTACTCTACTACTACCATCTTATTTTATTTATTTTTTTATTTCATTGACTGACTTGTTCAATTACACCATAAATTGAACTGAAAATAACACTAATAAACACCTTCCTATAAGCCCACAGAGGCACCTTGTGAGAAAAAAAAACAACAAACGTACTGTAAATTGCCTGAAGTTAAATATTTGATCTTGATTAGATTTCACCTTCTGTAGCGCGTGAGGACTGTGCGAGTATCATACCGACGCTGACGACCAGATCAATCTCCATCAATAGCCATAACGAGCCTCCTTAAGGTCCACTCATTTAATTGTTGCCTGTATTCATCTTCAATGTCAATCTATACCTGCAAACATTCCGACCTGCCGCTTGATTGATGCCAAACTTATTTCCCATCACTTTCCAGAAGCAGTCGCCATTGTGTCCCCGCAGCCGCCCGAGCACCTTGAATCGATAACCTTGGCTGTGTTTTAGCTAAAGTCACGGAGACTGTAATGACGCTTAACAGCCCATTAAGGTGATGGAGACCTCCACTCTGGCGTGGGTGACGTGTCAGGGTCAAAACCGTGGCTCTGAACACCAGAGGGAGGTCACGGAAGCAAAGCGTTTTTTTTTTTTTTTTTTTACATTTAAGAAACACATTGCGTCTCCTGTCGTCTGCAGAGTGAGGCGGACATGATGAAAGACAAGCATAAAAAAATTGTTTTGCATAATTCATGTCATTATATTTAATTGACAAGAAATGTAAATTCTTCTTTTGTTTGCAGCGGTTAAAAATGTATATTTAGCAACTGATAAAAGCTCATTTCTCCAAACAACACATGGTTCAGTTTCTTTTATCTTGGCTCCATTGTTCGGTGACCTCCGTTATATAAGAGGCTTGTTCTCCATTGTCGCGCCTCTGCAGTGAAATTGATTAACATTGGGTTATAATTGCAGCAAAGATTTGGGGACAAACGCCGGGCGCCAGTATCTTCTCGGCTGCACAACAAAATGGAGCCGTAATTATTCTAAAGCGCCTTTGAACGCAACATGGCTCAAATACGGTGCAAGTGGTGTCCATTAGGTCGCACGCACATTTACACTCGCATGTTTAATTGATGATTACCTCACATCGATGAAAAAATAAAGACTTAATGCAACCGAGGATGGTAATGAAAGATGAATACATGTAAGCGTGTGAGGCATAAAAGCTGGATGGAGAACAAATGAGTGGTTAAGTGCAGCCCAGGTCCCAGTGAATATTCATGCAGGTAAGACTGATACGTCTGCTTACCTCAGAGTGAATGGTTATTAATAAAATGCAAATGTCTTCGCTGCTGGAAGAGTTTCCATTAACCCTATAAACCTGAGCCAAAGTCAAAAATCAGAATAGCATTAAAAGTTTGGGTAATACTTTATAATACCTACACACAATTGACTATGTATTAACCATTTATTACCTATTTATAAATGGGTTGTTCATTATGTACTAACCATTTGTTACTTATTTGTTAATGTCTTGTAAAGGTTCATACTAGTGTCAATGTAAAAATTGATTATTTTTAATCAACAGGTGCAGTGTTTGTATATCTGCACCTGTAAACACTGCACCTGTTGGTTAAAAATAATAAAATTTTACATATATTTATATTTATAAATAGGTAATAACTGGTTAATACATAGTCAATTGTGTGTATAAAGTGTTACCAAAGTTTCATTCACTTTACATTAGAGAGCTAAAAGTACTGACCATATGTGACATAAACAGGCAACAAATTAGTCTCTTGATGTATAAGATAATTCATAAATGCTCATTGTCTTCTTGAAATTTACCATGGCATACCATTCTTATTAAAGTAACTTGAGTTTCAATCACATTTTATATTATGTTCCTTTTCTTCCGTGGTTTAGGAGCACTAGCACTGTTATATATTATAGGTGTTGAAACTTCCTCATGTATTTGTTTTAAAGTGAAGTGAAGAAATAAAATAAACTAAATTGTGGCTCTTCAACAAATGGAGGAAGAAGGACTAATATATACAGTCCAAAAAAAAAAATAAGAAAGAACAGGTCAGCCGCTAAATTATTTAAATAAAGCGTAGGTTATAACATATCATAGATAACAGAGCAGCAGAAAACGTCCATATTTCCTTCTTCAAACACTGGCATTGACCAAAAGCATCCACTGATCCCATCAATACATTGAAATAATTCCACTATAATGTAGTTTTTCCTCAGATTTTCAGCATCATCAGATATGATCACACTTCTCATATTGAATGTGAGGACGCTGTCATTTTCTCCCATAACTGCCATGCAATCTGACCAACACATGCTCATTTTTCTGATCGTGAATGATATATTTTTCTTCACTTTTCTAGGTTCTGATATAATAACCAGCAGCGCTCTGTCTTTCCTCAGCCGAGCTTTTGTAATGTGTGCAGAGCATGGTCTTGTTGAAATATGCATGCGTATCACTGGCCCTTGACCTTTATGCACTGATTTAAATTCAGGTTTCTTGAATCGTTTTAATGCTTTGCACCAAAGAGGGTGAAATACACAAAAGCCCTTTCAATCATTGTTTGAGGAACATTTTTCCACTATTTATGGGCCCAAGAAAAAGACCTTTTCTGGATGTCACCTTTCTACCAAATCATGATTACACATCACCCATTGTGGTTATTATTTAATAATTTCAACCTCTTTTGGCCCTAAAATTATTAGGAATCTGAAGACAGACAGTGGAGAGTTATTTTCATATAGTGAGAGACATGTTAACAGTTCAGTTTAATACAGAGACAAATGTATATGTGTGCTCATTCTGTGTGTGTGTGTGTGTGTGTATGTATGTGTGTGTGTGTGTGTGTGTGTGTGGGTATGTATCAGTGTATGTGTGTGTGTGAGTGAGTGTGTGTGTGTGTGTGTGTATGTATCAGTGTGTGTGTGTGTATGTGCGTATGATTAGTGTGTGTGTGTATGTGTGTGTGTGTGTGTATGTGTGTGTGTATGCATTAGTGTGTGTGAGTGAGTGTGTGTGTGTGTGTGTGTGTGTGTGTGTATGTGTGTGTATGTGTGTATGTATCAGTGTATGTGTGTGTGTGTGTGTATGTGTGTATGTGTATATGTATCAGTGTATGCATGTGTGTATGTATCAGTGTATGTGTGTGTGTGTGTGTATGTGTGTATGTATCAGTGTATGTGTGTATGTGTATGTGCGTATGTATTAGTGTGTGTGTGTGTGTGTATGTGTGTATGTGCGTATGTATTAGTGAGTGTGTGTAATATATGTATGTATGTGTGTGTATGTATGTATGTATCAGTGATGCGCGGGCTCACCCGAAGTGAGCGGGTGCCCGCGGTCATCCGCAGTTACGGGTCATTAAAAAATAATTTTAATGATATTCGGGTTGTGGAGTGAATTTGCAGTGTTTCTGTCTTGCAGTTGTTTTGGGAGTTTGCGTGTTTTGGTATTTGCAGCATTTTTGTTTTGGGGGTTTATACATTTTTGCTTCTGCTTCGTTTCTGTTATTGCATCATTTTTCTCCTGCAGGACACTTGTGTTGCATTTGTTTAATGTGTTTGTGTTATTGGTTGTGCATGCTTCTTGCCTTTGCAGCATTTCATCAGTGCAATGCGTTTGCCCCTGTCAGCCTTTTCTGCTAATGCCCTAATAGGTGTGTATTTATATATATATATATATATATATATATATATATGTTTGTATTATGCATTTACATACTGCCATGCACTTCTGGTTGGATACTAACTGCATTTTGTTGCTCTATATTTGAATATGGTTAAGGATAAAGTTTAATCTAACCTATAACTTTACTGAATTAACACCTAATTTTGGACTAGGACTGTATAGTCATGTAAAACTTAATACGACACAGGCCTACATATAAGATACATTTTCTTGCAATACATTAATGTGAAAACAACTATTTAAATTAAGTTAAAGGTTCTTTTGAAACGGTCTTAAAAATCCTTACACTTGGATGTCTGACATGTTATAAAAATACCTTCCACACGCTCTGTCTTTGCACAGACTTCTTCTTTGTCAGAATAGCCACGCAGTGTTTTGATTGACAGCTGAGCAGATAAGCATCAGCAGGTATCTATGGTACATACTGTTGGTTGATGTCTGGGTGATGTCATCACAAAAGCTACAATCTACAAACTGCAGAAGCTGTTGCCATGGAGATATTTTTTTTTTTTTTAGTAGTGAAATGCGGTCAGCGCCTGGAGCAGTGAAACAACTGTGTCAACCTGGATAAAAGCAAAGAACGGCACAGTCGACTGCTTGAATGTTCTTGTCTTAGCACATGCATGTGTGTGTGTGTGTGTGTGTGTGTTTTTGTGACATTTCCACACTCAACCTCCGCCTCACCTCCTCATCCACCCACCTCACCGTGCCCACAATCCATAACCAGTTGTATAACGTCTGACTGTTATGTTTTGGTACGTCTTGACCCATACGGTCTCTTGACTGGGTATAAATGGGTACTATTTGTGGTTGCAGAAGTGTCAGAAAAAAACATCCAGAGTGTGTGCACTGTGATGTTCCCCCGCTGGTGAGGCTTTGAAGGCTGTGAAATCTGCCTGTCGGCCAGATGTATCGGTGCCGTGTGGGATTAGTCGAACCCCAGTTGTGTAATCTCATAAAGTATGTGTTGTGTATGTACATTTACATTCATACATGTGAGGATGGATGCATACTGTACATGTTTATGACATCAAACCAGGGCAGTTTGCTCAACACAAATGCAGATTATGGCTCCAGAGCACAAATACATCCTCCACAATTTGTAAACAAGTGAAGCAGGCTTAGAAAGTTGCCTCCTATGCATTCAGATGCAGTCAGAAAGAATATGGAGATTACTGTAGCAGAGTAGTGGACGGCAGCAGGGGCACAGTCCCACTTAAAAAACAACAACAACACATTTTAGAGCAAAAAAACAAACAAACCATAAACTTTAGAATAACAATAAATTGCAGATTAATTCATTGGTAAATTCAAAACCACTGTCAAACTCTTCACTAGAGTTTGACAGTTAAACTTTAAACACCTTCCTGTTTTGGACATTTACTGTGTTGACTGTAAAACTGTACAAAAACCAACTACCAAACACATGACATTGCTTTGCATTTTGTAAAATACACACATGAATTTAAAATTAGGAACAATTTAACAAAATAAACACAAAAAAACCCCATCTGTGACTGAAAATGATTAGCCTGATGCTAAAACACATTGAAAGTCCCATATACATGCTAACGCTAACAGTGTCTCCTGTTTTTACACAAAGATAAATGTATGAAACATTCCAAACAGCCTCAACTGAGTATGTAGGGTGAATAAACTAGTTACTACATGACGATACATATCACATAAAGACATTCGTGTTAGTTCCCATATGGATTTTTCTGTATTTTTTATCTTAGTTAAGTGATTTCTCACCATTTATTTTATGATTTTCCTATATTTAATTTACTGATCATGCAGATGTTCATGAAACCTCAGATTAAAGTTCAGGTTTATCATATAAAAACTGGAGAAAACAGTCAAAAAAGCTAAATATTTTCCTGAACTGAACATAAACCAAGTGTGTCCATCCACTGTCACCTGCACTGTCTCCATGGGTTTTTACTAGTGAATCAATGTTATAGAAGATGGCACTGTTTCCATGGTAACTACAGAGCCTCTGAACATCTAAATGGTTCATATGTGATGACCATGAAAAGATGACGAACTGCAATTATTTATATGTATTGATAGGATTAGTGGAATAGAAATTATTAAAGATTTAAAACAATAGATGGTTATGGTCTTTGGATCTTTATGAGTTAAAGAGTCTGGATGTATTGTGGAAAATATTATTAGACCACCCATTGTTTGCTTCAATTTCTAGTTTATTTTAATGTCCAGTAGAACTAAAGGTATATTTGTTTGGACAAATGATAATGACAACAACAAAAGTAGTCCATAAGAGTGTAATTTCAGAGTTAATATCTTTCCATTTTCCATAGTTTTGTTGATAATAACATTAAAACCTAAAACAGATATCAAATTTGAATACTACATACCTGAGCTGACTAAAATCAGACCAAAATTTTGTTGTACAGTGTAGGTAGATGGATTAAAAGTGATTTCACACCAAGCTTTCGTATTTAAAAATGAGTATTATAAAAAAAAAACATGATGAAGAAAGTCATGTTCGAGTGGAAATGTTTGTTTACTGATGCACAAAAGTCTGAATGTCTGTTAATGATGTGACACAAACATGGAAGAGGCAGCGAAAGGAAAAGCTACACAAGAGGGAGCAAGCCTAAAATGTTCGAGATGAGAAGAGTGAAATATGGCAGGAGGGAAGACAGATAGAGAGATGCCACAAGCATGAACAGATGGCTGAGAAGAGAGAGAGAGAGAGACAGAGAGGGGACGAGCGACAGGCAGACACAGAGAGAGAGAGAGAGAGAGAGAGAGAGAGAGAGAGAGGGGAAAATCTGGATCAGGCTGAAAAAGGCCTCGAGTTCACTTTGGGGAATGCAGTAAGTAGGACAGGCAAAACTTAAATTCCAAAAAATGAGACCCAAAAATAACCCAGAGGAGAACAAACCAGTCGAGCCTGGGAGCGATGCTGGACGGTCAGTCAAAACAGAGCTGCCAAACGCCACCGCTGCCGTATTTGAAGCCACGTCCTCGCTTTAAGATTCACAAGATTCACCTGAAGACGAGCCCAAAGAGGCTGAAATCTTAATGGTAATCTATGCAAATTCAGCTACGAGGAGAAAAAAAAATGATAAACAGGGACAGCCTTAATGCAAATTACACCTCCGAAAGAAGGTGCATTCATCCATATGTATGGGAAGGTGAAGTTAAATCATGTACAGTATATATTGTACAGTTACAGCCTCCACACTTCAACTTTTCACTGCTTCCACACCTCGTGCAAAAAGGTTTTTGGATGTTTTGACCGGTACATACTGTATGTAACTAGTGTTATCGGACTGTGCGACGCTTTGAAGGCAGTCTGCATTTATTCTTTCTTTTTTGTTCATGACAAAAAGTAGGATGAATGCAGAAAAACACCACAAAAACATGCCCCCCATCCCACAGAGATCAGAAGCAATAGAGCAAGACACATTCAATTATTCGAACAAAAGTTAGCACACCAAAATATAGCCCTACATAAACCAAATGAAAAAAAAAAACATATAAAGTTTGGAATAGAAAGCTCCTTTAAAACGTAACACAAATTTTCTCCGTCTGCAGCTGCTCACCTCTGCCATAGAGATCACAGACAAAGGCAGTTGTAGTTGACAGTGTCGCAGTATATTTCACTGATACAGGAACGAAAAGAGGCCCAACATGAACACAAGTGGCTCCCAGGTACAATAAACCCCGCCCCCTCACAGCCGTTTAACCTGATTTGTCCAATTTCGTATAATTTTTTCATGACTGTGACCTTTGACCTACATTCACCAAATTGTAATAGGATCTATTGTCGTACCTTTCCTTAAAAAAATCACAGAAATTGGTCCGGTAGTTTTTGTGTAAAGTTGATGACAAAAAAAAACTAAACATCAATATTTCCTTAAAGTTTAACGGGAGATTATTTCTTATTTGAAGGTTAGTTGTGGTAGAAAATTATTATTTAGTCAGAACATGAAAAATATTTCAGACATTTAGAAGTAGAATATTTAAAACCATAGTCATGGATTAAAAAAAAAAGAAAGAAATATGTTTAAAAAATATATGTTAAAACCCATCTGTGAGGTATTTTACAAACAAAGAAAACTATTTAAACAAAACTAACCAATGTAAAGATTTATCACAATATACAACATTATATAAATATATCATTTGTCATTTTTGTTTTGTCCTTTAGAAAATACACACCTGAATTCAACAGATTTTTGTCCATACAAACTCAGGGAAAACATTGTTAAACCATCAAAACAGTGGTTATGTAATCATATACTAACTCCTGTGTGAGTAAAACAGAAAAGAAAACATGGAATGACTAAAAAGTTTTTAATAAATACACTGTTTTAATCAATACAATGCCATCGAAAATGATGGAACAAGCGAAGTGATTTTGGTTATTAGCAAGACAACATGAAAATGGATAGATAACTGAAATTAAACTAAAACTATATGAACTGTAGTTGAACCAAACATTAAAATGAACCAAAAATTGACTAAAAAAAGAGGAGGTTTAATAAGTTTTTCTGTGACTGTAGAATGTACTGTTCTGTATTATCTCTGTCGTGATGCGTTCAGGGACCACAGATGCTACAGTCTAACCTTGGATGAGTTATGTTTTTGTTTTCTTTTCTTTTCTGCGGATGTAATGTTCCTGTCAAAGTACTGGTGCACTTGAAAACCTTAACTATGTTATCAATGTAAATGTATTTAAGGTATTATATTTTGTAGTGACTTCATTATGACTCATTCATTAGTCTAATGGAAAAACAGGATGGTAAAGTTGCAATTAGTTGAGGTACTTAATATTGTACAGGCATTCACTGCGGCTTATCTTCACAAAAAAAAAATAAAACACCTAAAATTATAATCAAAATAGACCCCTGGTGATCGGCCGGTCTACATTATTCACATAATCGGTGGCTTATGAGCCGTGTGTTGTTTTTATGAGGTCAGATAGGAACGGCGTCTGTCTGCTGGTGTGACTCACAGGTTACCAAACACAAGAAACAATTTATAAACCAGACACATCCTGTCATCTGCTGATCTCAAATATGGGCCACAGGTTCTGGGTCTTTTTCAGATGATTTTCGAGTTGTTTTCTAACTTTTACGGCCATTGTGTTTGTGTTTTTCTATAACCGAAACAAACCTTCGCTGCTCGGTATCACAGAGGAAACAGTGTCCATCACTTTACATAATCATCATTTTTAATACTATGACAAACTGCTGCAACTCTAATAGACTGAGAGGAAGGAAAAGCTTCTACAAAGCATAAGACAGGAACACAGGAAAAATAAACTAGTGTGTTTTTTTTTTTTTTTTTTAATATATCCAGCTCAAACAGTCTGGGCTAGTAAAATAATGACATAATAACTTATAAATAAGGATTTTATTACGGGGTAGGTTTTATCATAAGATGATTCTAAAACTTTTATAATTATAAATTATATGTGCACTTTTAAAATAATAATTTTTTTATAATATAATGGTGAATAAATGGAGGCAGTAAGGGCTTAACTTTATGATCAACAGAACTTAACTGTTAATGGTGGGGTGAAAAACATTTTACTGGAGCAATTATTATTGCTTAAAATCTCCTTCATGTCCGAATTACAACCATTTAATTAAATGATCTCACACAAAAATACAATACATAAGATAAGATAAGATAAGATAAGATAAGATAAGATAAGATAAGATAAGATAAGATAAGATAAGATAAGATAAGATAAGATAAGATAAGATAAGATAAGATAAGATAAGATTGGAAAAAACACCATCGAATCACTCTGAGTGCCCACTTGAAATAATTGAATGGTGACCTGTCAATCAAACTCAACTGCCATTTATCTTGGAGCACAAGCACAGGAAATTAAGCTAGTGCTTGGCTAGCTATATTAACTATATTAGGTAGTAAAGTTGACTGCAAAACTGTTCAATCACTAACATAAATCAGGAGGAAATGTAATGTTAGTCACATACATATGAACTGGAGAATGAATGACGTACATATGGAAAAAGGAACCAGTTGCTGTTTAGTGCACGTAAATGGGGAGCCTAAGTCTCCGCCCCTTCCTGGAGTCTCATGGGGCCTGAGATTGGAAAATTATTGAATGATATTCAATGGGAAATAAAATGCTAAAATGGTATCTGCTTTGTCATGTGACCTGAATCACACACATGTTTAACCTGATAATAAATGATAATTATTAATGTGTGTTTCAACTGCTTGTTTTAACCAACGGCTGATTCATTCATGAGTAAAACCCGTTAATAATTTGGACTACATGCCTGGCACAAATCATAAACAGGTGGTCTGCCTATGTCACATCAAATATGTATTATTAACAGCTATCATATGTGAATTTCAGTGCAATCAGAATCTAGCTCGACTCCCTCCATTCACTCCCATTCAAATTTTTTGCGAGCTAATCCATGGGGAAAAACACACAGCACTTTGAGATGCATTCATGCATGAAAAGTGCTATATAAATAAATACATTGATTGATTGATTGCACATGCCAGCATTCTGGAGGCGTGGGTTTGGCACGATGTCTGAAGAAAAGGGGTTTGGACTTTTGAATTGTGTGTTTATATAAATAAAATAGTATAAATATCATAGTGTGATTCTAATTATATGGTTATAAGGCGGAATTAGACTGAATGTCACTGACATAAAGCTATGATGTTATCAGAATAATTCCATCTGATGTGTTGATGCCATAACTGAACACCACAACAAAGACAACGTGCAAGTGTTTCCCCTCCCCCGATACAGTAGCATGATAAATAAACTGACCTTTACAGCAAAATTGGTCGCACACCCTCTTAATCGTGCACAACCGGAGCTGCATGGATCGATGAATTGATCATAACATAAGCTTAAACTTCTAAATAGACATGTTTATGACACACACTCGGCTAAACTTAACTAATCTGAAGTCCACGATATCTGTGAAAAAACATGTTTCCCTTGTGCTTAAGGCCATGGTAATATGCACTAACAGCTGGTCATTAACTCAACAATTCCTTCCTATCGTTTCATTTCTGAGAAGCTCATTTGAACATAAGAAATGATGAGACTCATTAAAGGGGTTGAACCAATACCATTACATTAGGAGATGAAACCAACCCCCATGGCTGATATAAAACAGGCCGCTGGCCAATCTTCTACCGCTCTGCACTAAACCGTTAGCTTCTATCTGTTCCGTGTGTGCTCTCCTCTGCTACAATACGCCATCTCTAAACCCAGTGATCTCACACGCACACGCACAAAGCACCCCAGGAGGTAACACGCATCGCTATTCTCCAGCAGCCGTGAGATGAAAGCTGAGCGGCTGGGAGATTGACAGCTGTTGGATGAGCGTAGATACGCCACATTATGCTCCCTGACAAAAAAAATAAAAAATAAAAATAAATAAAAATGACATCTGGGTATGAAGATGTGTGATGCGCTCACACGGCTGTCTCAATTACAACGGAAAACCCGGCGAGAACCGCAGGAGCGCGTTGGCGGCGGCACATGAACGGCACGATCCAATTTGATTTGGTGTTTGCCGTTCGTGCCTGTTGAGGATGGTTTGGGTTCTGCCTCTCACCTGATGAGTCATTCACTAGTTGAAGTAAAAATAAATAGAAGTGACGTCCAGTGCGAGTGTAATACAGTGTGTGCCCTTGATTTATACGACCCCCCCCCCACCTAGAGAAGAAAAATACTGTTTCACAGATTGGGATTATTCTGACACCTACACCACCTGGTTCCTATTGGTTCCTATCAATGTTACACCTGATTCTATCTGCAGAAACCTGACAACGACAGGCATGTTCCAAGAGGATACGTCTGACACATGCAGGACAATAGAGCTGGAGGCCACACAGGTGTCAAACTAAAGACCCGGCCCACCAAAGGGTCCAATCTGACCCCGAGGATGAACAACAATGAGATATATATATATATATATATATATATATATATATATATTTTTTTTTTTTTTTTTTTCTCTTTATTTGATTTTCAAGCCCTACCCTTATAGCTTTGTTTGAAGTGGTAAGGGGCAAGGGGTAGGGGTAAAAAAAAAATATATAAATAGGATTGGGCCTTACTTGGATTTTTTTTAAACATGTAAGTGAATATAATGAATGAATGAATGAATAGTCTTAATTGAGTAACTGTAAAATGACATTAACATGGGAACATTAAAATGGGTTCATTAACTCGGCTCTGTTGTTATAAGAAGCTAAAGTGACATCAGTGACATATTTGTGTCTAACTCAGATAAATAAGAGGTTACATAACACACACCACAGTCTGACCATGTCAAATGTGGACTTAAAGGCATTTGATAAACATGGGCATGAGGGCAGTTTGTGATGCCCCAGCCTGTTAGTGTCGTGTCAGTACGGTGGATATCTACCTCACCACAGGATGGGTGGACCTTTTGGACAGATACGACAATGAGGAGGAATTCCTAAAATGGTTGGAATGAACGAGTTCACATGCATTATTTATCTGTAACTGTGTGTTTACTGTGGAAAATGTAAATGTCATTTAAAGAGCTGAAAACAGGTGAAAGGTGAGTAATAGAGTAAACCTGTATCACATTTGTTTTGATAACCAATGAAGATATTAATAATTATTAATTAATAATTAATTAGATGGGCGGCACGGTGGTGCAGTGGTTAGCACTCGTGCCTCACAGCAAGAAGGACCCTGGTTCGAATCCCGTACCAGACCTTTCTGTGCGGAGTTTGCATGTCCTCCCCGTGTCCGCGTGGGTTTTCGCCGGGCACTCCGGTTTCCTCCCACCATCCAAACACATGCACTGATAGGTTAATTGGTTAATCTAAAATTGGCCATAGGTGTGAATGTGAGAATGATTGTTTGTCTATATATGTTCAGCCCTGCGATGAACTGGCGTCTCATAAAGGGTGTACCCCGCCTTCGCCCATTGTAGCTGGATTAGGCCCCAGTGACCCCCGTGACCCAAGTGTGGATAAAGCGGGTTCAGATAATGAATGAATTAGATCTCAGTTGGGTCAGACTGGTAAAATAAATAAGGTAAAAATAAGATAAAAACATTATTTTCAGATTTTTCTTGGTCAAGGTCACAATTAATTCAAAGGTCAAAATCACATTGTAATGGAATCTCATTCATTCATTCATTCACACACAATGACCAGCCAGTGAATAACAACTCTTCCATCATGTGGTAAAATCTGCTGCCAAGCTGCATTTACTGTGAATTAAATAATTTTTACAGTTGCTTTCACACATCAAAGCGTATAAGCTATAACGACCTTGAATGTACGTTAATGAAATATAAGTGAGTGAATAAAGGCAGGAAATGTTTTGTGTACTAGCTTTAGCTGCTAAAGGCCAGATTCAGACAGAAGTAATCATTACATCCAGTTGGAACACATCTATTGGATATCCTCTCTGACAGGAAAAAAAAAACAAAAAACTAAATCAATGCAGGTGAAGCCATAAGCTATTGTCAGATTTGGACAAATTCTGTGGGAAAAATACGCATCATTTTCCTCCATGTGTGATATTTGGTTTCTTCTTGCTCAGCTGTCAGATGTGCTGCCTTCAGTTTATGTGGGAAATAAACGCGTTGTGAAACTATAAACACCCAGAAAAACAGAGGGATGTGTGGGTTGAACTGGGTTTAGTAGATTCTTAATATATCCAAGAGTAAATTTACTGAGGCATAAAACTTTAAAACAGAACCTTTAAGGTGTCAGGATAATGAAAGACTGTCCAATTGATACTGCATAGACGGAAACATTTCAGTTAAAATGCACACAGTGACTTAATATTATATCAGGAAGTACTCTATATTTAAAGCATTATAGTATTTCAACAGTCAAATGTGGTTTTAATAGCATTTTAAATGTAGTATTTTCTGTATTTTTATGTTAATTTCTCAAGTACAAAAGTATATTTCTTCATATTTTGAGGAACATCCTAGTTTCAATTCATTTTTTATTCAGTTTTAGCAGCAGTTTTCCATGTATTATGAAGAAAAATATACGTATGAATGTTTGAATAGAAGTGGAAAAATGTAATGAATGAATAAAGTCAACTTCAAATATTCAGTAAGACATACAGTAAAATGCAATCTTGGACTGGTTTTTATAATTTCTCCAACCATCAGATAAAAATATAGAGCATTAATAAGACATGTGGGTTTATTATTGCAAATAAAATAAATGATGAGAACCAATGAAGTGTTAAAAAAGCCTCATTTGTAATAGAAAGTAATCAAAGTTGTAATTTGAAAAATGGAAAAGAGCTTGTTTTCAGACAAAATTGCAAGTAAAAGTGCAGATCTATGAGAATTGGTGACCATTTATATTTTTATTTAGATATTTTTTCCATGTTTAATCCTGAAGTGACTCAAAAATGAACCTGGGTGACGCCAGCCTCAAGCATTACGTCTCATTTTGCTGTTCATTTTAGTTAACAAACTTATTTTGCTAATTTAATTTGAGATGGGAACCGGCTCTAACCTCCCCGACTCATGTTAATATAATTGATATATATATATATATATATATATATATATGTGAACATCAATATGCTCTATACATGAATGAATTGTGGATGAAGTGAGAAATGTCAGGATTTATTCTTTATTATTTGTGTGTTTTTATTGGATATTTATTGTGTTTTATATTTAAGTGTATTTATTGCATTTGTTGCAGTGGCAAGGAAGCATTCTATCCAATTTTGTTGTAATGTGTACAATGACAAAGTGTTTTGTATTCTATTGTATTTTGCTGAAATGCACCGACATCCACTGTCAACAGGAAATAAGTACCGTCCCGTGAGTACTACTGTAGCATGGTACTCTTGTACTATCAGGGGAGGATGTATTCTGTTATTGTTTAGTATTAAGCATAAGCAAATATATGTATTATTGTTTTATTTCCTTTACTGGAACAAGTCCAGTGTACAGAAATTGAACTCCATTACAGTGGATGGAGTTTCCTGCAGAACACTGACAATAATGTAAACTGAACTTAATGGTGACTAATGAACTGTAAGCTTCAACTGAACAAACAACGGGAGCGCAAATTAACATAAATTATTGTCTCTATTAGTCTTGTAGCAGCCCCATGTATGTGGCATCAACATAAAAATATTAAATGTTCTGAGTGTGAGAGTCAGCTGGGAAAGCTTCAATGCCAGGCAGATAGTGTGGTGCGTTCAGGGTTGTCATTTGGGAATATTGTGATTTTAATGAAGACACATGACATCATATGATTTACATATTAAACCATACAATCAATAATACAAGTATTAACCTATATGTATTATCGCCGCTATGTTTTGCACTTTACTGCAAAAATCTAAATCATATCAAATTAATTTTTTTAACTACTAGGTCACATATCTCATCACATATAATATAAGAGTTACTTTACAGTTCGATATAAGAAGTTAATTTTAAACAATGAATCTTGCTTGATTTAAGCAAAAAAAAAAAAAGTATATATACCCTGCATTAAAAGCAAAGAAAATCTGCCAACGAAATAAGACAGCCGGACTTTATTAGTCCCAAATTGTAGTGCAGCGTCATGAGGAATGAGGAAATATATCATATTATGTGAAGTATCTGGAATGCTGAGAACACAGATGGCAAACATGTGGCCCGGGGGCCTAATCTGGCCCGCCAAAGGGTCCAGTCTGGCCCTTTGGATGAATTTGTGAAATGTAAAAATTATACTAAAATCTTGGAAAGGTTGTTTTTGTTGTTATTATATTTATTATTATAAACTAAAAATGGAAGAAATCAATACTACTACTACTAATAATTTTTTTTCCATAACTGTATCTTTCATTTTCATTGCAGAATAGAAGTACTTTATTGATCCAACAATTGGGAAAGTGCTTCTTTTCCCCCCTTTTTTTCTTTTTAAAATCTGTATTATCTAGATGCCGTGATGTGTTCAGGGACCACAGTTGCTTCAATCTAACCTGAGCTGACTTACTCCTGTTAAATAAAATAATAAACTAAAAGGTGAGAAAATGCCAGATTATCAGTAAAATGTTTTGATTTGTCAAATTTTTGTACAATAATTTGCATAACAGACTGTCTATTTTAACTGTTGTAATAAATTGATTGATTGAATCTCCATAGTGTCCACAAAAGCACAAAAACGTAAAAGCTGCTCAGGTCTTAAATAACAGATAATGGAATCCTTTCAAGTTAATTACAGCCACATTTTGGTCTATTTAGCATGAGACATTTTAAATAGTGTTAAAGAGGCTATTTGTTTTTCCAACAATCCCCATTTTTAATTAAATTGTGCGACAGAAACTACTTGAAATTACTAATATTCAGCAGTGAATATCATAAAAACTCCTAAAAAGGCTAATAAATGTAGAAGTCTGACATAGAATCAGCAGTGAAAATGATGAAAATACTGTGTCTAATGTAACATATATAGAAAAGATGGGGCAGTAAGCATGGCTTTTCCTGTTTTGTTTGCTTCTCTGATGATAATCTATTTTTATTTCTTGTGATTGCAAGATATAAAGGCGTCCACAGTCACATCTATGGCCATGCTTTTACATAAAACTCAGCCAAATCCTCAAAGTGTGACAGACAGGTGCATTGATGATCATTTGCAAAAGGCAAAGTTCAAAGCAGTTGGTCACATTGTCGTTTTCTCAGCTTCTTTCATCCGTCTTATCTTAATTCAAATCAAATACATCACTGGAGCACCTCCAGGTTCTTGTACTATTTAACATTTCACAGTCAATCTGTCCAGGGCTCGACTTCTCTTCATCTGTAATTTTACCTCATCTGCTGCATAAATTTAATCGATTTAGTGTTTTACAATTCGCCTAAAACTGCAGCTGTAAAAGCAATGGGTTATATATATATAAAAAACCCTATCCTGGAAAACTAGTAGACTGTAGTGAAATAAGTATATGAAGAAATAAACAGAAAAGGAGTCGCTTACAGGAAGGAAAAATAATGTACAGGCTTTTTATGAGCATAATCATAACATGAGAATGACTATTGTCATTTTATTTGCACCCTCTAAGGCTCAGACTGAGCAGTGAACACTATTAAGGCTGTAGTTCATCTATGTCCTTGGTATCAATAGGAAATTAATAATACAATTTAAAATATTAATTACAAAATAAACTGGTGAGGGACGTTAATCCAATTTATAATCCAAATATTTTAATCACATTGCATTTGTGTACTTCAGGTACCTATAGATGAAATATAGATTTTGTTAAATAAAGCTTGAAAATGTATGTTTTATGATGTGTTGACAAAAAAACTGTCTTTTTTTGTGCAAGATGCAGCATTTTTTCCCCACTATATTGCTTAAAGGTTTTTGTCATGTCATTAATATTGCTGTGTTCTCCATTGTTATTGAATGCACTGTATTTTGGTTGTATTTAAAAAAAAAAAAAAAAAAAAAAAAAAAAGCTTTGTTTTCAGCTGTTTTTGGAGGATAGAAAAATGACTGGTCCTTCCTCATACATGTCTGATTGGCTCAGAGAATTAATGCTTTGTGTGTGTTTATCATCCCAGAGTAGCATCCAGCAAGGTTTTCGCTTGTTTTGAAAACTCGCAGGAAAAAAAAACAAAAACGAAAGAGCACATGAACCAGTTTGCGCCGCCATTTTTTTTTTTTTTAAGTTCAGCTACTATGGCGCTGTTTTCTCTTGTAGATGCTAACGCTACTTCAGATTCACTGCAGTGGGGGACGGGTTTAACCCCACATGGGTGATGCTAATGTCCACACATCATGTAAACAAGCCAGTCGCTTGTTTCTCTGTGTTGTTTTGTATGAATGGGAAATACAGCCACTTTTAAATGCAGCGTGTGTGTTGCAGCTTTAAAATCCCCTTCACACCCCAATTACAACCAATTCATTAAATGCTCAAACACAAAATTAAAAACTATTTAGTCACCTGTGGGAATAGCCAGGACTGAAACAATAGGTCAAAGTTCATTTATTTTATTTTATTTATTTATCACACTTTTTATCTCCCCGTTTACTTATTGACTTATTATTTATTGTATTTCAAATGTATTTACCAGCAAAACTACATCTTAAATATTACCAGAAAAAAAAATTATGCATAATAATTTATTATCTGCTGCCAGTTTCTTTTCCCCCTGATCAAATCGTACAAACTAATGGACCAATGATGCACAGATCCTCTAAAAACACTTAGTGATGCTCTTAACTATGATGCTGTCATAATTAAAATCAATAACAACAGTGTGTCAGTGAACGGATGGATGCTTGGTATCTCCATCCTGGCAGGGATGAAGGAAAAGTCTGGTATGTGTTTGCTGGAAAAGGAGAAAGGAAGCTTCCGTGGCGAGCTCTGCCAACGACAGCTGGCACAGTCACTGGTGCATCCCTTACTGGGAACCCAGAAAAGACATGAAATCTTTGCACAATAAAACATTTTCAGGCACCTTGGCTTCATTGTCAGGGACATTTTGGTACCTTCCAAAAGCAATATGTTAGAGTGTGAGACTGCGATTCTGGGTTTCATGTCTGAATAGTAGTACCTGCTTGTAATCTCCCAACTGCACAATATAAACTAATTGCTATGATTTCTCGTCAATGTGGAAAAAAAAAACACCAACTAAGCTCAGTAACTGGGACTGATGCTTTCATGGGTTTTGCTGACAGCAGATAAATTATAATATTGACAGTATTCTTTACAATATTCAAACTAGATTGAGGGCTCTTGACTGAATATAGTGGAAGAAAGTGTAATAAATAAAAAGTAACAGTAAAAAATGAGTGAGAACTGTTTAAGATTCAGGTTTATTCATACCTGGGACTGTATTATAATTTAGAGGAGCTCATTTATTTCCTGTTTTCATAAGCAGACGTAAGGGATTTAACAGTGAATAGTGTGTATGATTCAGCCATATTTACCACCATGGATGAGATGGTGAGTGTCTATTCTATTCTGGTCTGTAGGGGGGGTCAAGGCCTTTCAGACTATGCCATATTCTCGCCCACTGGTGGGGAAAAAAACATTGCTTCGACACCTGAGGTAGAGAAAAAAAAGGTGCTATCTGACTCATAGCAGTTACGAGACAAATTCCCGCAACATTTCACCTGACACATTCTTATTCCCCCGTAGCCATGACGCCCACAGGAACGAAGGAGAGGATCCACGGCCATGGATGTAGGCTACACAATGGGCCGACACAAAGCTGCAGAGCGCTGGGGCCTGCGTGGAAAAACACAAATCGGAGCGTGTCCGACTGCTTTAACACGTGCAAAAAAAACCCCCCCGAGGTGACGGCGAGAAGTGGTAAAAACGGAACAAGAGCAGGACATGCAGGTGTGAATGTGTGGGTGAGCATCAATGCTAAATGTTAGCTTGCGTGTCTGTGTCAGAAGAATGTGTGTTTGCAGAAGCTTTAACCTGTCCTCCTGACCACCCCCCCTCTCAAAAAAAAAAAGGGAGAGGAGTCTGTCTGTCTGTCAGCTGAACTAATTTTCCCTTATATTTTCTGGAAAGGTGCAAGGTAGTCTACAATAGATCTTATAAAATTTTGGGGAATGCAGGTCAAAGGTCAAGGTTCATTTTCCTTCCTGTATTGATCAGCATCTTGAAGCACAAATGCAAAGACTCTAGGTCAAAGGTCAAAGTCATCATGAAGGTCCAAATGGAAGTTTGGAATTTTTTTAGTCTCTGAAATGGTTCCTTTCTATTTGTAATATAGTCCCACACTGCTGCCGTAAAGTGTTGTATAGTGTTGGAAAGCTCAAGATCTCAGCTTTCTGATGCTGTTGGAATGTAGTGTAAAATGCAACAGTGAATTATAACTGTACACATGGTCTTTCAACGTTAACAAAACATCAAAACTACCAATAACCATCTATTTAATATTCATGTTTTTTTTTATCTTAACACTGTCTTAAATGACAAGTCCATAGTTATTATATAAACTACCTTGTCATGATCAGTTGAACTCACAACCGTTATTGCACATTATCACCTTTTTTATTTAATGGAAGGATGAAATTTACCAAAACATCCTATTTTCAAGTCATTTTTCATTTGTGCTCTAAAGCATATTGTGTCATCGAAGTTGTTAAATGGGTCACATTTGACTTTAGTCCATTAAACAAGTTAATGCCCATCCTATATGTTTCTTTCCAGCTCCACTTACCTCAGATTTGTTCATTAGAATCCATGTGCATATTGTATCTGACAGGCTGTTTGATCATCAGCTGCTTTAAGGGCAAATGGCCCATCGTTGTCATGGATACCATCATATGGAGCAAGGTGTTAAAATCATTTTAGTTTAGCTGATATAAACATTCTCATGTAACTTTTTACAATTTTTTTTTTTTACACTAAAATACTTATAATATTTTACTATTCTAACCAAATTGGTTTGGATGTGAAACCTGAATTAAAATAATTTTGACACCATTGACTGCATTTCACAAATTGATCCTACTGGTCATATTTGGACCATTTGGTGGCCTGGATTTGGTCCAGAGGCCACATGTTTAACACCTATGATGTAGAGGAGTGAATTTATAGTGTGTTTATCAGTGTTCAGTACTGTAAGTCTCTGTTGAATGAATGTTTTATACTTAAATATTAGTATTCTTAGACTAAACTGACAGCCGCATTCTTCACAGTATGTACGCTTTCATTCTAAATGGCAGCTTTTACATGTAATTCTTTGTATATCTCAATAACAGATTTGTATATTGGTTATTTATGTCGATTCTGCTTTGTACAAATTGTATTTACGAAGCTTAAAAGGCAAGCAAATGTATTTTTTTATGTGTTCCAGCAATGGAAATAAATGGCTCTTCATCTTCATTAATTGCACTGCAAATGTAATGCCTGGTTTATGGAGGCATAAAATGAAAAGAATAAGAACAACTCTGGATTGGCTAATTTCATTATACCAGCAGCCGTAGGCCTTACTATAGCACACAAATTAAATGTAAATATGCATTTAAGTGAATTAACCCAGGTATAGTAATCCTATAGTGAGAGTTTGTCATAATGCTGATGGTTAATTCTATATACACTGAGGAAAAATAGAAAGTACCATGTATAATATTTGAGTGACAAGGGACTTTCACCCCAAAATGAGGTCATGATAGTATCATATAATTGTAAATTATGGTTAATTCTCTTGACTGTCTCCTAGTGAGCAAATATGTCCACTTATAACACAGCTGTCCAGATGCTGCTCATACAGTGTTAATAGTATTCAGGTTCTCCTCATACTGGGGATAATTAAAGAACATCTCAAAATGTCACATTTCCTCAGATGTCACCGTGACACAGATATCACATCCGAACAACATCCCATATTTTAGCTCTATGTAGCCATCAACGAGGAGTGGAATAAGGGTGCACAGGCCACGACTGATAATATTGTCAAGTCCATGAAAAGATGATGTGTTCCTCTATGGGAGGACGATGACGGACACAGAAACGCAGAGTTGTGATTTCTTTCAAACATCTGTGTGTCACACTGATCAACAAAATAAAATGTCAGCTGTTTTAATATGTTTCGCAACACCTAATGCTATTCAAATGTAAAGTGTTATATGGTGTGGGGGTGAGGGGGGTCCCTACAAACATACACATGCGCAGTATAAGAAGCGTTTAGCTAACGTTACATGATGCATAAACAATGAACTGGTATGTCAACGTAACATTAACTATAACTATAGCATACAGAACATGCTCATGCTCTTAATAACATGTGAAATGATATAATGATGTGTTAATAATTTCACATATAAGGCCAAACTATTTAAAAAAAAAAAGAAAAAAAAAGAAAAGTACGGTATATTTTGTTGTACTGGGAGTGGGTGCTTTTGTGTGGGTGGGGAGTGGTACTGTAGGAATTGTTTTGGGAGTCTGTCAAGAGTAATATGGGGGGGGGGACCCATGAAGGGTTAAATAAAATAAACAGAAGAGAAACAACAACAACAAAAAGCAGTTGCAATAACATATAAATTAAGACTCCAGAAAGAAAAATTATTGAAAAGATGGTTCCCTGCATCTATATTATTGATGAGCAAACCCCCTCCTGCTATCCTCTTTGTCCCCCCCTGTCCCCCTTTTTTTTGTTGTTGTTGTTGTTGTCATCGTTTTGTTTTACATTCAGTAACATATAGTCTTAACTGTTTTTTTTTCTCTCTTCCTTTATCTCTGTAAAGTGAATGAGTTCAATTAAAAAAAAAGAAAAGCAGTATCCTCTTCCTGCATAAATGACTGGTTACATCATTGAATTGTCTATGTGTCACTGCTCAAAGTCATCCCCACTGTCATCCCCCCCCCCCCAACCCCCCAACCCCCCCACCCCCCTCCTGGCCGTCTAGCTCTGGCTGGACATCAGAGGCTGTCCCAGCTCCTTCTGTCCCCCTGCATTCACACAAACACACACCATAATGTACACAATCACAAGTTGGCCCAGAAGACCAATGTGAGACCAAAGACAGTTGAGGGGGAAGCGTTGTCCAACCAAGGTCATGCTCCGGGCGGAGAGGAGACGCTGTCATCTCCGTCCAACCTGGACACACAGTCACATAAACGCAGCCAGAAGGAGACCAATATGGCCACCTGTTTGGCTGGAAACACAGCGAGGGCAATTAGTTCAACCAGGCGACACATGCACTGCCAAGCGAATTATGATGTGGGGGGGTGGTGGCGGGGGGGGGGGGGGGGGTGAGGGGGGGACTTTACAGGCTTTGCATTTTGGCCGTGGAACTAGTTTTATGAAGGAGAGGAAACACAAATGCCAGCACAAGTTTCAGGGAGAAAAGCTGCATATGGAGGAAAAAAGCAACCGACCAAAGAAAGTTGACTTTTTTTTTCCCCCCAAAGCAAATGAATGCCCCCCCCCCTCCTCCTCCTCCTCCTCCTCCTTCCCCTGCACCAGTTACAGTATCTGACAACACCAGCTAATCTAAACCCGCTTTGCTTAAGTATGACACTAAAAATGGGCACCCATGGCTAAGTTGGTAAAGTGGGTTGTCCATTAACTGAAGGGTTGGCGGTTAAAATCCCACTCTATCCTAGTCAGTCCATTGTGTCCTTGGGCAAGACGCTTCACCCTCCTTGCCTCCAGTGCCACTCACACTGGTGCATGACTGTTCAGTGGTGCTGTAGGTGCAAAATGGCTGTGGATACAAATGTAGTTGACCACCGCCAGAGGGAGAATGTGAGAGTGAATGAATAATGGATCACAACTGTAAAGTGGTTTGAGTGGCAAAAAATGTGCTATATAAGTCCAATCCATTATTGTGATTACCTCTGCCAAGGAAGTTATGTTTAGTTTGTCTGTCAGTTATTTAGCAAGATAACTCAAAAACGTATCAACGTATTTTGCTGAACTTTTCAGGGTAGGTTGGTCTAGAAATTATTAGATTTTGGTGGTAATCGAGGGGGGGGGGTTACTGCTGATGCTCAGTGCAACACTGACTAGGGGTCTGTATTGGCAAGAATCTGCCAATACAATACAAATCACAATCATATGATCACAATTATGACATATCATGATACACTTAAAAAGACAATAATTACACTGAATTACACCAGAACTATGCACTAATACTTTTTTTTTTTAATTTGATCGCAGCAGCATTTAATAACCACTCAAAATCTGTTTTAATTATTGACATACAGAGGATTGTTATCGTCTTATTATAGCTTTTTTTATCTGTTTAACTTGGTTGAGTGGCTCAATTTACTGGAAGATGTTTTAATTTTAACAGTAGCCTATTTTGCTTGGAAGGATTTTCATTTTCCTTGATTGGAAGCTTCAAAATATATTATTATTATATATTAAATTTATTGGGTGATTCTACCCCAACAAATGGATTGGACTTTGCATCGGAAATGTGGAATTTTATGTGTGTGTGTGTGTGTGTGTGTGCGTGTGCGTGTGGATTATGATGTCCACCAATGGTATCTGTGTTTTTAAAACCAATAATCAGTTCACATGGGTCGTGGTCAAAACATTTATCTGCAGCGAAGAGCAAAGAACAGAATAATGATTTAACTTCATGTTCATGTTACTAAAATTAAAAAAATCCTAACATGCTCATGAAGTCTAATGTCAAACTAGGGGCTTGCTCAGGGCCCCCACACAGATAGAAACAGCCCTGCTTTTGTCCATAGTGTCTACATGTACTGAAGGAATTGTGTGTGAGTGGTGTGTTCAGGCTTCTTTTTCAAGTCCCCACCTGCCAATGGAGCAACAGCTGCATGTGAACTGCACAGCCTGCAGTTCTGTTCGTACATGTGCAGTGGAAGCAGCGGAGAGGTGAGTCAGAGAAGGGCTAAATAAAGTAAAATCCAATGATAACACCCAAATCTCACGGCTTTAAAGTTGCACCACGCAGATACTAATCCAAAAGTAGAGTAGTGATGTGCCTGGAGCAAATCTTGTACTGAAACAGAAGGTCCTCGACACTACAACCTGAGTCCAACTACAAAAAGTTATTCTAAAAAAAACAAAACAGACAGAAGCAAAACTACCACAAGAACTGCACTGGTATATATGTCACTTATAATATATATATAATGGTGCTTTTATTTTATTTAAACTTCAAACAGTATCTGGTTTACAAAGGTCTTAACTTATTTTATTGTGATTTTCATTTCACAGGTTCTAATAAGTCCAGGTTGAACACTTACAAATAACTGTTGAAACACTGTAAAAATATAAATATAATTTCTAGTCTAAATATTTCACACAGAGTAACCTTTCAGCAAGACATGAAAAATCTTATCAAGATCATTTTCACTTGTTTCATTAGGAGATTTTTATTTTTAGCTTAATTTTGTATTTATTTATTTGTTCGTCATAAGGTCAGAGGTCGCACTAAATACACTCTTAAGCTTCGGAACACGTACTGTTAATTAGTGTGGGTCTCTTTAAGGCTATGTACATATATCATCTATTTTCTCCTTGTATTTTAAGAAAAAATAACGCAAAACAAAAAAAGACAAGATGGCTTAAGACTTACCAATCTTAAGCAGTAAAAAAGAATAACCCAGTACTGTAAATACCCCAGAGAAAATCTGTTAGGGGTAATAAAAAGACAAAAAGGTCTAGGTTTAGACCACCAAGAGCTATGACTCATCAACTAATAAAGCAAGGGGTGTGTGTGTTTGTGTAAGAGTGTGTGTGTGTGTGTGTGTGATCATATTTTAACCACTTTAATACTGTAATTACAGGACATTTTGTTGTTTTCATGTTTTCTTTGCAATAAAAATGTGATAAATTGGGTTTGTTTTCATGTTTTTATGCCTGTAATTCCAAATAAAGGTTAATTCCATTTTAAAATGACCATAAAAATACCTAATTCCTGTTGAAAATTAACCCTTTAACACCTACTGTTGCAAATATGAAATATATTTAAATTTTACTTTAGTACATATAATTTTTGGTGTCACATGACCAAAAAGTTGAATCAGATTAATCAGGGAGTTGATTTGGATTCATTTTGATTAATCATAATCATGATAAAAACACTTTTTGTAGTGAAATTTCCTACAAAACATATACAAATACATGAAGAAACACAAAAAAATTGAAGAACAAATATACAAAACATGCTAAAATCCATTAAAATTCACAAAAAAGGGTGAACAATCCAAAACATATTCAAAAAAATCTTCTAAAATACAGAAAAAAAAACACAAAAACATGACAATCAAGTGGTACCTATCATTATGAAAACACATTTTTGGTGACTGACCTTTGACCTACATTCACCAAAATCTAATGTGATCTTTTCTGGTCCACTTCACACCTTTCCTGAAAATTTCACAGAAATTAGTCCAGTAGTCTTTGTTTAAAGTTACTAACGGACAAACAGCCAAACTATCTTCAGGCCCCAGAGTTAATCTACGGATCGAGCAGAAGCCATAAAAATTAACATTCTGTTCGGCAGCGCTGTGTGCGTGGGTGAAATAATACATGATTAATGAGGAAAATATTAATTACACTAGAAAATGCGCCCATTCAGCACAGCAGGGCACATGATGGAGGTGAGGCTGAGTCACCTGAACCTCTGCACACTTTTATTTTTGCATCAAGGAACCATTTAAGTAGATTAACACCATGTGCTATATATGACTGGATGCATTTACACTGGACTGGTGAAAGTTTTGGATCAAGGATTAAGAGCAGGGGTGTCAAACTGGCACCAATTATAGCTCCCTATTTGACATCCAGGTTTAGTGTGAGTGCAGCCCACACACAGTCCTCAAATGCACCTTTTTGCTGAGTCTTGCCAATATGTTTTAATTATTTTTTATCACATTTAGACGACCTGAAGTAGTCTCATGATAGAAGAAAAAAAAGTTTTTATTACTTTTGTTTAATTTTTGATTGGATTTGCTGCTTATGCTTGTGCATTTGTGTCCATTTTGTTGCCTATTTTTAACAAATTTGTTCCTTTTTTCTTTACTCCTTTTGCTACTTATAGTTCTGATTTTGTTCATTTTTGCCAATTTTCTTCTCTATTTTGCTGATATTTTTAATCATTTTATCAATTTTTTTTCTCTATTTCTGATTGATTTAGCTGCTTATGTTTTGGTTTTTGTCCATTTTGTGCTTTATTTTGTTTATTTTTAACAAATTTGTTCCTTTTTTAACTGATTTTGCTACTTATATTTCTCATTTTGTCCATTGTCATTAATTTTGTTGAGTTTTTATCCATTTTCCCTTACTTTATTAATTTTCCATTGATTTTTCTGCTTATTTTTGTTCATTTTGTTGAGTCTATCTATCTATCTATCTATCTATCTATCTATCTATCTATCTATCTATCTATCTATCTATCTATCTATCTATCTATCTATCTATCTATCTATCTATCTATCTATCTATCTGCTCCTTACTGTTTGTCCTACTGTTCTATTTTTTAATTCTTCTAATTCATTATATATAGTGTTGATCGCTCTTCTATTCCATTTTTACTGTTACGCTGCTGCCACTGCACTACAATTTGGGACCAATAAAGTCCGCCCACCCCTCCATACATAAACACATGCATTTAGATGTTGATCTCACTTATCCCCGGTGAATTCTTTTTTTAAAGTCGACTCAAATATTATGGTGCATTTCAGCTGCAAGGTACAAACCTGACCAGGCATGATTCCTGTAACCTTCCTAAACAACTACCTGCAGGTGCAACGCTTCAACATCTCCAGCCATTACACCAATAAAAAAAAACACCAAACCAGCCTTGTGTACGCTGGATGCCAAAGCCCAATTTATGATTAATCGGTCCACCAAGAAACAGGAAGCGTCGCTGGCACAGTCACGACGCAGTATATCTTAATACTCAAGTGCCTTGGCCGGTTCTTGATGCTATTTTCTGCTAAGGAGAGCAAACACCTTCAGCCATTTTTCCTCTTTGTTTTCCCACAGACAGGCTGGAGGCTGCAGGTAGGGGGCCGACGACAGGAAAAAGCAGCTTCGATGCGGACGTTCAACCCGGGCTGACAACCCGACTTTTCAAGGGCAGCGGTAATCTGGAATGTGAAGATCCACCGCATGGTCACGCTCGGGCAATTTTCTTCAACTAGTGAGTAAAATTAGCCCCCCCCCTCCCCCCCTTTTACTCCACTGGGCTGCCCAGGTCTCTCGAAGCATTACTGTACTTATGTAAAACACTAATGCGATCCTTTCTTTGCCAAGACTCCCTTCCAATCAAGACCCGCAACCCCTCCTCTCTAATATGACAGTCACGATTTATGCCTCCACACTGCGGGGCATATTAACCATTTGGGACAGCGTGCCATCTTGTATCCACTTTCATCTGTAATAACCCAAGGTAAGACACCATCATATTTCATCCACTCTGTGAATCTTAAATGATCTCGCTCACTTTTTCCTCTCGTGCTCCAACTCTTTCACCCAAACTCCCCCCCCTCTCTACCTTCATTTCTCTCTCTTTACCCCCCCCCCCCCCCCCCCCCCCAATCACCCCCCCCAGGGCCTTCCTTGACTCATCTGGAGATTTGCCAGGAATGCAGATAGGATCACTCGCAGATGTACAATAACTTGAGGGGAATAAATATGCCCTAATTGAGAGAAATGATGTAATATTGATCCCGGGGCCTCTGAACCTTTGGCATCGATGGAGCGTTCTGCCGAGGCTGTGACATTTAGAAAGATGGCCGGTGTGTGTGTGCGAGGGAGGAGAGGGTGGATGTGTGATGTTGGGGAAAGGTGTTGCTGAGGGGTTTTTTTTCTCCCTGCTTTTGAAACTAAAACGTGTCTCAGGGTTTTCAGGAGAGTTTCCTAACCCGAGTGCGAGGTAGAAAATGATTCTTCCTTGCCTGCAGAATGCACCAAATATAACACTGAGCCGCTGCCTCACATGGACAGAGACGCATTGAAGATGCTGATTATTTAAAACAGCACCTTTTTCCTTCCAGATGTGTAAGTATTGTGTTGTGTGCCGTTGGTTCTGTAGTTGTTCGAGGCTATAGATTGATCAAACTAATAATGAGGCTGTCGTCTTAGTAAAGCCTGACACTATTTATTTGTGTTAGAGCAGCACAATTGATCAATCATGACTTTTTGTTTTTTTAATTACATGCACTGATTATGAATTGCCCTCTGGTCTTCACATGCAGGGTTGGCATTATGGAGCAACACATGACTGTTAGCCTTATCGTACAATGTAATGCACCTTAATGCTACTACTACTAATACAAATAATAAAATACAAATGAAATATAATGAAAGGAAAAAGGAAATGAATGCATGACTTATAGCCACCTACTTCAATCACCTGTTGTATTGTTTTTCTTTTTACATAAAGGTTTTAAGCGATAGGAAGTATGTTTTTTTAGATCAAATGTATTTGTATATTTGATGTTTTATGTAATATTTTTATGAGCCTATACTAATAAAAATGTATTCACATCTACAAGTTTGTAATAATGTGCACTGCATTATCCCTCTCCCCCCAAATAAAATAAAATAAAATAATTAAGATCTATGTCTTGTGTTACAGCTTATTTCAGCATAAGATTACTTTAAGGCTACACAGTTGGAAAGTCAGAAAAGTCCAGTCTGAGTCTTTGAGCGGTGCAGGCTGCAAGAAAAAACTACCACAAGCAGTTTTTAACATCTTCCGTCGACCCCCCTGTCCCTTTGTGTCCCTTGGCGAGCTCTTCCTGAAGGACTGAGTGTCGTCCTCTGTCACAGCTTTATCTCAAAACCCACGTAATACAAACATTTGCATAATTATATCTTGCAATTTTCCCAACACAATAGAAATGATGAAATAATTATCTAATGTCGACCTCTTCCTCCTTGCAATTTAATTTATTTGGCTGTATTTATTACTATTTATTATTGTATTTATTATCTTCTGGGTTTTTAAACAGTTCTTGTGAGGTTCTTATACAATTTTTTTTATGTAGTTTTATACATATATTTATTTTACTGGTATGTGCAGGTTTGTTTTTTTCAGCTGTTTTTATCTTGTGTTCTTTTATGTGATTTGACTCAAAGGTTCCTATGTGTCCTGCACAAATGGCAAATAAACATCTAAGTAAATAAATTTAGTCATGATTAATCCCGTGTATTAATTAATTATGACCTATCAGTGCAATTTATTTTTAAATTGTAACAAAATAACTAAATAATATAGCCTTTTATGTGGTAAATATTCTGGTTTAATGTTTCATATTACATAAGTGGATTCATTTCGATTTTTTTGGTACATAAACATGCATTTTCAACATTAAAAATGCATTTTCTAGATGCACTTCACTCCTGTTTTACAAGTGAAGAAAAAAAAAAATAAATCAATGAGCCTCCATGTGATTATCACGACTTGCTGACCCTTCGACGTTTCCATCCTCTTCTGCAGGACTCTTGGTATTTACCTTAAACGTGATCCATCAAACATGTGGAATGGTGGTAAAACCGTCTGGTAGCTTTTGAATAAGAGGTCCAAGACGTCAATAATAATCATTAGAATTTGAAAATGGTGCTTGAATCAATGTGCGTTCATCCCAAACATGACACCTTCCAGACATATAGATCTGTTCAGGGTAATGGGATGATCAACATTCATAGACTGATAAAGTCAAGCAAAGGTTATACAATTCAAACCCATCTGTTGGGTCTAATTCTCAAACATATTCTGCCAGTCTGGAGAAAGATGGCATTTTATCTGCTGTCATCATAACTTTTAGACGGTGCTCTTTCTATAAAGGACACCGAAAAAAATAAAAACCCCACAGAAGAGGCGGATACGGGTCCGCCAAGTCTCTTAGTTTGGATCAGAAATTTTTTTGTGAGCAGTCTTGAGTCATCTCAAATTAAGGAGGAATCTTCCAACGGCCTGACCTGCACTCCAACAGTTTGTTGATGTAGTCAACCCATCATTACCAAGGCACTAAAAATGCTAATTTAACGCGGCTGCTGACTTTTGAGTCAATTCAGGAAAGTAATGGGTTTTGTTCTGACTGAGGTATGGTCTGTTTGTGTCGTTAGTCGATGCATCTCCCTCAAATGAGTGACTGAGGACCACTTTCCAGTTTACACCGTTATTATTTACCAACCAATATGATGCGATAGTTGAACTTCTGAGGCGAGTTACAGTTATGTGTAAAACAAAACACTTTTTACACTCAGCCTTCATCAGAGGAGTCGACACCATCTTTCAAACCATGCAATAAAACAGTTGCCTTGTTGTGCATTAAGTTAAAGGTTCAGTGTGGATTATTTTATCTCATCTAGCAATGAAGGTGCAGATTGAATCCCAATGAAAACCCCTCGTCTCCTCTTCCCTTGTGCTAAAAGACCCTCTAGAGTCACTATAATATTAAGGTGAACTGCATAAAAACAAACCAGTACTTTTACAATGAATATCACCAACCAACAAGTAGTAATAATGGGGCAGCCATGGCTCAGTTGGTAGAGCAGGTCATCCAGTAACAAAAGGGTGATGGTTCAAATCCCACTCTGTCCTTGTCAGTCCATTGTGACCCTCCTTGCCTCCAGTGTTACTCACTCTGGTGTATGAATGTTTGGTGGTGGTTAAAGGGGCCATAGGCACAAGATGGCTGCCACGCAACTGTGGCTACATATGTAGTTTACCACCACCAGAGGGTCTATGTGAGAGTGAATGAATAATGAGTCACAAATGTGAAGTGCTTTGAATGGCTATAAAAACGCTACATAAATCAGTCCATTGTTGTTATTATTTATCATAATGAATAATAATATTCATTAATATTATTGATTATTATTACTATACTAATACTGATACTGATAATGATAATGATAATAATAATAGCACTCAATGACACTTTACATATAGTACAATAAAAGCCAACTAAAATGCTAATCTTATTCTAATGCTAACCCTTTAAACTCAACACTTTACGTTTCTTATTACTCTGCCAAAGAATAGCAGAGTTATGTTTTTACTGGTGTTTATTTGTCTATCATTTAGCAAAAAAAACTCAAAAAGTTATGGACGGATTTGGCTGAAATTTTCAGTACTGGCACAAGGAACAAAATCATTAAATTTCAACACACACTTTGCAAATGTACTGCTGCAGCATTTCTGCAATCAAAGAGCTAACCAAACCATTACTCCGATTCCGGGATAACAGTGGCACAGTCCTAAAAAAAAACAAAACATGCAATGTATCGTAGGAGGTGTAACTAAGAACTATACTAAGTTATAGATTTGTGGATCTTGAAACGACACATAAACTGACTCTAACCCAGTTTTGGCAGGAAAAATATCACTGTCTATGAAAGTAAGAAGTAAAGCATTAGTTCCACCAAAGGTCAAAAGAGCTTCTAAACTTCTCTGAGTCAAAACAATGGATGGTGGAGAACTTGTTTTTTTTCTGTCCTTCAAGCAAACCCCTGCAAAATGGACTTTTTGGGAAATCTCCAGCAGCAGGATCTTCACTGTGAGAGTCAGATAACACTCTCTCCACAAACAGCAGCCTACGCAAAGGAGAATACTACATTTTCTGGAAGACTCTGACCTCTGACATGTCTCTATGTTCACGATTATTTGTTGAGCTGTTGCCCATTTTTAACTCAAAACAACAAGATCCCAATAGTCCCATCCCCCCCGACGGGCATTGTGGGAAACAAAGCAAATCACAAATGTGTTTTATGATGACAAGGCAGTTTTGGAGGTGAAGTGAATCCACCAAAAAAGGCAGTTGTACAAACATAAACTCTTGGGATGCGTTATATTTCAGAGGTTGATGATGCACAACAGTAACCGAAGATGAGTGACTTCACAGTGTAAAAGCGCTCATGCGTGACCTCAAAGGTGTATTCTGGGGAAAAAAAAAAAAAAAAAAAAAAGGAAAAAGGTATACATGTCACCTTGTTTCCTCGCTGCTGAAATTTTGGGAAACTGGCTGTTGTATTGCAAATGTCAGGGAATGAAGTGTGAAAGGAGCTGCTTGAAAAGTTTTAACAGCCAATCAACTTCACAGGGGATCTTAGTAGGCTTTACCAGAACCAACATTACAAGCAGAGATCCACGGACGGCTGTAAATTCAATCTTGCCTGAAATAAAATGTCAGAGAAGGTAGACGAGTCGGACTGTGAGTAAGACGTGGGCTCTGCATAGAAAACAGCATTAGAACAAATCAAAGGTGGCAGCAGTGCAGTGAAGTCTAAAGAAGCAGGTTTGTGTTTGGAAGTTGGTTAGAATTCCTGATGGGGTTGCATTCGGAGGAACAAAGGTGACAAAAGTAGCTCCCTAAGCTGCTAAACTCTAACAGCAGCATACATTAAAGCAGGTGAATCCCACTGCTGTCAAGGTGATTTAACGTTTACACATCTTACATATTAGCAGTGTTGGGAGTAATGGCATCACAAACACTTTTTCAACTGCTTAGACGCCGTTTCTCGCACACTTGGAGGAAGCTAAATTAGACAAAGGATTATATTTGTGTTGTTACATCTTAGCCTTTGTTTTTGTGTTTTACAAAAGTCAAAACAGTTAATTATACAGTATAATAATAATAATAATAATCATTACATTTTGCTTTAACGCAGTCATTTAACGCATTACTAGTCAATTTTCAGTCACATTTTACTTGGTACATGTTCAATAGCACTTGCACGACAACGCACTATTCACACATGATTTAATTGAAGTTAAAAAAAACAGCACAACTGTGAGACATGTAAGCAGAATGAAAGTTCTTTTTCCTGTTGGTGTTCAGCCAATGGATGCTCACAGTGTTGTACCTGAACGAGTTCATTGAACGATTGTTCACGAACGATATCATATTTTTGACGAACGTGAACGACTCGTTAACTTTTGCCAAATGAACGGGAAGTTGTGAACGCGGTTATTCTGTCATTTATTGAACTGCACTCTTATGTAGTTCATATTTCATTCTTATCACGTTGTAATTATTGAGTCCTATAAGGAATAAAATGGGATCAAAACACAGCATTATCATAGATGTCATTTTTGTATTATTCTGAACTAATATTGGCAACATAATGTTGTGGAATAGCCAATGAGAAGCATTTTGGGCGGGGCAAAGAGAGAGAGAGAGAGAGAGAGAGAGAGAGAGAGAGAGAGAGAGAGAGAGAGACAGAGAGAGACAGAGAGAGACAGAGAGAGAGAGAGAGACAGAGAGAGACAGACAGAGACAGACAGAGAGAGACAGAGAGAGAGAGAGAGAGAGAGAGAGAGAGAAAGAGAGAGAGAGAGAGAGAACCTGCGGAGGGAAGTTAACCCCGGGAGGAGGATGGCATTTTCCCCTGATTCCTGACTACGGTCAGGATAACGTCAGGAACGGTTAATAATAAGTTTACAATAATAACACAAAAAAAGAACGAAAAAAAGATCCATGAACTTCTAGTTCTTAATTTGGAAGAATGAACGATGAACTGAACTAATTCATATTGAGCAACTTGAACTGAACTTTGAACTAGTTCCTAATCAAGGTGAACTTTTCCAACACTGGATGCTCATTACCAACCCTAACACTGCTTTATAGAAGCTAGTTAGCATTAGCATGAGTCCTGTGGGGTTAGGAATGCTTCATTCGAGGGCATAAATGCGTTCACACTTACAACAGAAGCAAAATGTAGTGTGCTTCAAGTACCCAGATGGTGCGCTGCTAATGGTCAAAATGTGGAGTCTGGAACGATGGACACTTTGCCGTTTTGTTCTGTAGTGGAAGAGGAGAGTCTACAGCATTGATTAAAAACAAAACAAAAAAGGTGGGTTAAATAGATGTGAAGAAGGGACGGTGGTTCTCACACCTTCATACAGATGTAAGTTTTACCTACATTGTCCTGACTTTATTGTAAACCATGTCCATTTAAAAAATAAAAAAATATGGTGGGCTATATGATGAAGTGAAATAGCATGACTGTCATTTCTAGTAAGTGCACTGGAGTGTGTTCCATTAGGAACTACACTAGTAGGTTGAAAATTCATTAATGGAGTACACAGTGTTCATACCGTCTGAAAAGGAGAGCACTTCCTGTAGCGCGTGATGTAGAACACAGCCTGTAATTAACGATGACAAGTTAAACTAACATTTTGTTGACGAGTTAGAATTCTTCAGCCATTGTGGATTCATCTGCCTGTGTACTACCTGCATCCCAGCTGGGATTCTTGCACGAACTGCCTGTTTTTACACCTGAGATCTTCGTCACCTTAATTTTTTTTCCTGCTGTAGCCAATGACAGGTTGAATTGACCTTATGTTTTGGGTCATTGTCATGTTGTCCCAATGTGTATTCAGTCAGGGTATGTAAACTTATGAGCACAACAATGTATATTAGCCATCAACTTGAAATGGACTAAACCCTTTGGCTTAACTGCACTTAATTATCCAACCTTCGCACAATACTAAAGGAAGTAAAGCAGTGTGCATTGAGCTGTCAGGCTGAATTAAAGACACCGTCCCACGGAGCAAGCAGTGGGAAGACCATGAGCGCTGAGAGGAGAGTTTCAACTTGTTTTAATCAAGCATTTTCAATGTAATCAATTGCAACTGAGGAATTGCATGCATTAGAGTGGACCCCATTCCGAAATGAGCGCGTATTAATTGGGGCTCCACATTTACCATCCCTCTGTTAGCTCCGCTCATCCCTAGAGTTTCACAACAAGAGCTTAAGAGTGTCTCTCCTCATTGGCCTTTCCCCAGTCTTCTCACTTTCTCCCTCTCACCTGCCTAATTAACTGTCAGCAGAAGCCATTTCTGCTTCAATATTTCATATGAGAATGAATATTAAAATTCAGCCAAAACTGCCAGAGCCCCCAAAAGGAAACGCAGCGCTCATGGTGGATGACAAGAGCATGCAAAAGCCCAACATTGAGAGGAAGTGACAGGAACTTGTACGGGCAGAGCATCAAATGAGTGTTCATATATTATGTAGTCAGAGCTGCTGACTGTGTGGAATATCAATGGGTGCAGAGGTGGAGGGAGGAGCATCAAAAAACTGGTACTAATCCTGATGGGGTGAGAATCAAAATAGAGATTAAAGCAGATATTACGCAAACCAAACAAGAACAGAAACATGTTCCGACTGTGGCGTCTGACCATTAGCGTTGGCTCCGACAGCTTTAATGGATTTTGAAAACCACCATCATCATCCACTATGAAATAGTTAATCAGATGAAAAAAGCCAGAGAAGCTTTTACCCGTCATCAATTTACAGCAACAATGATCTGCGCCTATTTTATGATCGCCACCTTTTACCTCTGTGAGCCAGTTGTGTTCATCGCCCATGACAAATTTACTTCAAAGGAAGCTTCCATCATGACCCATTTTCCCTTCCGACAGCTGAGCTTTCGCCCAATAAGGCACAAAGCGGGAGTTTTCCCATGAGCGTCAGTGCATCAAAAGCTGGTAAAGCAAATGAGCGAGCACGAGAAGTGTAGGCACCCACTGGAAGTTTGACTAACACCATAAATTTGAAGATAATGTGAAGGCAGTCGACAGTATGTATGGTTTCTCTGTGGTACCACTTCCATTCATTACCGACTCATTACAGCTGAACAAACACAAGCTGCAGCCATGTTCTGCAAGATAACCGAGAGAGATGTGATGACTGCGAACACATGGCATTCCATTGGACAAGAGGGGACAAAACAGCAGTGAATCATCTCTAGTTTCATACAAGAAATGTTCTTGTTTCAGATGAAAACTCAAGGTCCATGCAGTGAAACCTGTGTAAAATAATTCAATGGTAAGAAAATAAGTTTGGATTAAGCAGACATTGACCCTTTAACTCTTGCCAGTGTCATAATAGCACTTGATAATCACCTGGTGATTTTAACTCATTCACTGCTGAACAGTTTTCAGAATAAAAACCCCCAGAATGCAAGAGGTTTTAAAGCAGGGGTCTCAGACTCTGGTCCTCGAGGGCCGGTGTCCTGCATGATTCAGTTTAACGCTTTAACTCTTGAGACTTTAGCAGTTCCACATAAAAAAAACTAATACACTAAGCAAAAAAAAACCCCAAAAAGTCAAAAGTCATCAATAAAATGAACAAAAATGAAGAATAAATCAACAAAATAATTTGTAACATGAACAAAGTAAGACAAAAATGGAGCAAAATTAAAGGAAAAATAATGTAAAATGTAAAAAATTTCAACAAAATTGACCAATAGTATGAATAAATATTTGCTAAATTATAATTAACATGTAAAAATTTACCAAAAAAAGAGAACTATTATCTTTTTTTTTTTTTTAATTAGTTGCATTTTGACTCAGTAAAAACACAGTAAAAAAAAAAAAAGGAAAACCAATTATTTTTTAAGGAATATTTAAACTAAACCATTCATTCAGAATACATAAGTTCTGACACTTAAGAGTTAATAATCATCTCATCATTCTCTGCAGAACCTGGTAATAATGTAATGACTTTGAGGGGGGTTTTTTTTGCAAATTTTCCCATATGTGACCATTATGTGGAACTGCTTTCAAGCATTTTCACACAAGTTCCTTGACTATATAAACATGGGACACATTGAAATAAAGTATAGATTCTCTTCTTCCATCTGAAAAATAAAATAAAAAAGTGTTTCTAACCTTTTTGGTTCTCAAGTAACATAGATTGGTTATAGCAAAAACAAAGGGTTTTGACCAAAAAGTGGAGAAAAAAATGAACTTTTTGTTATATTGTGTTGTTTTTAGTGTTTTCAAAATGACAGGGTCACAAATGGACAACAAAAGTAACTAGAAAAGCACCCAGAAACACAGACCTCTGCACTCTATGGAAGAAACCAAGTCTATTTTACCAATATGATTTCATATTTTTCTTCTTACTGAACAAAGGCTTGAATTTTTATGAATGCAAACAAACAAAAACAAATGCTCAGAATGCTCACGACAGACATTAAAGGGTTAATAAATACTCAAAGCCATGCAACACACACCAGCTCGCTCAGATTTTCTTTTTAACATAACTTCTGATATCATCAACAATTGCTTTTAATTTGCCACACTTTCATTTTAGTGTTCACATTCTATCAGCCCGACTCCAGACTGAAACACACCTCCGCAGGAAGTGACTCAGAAAATGGTACTGAACAATGTGTACTGGTCTTTTGTCAACAGAAACGTAACAAGCTTAGAAACCTGAGCTCATTCAACATAGAATGAATATACTTTTGTGTTAAAAGTATGATTATTCCCACACACTCATGGCTACGTACGGACAAACGTCACAGTTTAGAGTCTAGTCTTGTCAAGACAAAGCGAAAACAGCATCAATGTTAAAACTAAAATCAATACAGATAGGTTCATTAATATTAACCCATAAAGACCCAGTGTTTTCTCTATATTTAACCTTTCTGAAGTTATTAACAACATTTACTTTATTATCCATTATATTTAGCATTTTTGAGAAAAAAAATTCTTGTATTTTCCTATATGTAATGCACTGATAATGCAATACTGTTCATTATACAGTAGCTCATATATATATATATATATATATATATATATATATATATATCAGAACACAGAAAACTGAAGGAACAAAATATCTCAACAAAATATATCATTAACTGAACATACAAACATGTGTCTCCATCTATTGTAATTTATCAACTTGCATGGGTTTTTAAACTGTATACACTAGTGGATCAAAAGGTACTAAAACATTTAGATGGTACAGTTTAAGACTCAATACAATGTGAAAAATATCCAGATTTATAGGCTTTATGAGTTTAATAGATTCTGTGAATTCAAAACTAAATTTACAGACTTTAACCTTTAAAAACAAATCACATCTACACATTAATCCTAAAATAAAACTGTGATATGTCAGAAAATAAGTTGTGTTTAGGAGTAAAAGTTAACCATTATCAAGAAAAAAATAAATAAAATTATATATATATATATATATATATATATATATATATATATATATATACATACATACATATATATCCTCAGGCTTCATATTTTAATTTAACCCTGCTGTAGTGATTTCAAAATGAGTTTTTCAATCATAATTTATGATCATGTTATCCTCACAATATTGGATTTTTCAGAAAATCTGGTATTTTCATATCCAGGTTAATAAAAGCTCAGAGTACATTCAAAGGTTATTATATCAGAGTAGAGAAAATACAAGGGGGAAAAAAAAAATGACTTTTTCAGTCAAATATAACAATAACTGTGTTTCCATCCATCCATGGGTTTAACTGATTAATCAATGTTGTAGAAGATGACGGTGTTTCCATGGTAACCACAGGGCCTCTGAACGTCCAAATGGGTCATATCTGATGACCATGAAAATATGACAAACTATATTTTACATCAGTTATTCACATGCATTGATATATTTAGCAGCTCATCAGGTATTGAACAGTTTAGATCAGACTTTATGGGTCTTTATGAGTTAATGTTATTTCATCTGTCGCTCTAAGCTGCACCTGACAGCTCCACTCAAAACCTGCTCATCTTTATTGTCATGTCACTCCGCTGACATCACTCCATGCTCACTCAAATTTTCAAGTGAAAGGATTTAATGACTTTTTTTCCATCAACCCCTCGAGGGGACACGTGACACGAGTCTTTGTGTACAGTAGGTCCTCAGGTGACGCAGTACTTGACTTACTTTGTTACGACTTTACAACGCCCGAGTCTCCCAAGTGGGCCGAAGAAGTAAAAAAAAAATCCCAAAATAACATAATATATCAATAATATCAACTTTTCTTCTTAGTTTTTTTCTGTTTTAGAGCGAAAAAAGTAAATTTACATTATGAAAACAAACAATATTAGGCTTTAGTTTATCATTTACACATGTACATGCTAACTTACAGATCATACTTTATCTCCAGATACACAAAATAATTAGTAATAGGTGGAATATTTCTTAAAGTGTACTTACTTTTCTTAAGACATTTCGAATTTTTCATATTTGTTCTGATTATTGATATTTTTTTGGCGAAATTATTAATGGTTTTAGTGTCACTAAATTTTTAAAAAAGTACATTTACAAAGACATATGTTATTATGAGACTGAATTGATCTGAATGTGGACCATGAACTCAAATAATTTATTACTTAGTGAAATTTTTGCATTTCATAAATTCATCCAAAGGGCCGGATTGGACCCTCAGACGGACCAGATTTGGCCCCCGGGCCGCATATTTGACACCTGTGGATCTTAAACAGTTTATCTCCTCATGGCTATTGAACATACCACAACAGGAAGTGAAAAAATAAAAGCAGATTCATGGATGAAACCATGGCGCTGTGGTTGAGCCAGAGTCAGTTTGTTTTATTTTGAAAGAACTCTATATCCGGGTCACAAATGTCACCTAGCATAATTGATGGTGTGTGTTTTAGCCAAAAATAAAGCTGTTAATATTGAATTAATAAATAGATACTGTGTTTAATCACAGATCTGGTTACGGGTCTAATATACGTTGGTACGAATAGGTTTGTAAAGTGGGGAGGGGTCATTCTGATTTGCGCGGAAATTTGGGTTACGTCGCTAGCGTAAGAAAGAAAAGTCGTTCGTAACCTGAGGACCTTCTGTACTTGTTCACATCCTTGACTAGTGGTTGGAGTGTATTGGAAAAAAAAAAATGTTGCTCAGGGTTTTGAATTGAAAAGCGCTCCACGCTCTGATCATATTGTTCATGCTCCGCTCCATTCACATGCACTAGCGCTGGATCACTAGCTTCCATCTCAGTGGAAATAATAATCGTTTCTGCCTTTTGGGTAAACAAATATTTAAAAATATAAACTCCAAGACAAACCAAACTTTGAAATGACTGCCACCATGATGACCACAGGCCTGTCGCTTGTTTAACCAAAGCAGAAAATAATTTTTATTTCATTTTATTGTATTTTTTTAACTCACCCATCGCCGTCTCGATGATGCTCATTTGACTCTCGGCAGGAAAAAGTATTTTCGGAGGCTTGTCTGTCAGGGGAGCTGTGAAAAGACAAACAGAAGCACATTCAATTCCACATTTTCCTCCCCTGTGGACAGTGGGTGTATGATTTATTCATCTAATAACACAATAAAGGCTCAATTGTAAAGGGAACAAAAATATGGAAATGGAATATTTAAGGATGGACGGAGGGGAAAAAGGAACAAATCACTATGACTCAGAATTTTACCACATTCAAGGATTTACATGTTCATGTGTTTCAAAGCAACAACCTTTAAACACAAGTCAATGCATTGTGTTAACTGTACAAACACTACTGTCTGTACTTATACACGACCCTGTACAAGAGGTGGTAAGAGTACACACATTCTGAACTTAAGGAGAAGTGAAAAAAATAAAAGTAGAAGTACTGATTCAAGTGCTTTACTGAAGTGAAAGTAAAAAAAAAGTACAATTTCTCAATTAGTAGAAAAGTAAAACTGCATTTTTTTCTCACAAACAATACATTTTTAACCAGGAAAAATCATAAAAGTTTCAAAAGTATCTAAAAAAAAAAGCACTTAAAAGCAAGTTACTGTGTAAATAATGTGTTCGATAGGGTCACTGTACTCAGTTTTGTGGGTAATGAGCAAGAAATTTAGGAAAAACGGGGGGAAAAATGTCACAATTGAGATAAAAAGTCAACATGATATTTAAAAAAAACGCATAATTTTAAGAGAAAAGGTCAAAATTGTGAAATAACATGTTAAAATTGTGACATAAATAGTCAAAACTATGACGAATTTTTGCTCTTGTGACTTATTTTTCGTACTGTCACATCTGTTTACTTTGAAAAAGTAATGAGTCTATTGTGATAACATAAGGAGTATGAAGTACAGATATTTATGCAAAAATGTAGGGAGTAAAATAAAAAAAAAAAAAATACTCATGTAAAGTACAGATACCTAAAAAAATCTACTTAAGTACAGTAACAAAGTACATTTACTTAGTTACTTTTTTACCACTGCTCTGTACTCTATAGTGGATGTCAGTATGAACTACAGCAGTGAGAAAAGGTCAACACATGTTTGACCTGCATAATAACAGGGTGGACATTTAGACACAATCAGGTGTTTTTTTGTCCAAATTAATCCGTGTATCATTTGTTTTTCAAAATAAAACCAACTTGTTTCTGCATCATTTGTTTCCCAAACCAAAACGTGTTGAAATGAATAATGGAAAAAACGGTTAAAATTTCCCGTTTTATCAAATTTTGACCTGAAACCAGTTGAATAAACCACAAATTAATGTTAACAACTGAAGATCGTTACGTTCTGATTAAACAGCAGAGATCCTCGGAAATGTCGGTGAGAAGATTCTGGAAACTGTACAAGTACAAGTACAAGCTGGACACATATGTAAGATATACATACATGTATACACTTGTCATATAAAAGTTATTATAAATGAACATACCTGGAATATGACACTAATTTTCTCCATGGTCATATCTTTAGGTCTTAGGGTCAAAGGTCATTTCTGATTTACTTAACTTACTTCAGGTCAAAATTGGATAAAACGGGAAACGTCCATTATCCGTTTTTTTTTTCCATTATTCATTTCAACGCAAAAACGAAAAATGAATAATTTTTTTCATTTTGGTTTTGGAAACAAATAACGAGTTGTTTTTTTCGTTGTATTATTTTTGGTTTCATTTTGAAAAATGAATGAGCGAATGATACACTGATTCAAATGGATGATAGTGTGTAAAATCAAATCAACATTTACTATATTATTGAAAAGAACATCGATGTTAAAACTAAAATAATTACAGATATGTTAATTAATTAATTTAATATTAACCCATAAAGACCCACTGCTACTTTTGTGACATGAAGTTCTCTCTATATTTAACCTTTATGAAGTTATTTATCAATACATTATATATTTAGCATTTTCAAGAAAAAAAAAAAAAGTAATGCACTGATAATGATATGTCACAAAAAATCTTATATTTCAGAGTAAAAGTTCAATGATATCAGAAAAAAACAGTCTGTACTTTCTTCTCAGGCTTCATACTTTAATTTAATTTAATTTAATTTGGATATCCTCCAAAAACAGCTGAAAATAAAACAATCCGGACGTTTTTTGTTTTTTTTTAACATAGTAATAATAATAATTTCCTCCATGGGATTAATTACATATTCTGATCGTGAAAAGTCCTGGGAAAAATATGACGAAAGCAAAACAAAACCCTGGTTGGGGTGTCAGCAGTGAACGTGTGGCAGATTTAAAAGGGTATCAGAGTTACATTAGAACAGACTTCATCCCAACTCCAATTAGACAGCTGCTGGGAAACAAAAGATTTGCACTTAGAGGCTCCTCATTAGAATGATTCCCTAATTTGTTCCAGTCTTCAAAGTAGCATCAGAGGGGTTTTCTATCTCTGCATGTTTAGAAATACTCAAAGGAACCAGGATTGTTTCACTACAAATGACTAGTGATGTGATTGGTAGAGCCTCCTCCTCCTCCTCCTCCTCCTCCTCCTCCTCCTCCTCCTCCTCCTCCTCCTCCTCCTCCTCCTCCTCCTCCTCCTCCTCCACTTTAAACCAGTACAAAAACATTTATTGTATTTCCATTTGACATTTTCAAAAGTAAAAGATACGAACGGTGTTGAGCCGCATTTTGTAATAAACGTTTTCATTTCATTTTGTAATAAAGCTGCATTTTGTAATAATTTATTCCATTTTGCAGCAGCAGGGCACTTTAGAGGTGTAGTATTACAACTCAATTCCTCTGGTAATTAGACATATTAGACACATGGACAATTTGAAATTACAGATATATTTTGTTGTTTGTTTCGGCCTTTTGAGGCAATTTCCTATTAGTTTAAAATTAATCTTAGTGGGTAAATTAACTGGTCGCAGCATTTACATTGTTCCATTAATTGTCAATGTACATTAAACTGTAGAGTAAATACAAATGTTAATGTGTATAAAAGCAGAGAAACTGACTTTTTCCAGTCAATATTCACTGAAATCAAACATCTACAACCACTATCATTAGATAAATATGATGTATTAGTGTTGGAATAGATAATGGTGTTAACGTATTTACTATTGAGCCTCTGAACGCCCATAAGGGTCGTATCTGATGACCGTGAAAAGCTGAATTTTACCTCAATTATTTCCATGTAATGATTAGATAACGGTTCAGAAATTATTACACAGTTTAAATCAGTTGATGGTTTAATTGGAAGCAGCTAAGACATTAGTTCAATGCTCAACAAAAGGCATTTAATATAATTTAATATAATTTGTAGACAGTGTTTATTTAAAAAAAAAAAGCGTCTTAACCCTTTAATCATATTTGCAAAATCCAAATGACATCAGAAAACTCAGATGCTGAACTTTCCAACACTATTTAACACTTTATGGCAGCAATGTGAGACTGTATGAGAAAAAAAATATAATATATATATATATATATATATATATATATATATATATATATATATATATATATATATATATATATATATATATATACTGAGTTAATTAAGATATTTACAGGTGTTTGTGATCATAAATATACCTACAACTTTACTAAATCACACTGTTTTAAGCATTTATTGATAATTTATGATCACATGTCGACATATATACGACATTTTCAAACAGAAGCTTTGTAAATGTTTACATTTAATTCATATTCCCTTTTGTTTATTTGAAGTCGGACTTAGAAATTCACAAATGTCACTTGTTCATAGATTCTATTGCTGTTCTTCTGTAAAATACGATATATAACATGGAATCGAAAGTAAATCCCACTATAACATTAAAAAAAAAGGTGAAATTCTAACACTTTAACGTTCATAACAGAAGAAAATACCATTAAAACAGAAGGTGTAAAAATATTTGGAAGAATTTAATCAATTTCATACCTTATTTAAAGGTTAAATTGAAAATATTCCCTATAGATACTACGTTCCTTTACTTTTGGATGTAAATGTCAGACCTTACATTGTATATTGTCTTTGTGCTGCTGCTGGGATCATCCAAAAGGAAAATAAAATAAATAAAACAGCAGATGATGGCAGTGTTATTGAAGGCAAATAGTTAACAAGGGAGTTTGCAGCTCGCAGCTCGGTGCGGACCCATTAAGGGGTCTGGATGTAAGGAGGAGGAAGTTAAAATCAATTGTAAATGTTACAGGAAGCCAGTGCACAGCAGCTAAAACCACACTAATGCACTTTCTACCTGTTATGAGCTGAGCTGCAGCTGAAGCCTTTTATTTTATTTTATTTTTTTATACCACAGTCTATTAGAAAGGAAACTGTTTAAAAATAAACATCTACATCAGGGGTGTCACATACTGTAGAGCCTAATATGATATGATTTATATAAAATAATAACAGTGACAGGTGTAAAATTATATCATAAAAATGTTTATATCTTCAGTTTCCTGAAATAACACAAACAACCTGGAAAAAAAAATAAAAAATCGAATATATTCACATGTGCATTACAATGTATATTACAATAATAAATACATAAAACATTTAGTAACAGGCAGGATATTGTTAAAAATGACATTTGTTCATATTTATTGTTAAAAGTATAGTTTGTAATTGTCAATATTTTCATGTAATTTTGCTTTTTTTATATTAAATACAGCAAAGTGTATATGTTTAAGTGAAACATGTACAGTTTATATACTGTATGTGCCACATTTGAAGTAAATTCAAAGAAATTTTGCCCATTTTAGGTAAATAAGAAAAAATTATGTCACTGGCAACTTATAAACACAGTCTTATATTAATTCCACCACTAGTTTTGCTACTACAGATATTTTTAAAAAATGGTCTTTTAGAAGAAAATGGGAGTAAAGTTTAGTTTTTAGTTTAGTTATTTTATTTCAAATATGTCAAGCACAAAAATATTGATCTTTCAAAAGCCAATAATTGATAACATAAGACAAAAACAATATAGAATTAATAAAAAATATAATAAAAATAAGAATATTCAAAAGGGAGTGGGAAGAAGTAAAAAAATAATTATTATCTCTCACCCCTATTTTACCAAACAATAATATAAATGCCAATATATATATATATATATATATATATATATATATATATATATATATATATATATATATATATATATATATATAAATGTATTCCAGTTGGTTTATCAAAACAATTTTAAAAGTCACAAAATGTAATGTGGTCTATTCTGGGTCACGTGCAATTTATAAACCAACTTTTGTATTAATTAAAATGATTGTGTTGCTGTTAGAGTGTCAAACAAACAAAGAAACAAACCAACCAATCAAAAAAAGAAATAAAATAATCCTAATAAAACAGATTAAATGTGGGGGAAATTGTCTTAAATGGTTAAAACAGTGTTTAAATGCAGCTTTTCCAGCCATTACTACACAAAAAATAAAACTTGCACAGCCTGTATGTGCAACCAAATGTTACAAAAGACTTCAACATCTTATAACATGGCCTTAACCATCCCAATTAGTTGTATTAAAGCAGAAAAATAAAAAAAAAGTGAGTTCATTAATCACAAATTCAGACATGAACCACAGAAAATGATGTCGTTGGCGATCTTCAGAAATCTCATTACTTTAATTACCTTTTCTTGATGAAATATGCTTAGATTATTTGGTTTCATTAGTGCATTTGAAAGAAAAATACACTTTTTTTTCCCTCACGAATCAGTTGCATTTTGTGAGACAATGGTTAATTTGTGCAGGGATGTGTCTGTATGTATTTATAGAAACATAAAAAGACAACTGGACATCAAACATGGAGCCACAGCTCATTGGTTGTGCTCGGAAACATGTATATTATGATTATTTTTTTTACAAAATGAACACATATCAATGTAAAGGCCATATTAAACTCCACCAGTAAAAGTGATCATTAATTAATAGCATGTGCAGTGTTACATTTTTCAATATATTGCTCATGTTTAGGGATTTCATCGTCCGACGGTGGTGTAATTTAGAGAAACACTCCTCCAAGTTGCCTCTAGCAGGACCTGGAGCTATGAAAACTCGGCGGTTACACAATCGATCTGCGCCGTGAACATGGAACGGGTGCAACATCACCTGGAAGCTTCGAACCTCCTGCCGGCTACGACATGTGCATGATGTAAGCGGGAGGAAAAGTGAGAGAAAACAGCTCCATGAACTGGACACTTAAACCACAGGAGGCAAATACATGTTATTTTTATTTTTACATGAAGAGTAAAGTTTATTTAACTCAAAAAAAACATGGATAGAATATATATTATGTTCCTTAATAAGACACTATTCACTTATTTTAATTATTTATTCCATGTTCTTTCTTTATCTATTAATTATTATTATCATTATTATTGTGACTCTAACTCTTAATTTTTATTCATGCATTTTTTATTGTTAATTTTTTTTACCTTTTCTAGGTTTGTATTGTTTTATTATAATTGTCCTTTATTCATTTGATATTATTTTATTCTTTTAATCAAACCATTCCGTTTTAGTGATGTCTGCTGAGCACTGTCTATAAACTCGACCAAATTTACCTTAATTATATGTTGTGTGTGTTGTATGCAAGTAACAAATGATCATCTTGACTGCAAAACAACTAAAGTAACCTTAAACTTTGACATTATTATATATTATATATATATATATATATAGTGTGACTTGCGTTGTCCTTTTAAAGCCTTTTATTCACCTTTAAATTGCCCCTTGTGGATGAATAAATTGTTTTTGAATTGAATTGAATTCTATATAATTTTTCATAACATTTTGTTCTACAGAGGTTTTACACGTGGCGAAGTAGAGATTTACAAAGCCTCTGTTTGGTCCCTGAACGCAGCATGCCCCCCATATCTTGCAATTTCACACAAACACACACAAAAAACTTAATTTTCTTTCATCTCCAGTATTGTTGAACTATTTATTTGGCTATTTTTTCCACAAAACAATTGGCTAAATTACAGTCAAATGTCCAAAATTCAATTTACACACGTTATTTATTTAATTTAAAAATGGTTCCAGTACAGATTCTACTCATAGCTGCGAATGTTCTGCACATGTTGATATGTGACAGGTTATATAAAGTGCAGAAAAAGGGGATTATCAGCAGATATGGGTAAAAAAAATGACATATTTATAATTAGAAAAGTGCATATGTGTGGTCATTATAACATAAATGTAGATATTCAATGGAGTCTGCTTAAAAATATGTAATACTCTATTTAAAGATTATTATTATGATTATTATTAGAGGAATGGATTCTAGATTGTTTTGATAAATGCCATAATATAATTATATAATCATTATATTGCAATAAATATCAATGGAATAAACATTTTTAGTTCATTTTTGGGTTTAATTTTGTTTGCGTCACCTTATACAGTTACAAAAATTGTGCTCTGTGTTTATATTAGGAAATATTTACCTTGTTCTGACCATTAAAAATCATCAGTTTAAACTTAAAACAGACACAAATCTAACATTTCTGATGAAAATTAACAATTAATATGATTGTTTTTTTGTTTGTTTTAATCGCAGCAAGGCTTCCATTATACTGGTTATTTATTGATTATATTATTTTTCATTTAAATATAATAAAATACAAGTAAAGTCATATGAATAATAAGAAACAATTAAACAATTATAACAATATTTTCATTGATTTTGTGTCCAGTTCATATTTACTCATATTAATGTGTGTATCATTATAATCGTTCCAAATATTCTGTGTATATTTGTAAAATATTTGCCATGTTCTGATCATAAATAATCTTTATACTCTATATAAATATGACATTTATGGTGAAAAGTGAATGAACATTTTTATCATATTTTAATCCTTTATTACAAGTAAAGTCGTGCAAATAAAAGGTGTTTTATCACAATTGGTCACAGAAAAAAAAAATCAATCTTTAATCAATTAACAGACATTTTAATAACACATCAAAACCAGGGCTGTATAAGGACACTATCGTCAAACTTAACTTCCTGTGATAAACCCCGAAAATTTCATCTGCAACCTCACTTTGCAATTTAATCTAAAAAGATGGATGTTTTTCTTTTTTTTCTTTTTAAAGGTTGAGTCGGTATAAGGTGTAAAAGGAGAACGGCGGCTCTCGCTCATTTAAATGTGGGTTTGATTTGTAGTTTGAACCGATCCAGACGAAGGTGAAATCCTACACTTGGAACGTAATCAAAGTCCCAGGGCATTTTTTTATTTTATTTTTTTTTTTAATAAGCTCGGTGAAGATGAGGTTGATTTTTTTTTTTTTTTTTGGCGCGATTTTAAAGCAAAAGGTACCAACAAAGTAAAGCAGTTTGAACTGAGTCGAAATACTGCCCTTCATTTAAATCAAGGTCACGCTGCTTATATGTGTCCCATTAGTCACACACACACACACACACACACACACTTGCTTTAGTAAAACAGGCTGGACTTCAACTACAAAATCATAATTCAGCAGTGGCTTATTAGTGGGAGTGGGCTTACTGTAGGCAAAGTTATTAATTTATCTATTATTTGCTTTTACTGTTTGATTACTTTTTATTCAATCTGCTTTAATTTTCGATTGCTCTGTTTTCTCTTGTTTGTTTTTATTGTTGTTGGACTTTTATTGCTGTTTTTACTGCATGTAAATCATCTTTGAGTGCCATGAAAAGCTCTATCCAAATAACATTTATTATTATTATTATTTATTTTGCCATTTTTTGGAAATTTTACCATCACAAAAATTGACATATAAACACCAATTTGGCTCAATTTTAAGTCAGTCGTCAATTTCCCAGGTCTACACCCATTTATCCTGAGAATATTATCATCTGGCACTATAGTACAAATGTATATTTATTAAAATTGCTTCAGTTGGAACATATAAAAACTGATTCTACGACAGTTTTATTATGTGTGTGGTGGTAGAGATGTGTACATATTCTAGTTTTAGTATAGTTTTTAAGTATTTATTTTATTTTTTATTGGACTATGGTGGATATTTGTGACAATGAAGTGGAAATTCATATTCATATTTATATTGAAATTTGAATGTCCATCTCACAGCACATCAGACAAAATGCCAAAGAAATGTGTATTGTAATAATAAAAATAATAATAATCATAACTAGAAAAGCACTCCCAGGGAATAAACTTCCTCCAAGTAGGTTATGTTTTCTGTTAGTTTGCAAGATAACTTAAAAAAACTACAGACTGATGTTGATGACAATTTTAGAACATGTTGGGGGTGTCAAAAGGAACAAATGATTAGATTTTGGTGATGATACATTTTAATATCCACATTTGGACATATTTTGCAATTTGCATATTTTTAGATATTGTCCGTTAAAGTTTTGGATTGTTTTGGGGTAGGAAGTCCTTAGCAACGCATAATAATTTGTATCCGATTGACACAAATGTTAAAGGATGTTAAAGGACACTCTGATCACAGAAGTTTTATATACTATAATAATAGGACAGAAGTGTGACGTATTATAATCATTTGGCTTACGACATTGGACAGAACATTCAATATAAGCTTTTACCTCGTACCAAACACTTGGGTGTTTACCCACGGAACGGAGATCAGTTTGTTCGGTGAAAAGAGGTAGAAGTCGTCTTTGTCTTTGCTCAGCAATCCCTGAACTTTTGTCCCCGCTTAAATAATTGACTCAATAAACACCTTTATTGATTGGATTTCAATGTAATGACCACAGGAACTGAACATAGAGGTGTTACGGTACCGTTTTTTGATAAGATGTAAACACAAATAAGAAATTGCCTTCCAACCTAAATTTGGCTGTAGCTCTGAACGGCTCAGCGCAACTTATGCCTGGTTTCGTGGTGGTGGGTCACATATATATATATATATATATATATATATATATATATATATGCTCTGAGTAATAACAAAGGAGTAGGACTAGTTAAGTTTAGTTAACTTCATCCTACACCCTTTCAAACAAGGTATAATTATTTAGGATGCTAAATATGTTCGAATAAAAAAAAAATGCATGAAATATTATAAAATTACAGCATAATATTATATAATATTATACTATAATAAAACACTACATACAGTAAAAGTGTGGCACCCATCATAATAAAATGAAGACTGCTCATTTGGATTTGAATTGATGCCAAAATACGTTAATGACAGTGAATGAGTGAATATGTTATAATACTCTTCATTCAATGGGCCGCATTAGAACCGTTGGACGGCCACATTTGGCTCCTGGGCCGCATGTTTGACACCCCTGATATGAAGTATTAGTCCAATTTTTCCCAATATACACTCGCACACACACACACACTTCTAAACATGGGAGAGGCAGATGGGGGGGGGCAGTCAAGGGTCCCTGTGATGTGCTGTGGTTGTGATCACATGATGATGGATGGAGGGGGTGAGGTAATGAAATAGAAAAAAAGACCCCTGTTCTTTCCCATTAACTGCCCTACCACCGAACCCCCACTATGTCTGTGTCACCCAATGAATGCCTTTGTCTGTCTGTCTGTCTGTCTGTCTGTCTGTCTGTCTGCCTGTCGCCACGGAGATGAGAGATGGAGGAGGAAGATGAAAAAGGAAGAAGAAGAGGAGGAGGAGGAGGGAGGGGAGGGGGCTGTGGTCTTCTGTTCACACCTCATTAAAGACCACTTCAGCAGACACAGATTAAGAGAAGTGTGTGTGTGTGTGTGTGTGTGTGTGTGAATATAAATTAAAGCAGTTTTAGTGCAAGTCCAAAAAAAACAAAAACAAACAAAATTTTTATAGCTTTATTTTGCTCTTATTTTGTCAGATCATTGGTTAAAAACTAGACTTAATTCAAAGCAGCAGCAGTTGATTTTCCTTAAATGAGTCACAACGTGGGCAGAAAATGTTGGTTTATGACTAAGAAACAAAAGGAACAAAAACCAGGAATGATGACATTTAATGAGCAGTTTTTTCATCAGTAGGTGCAGTTTAATACAGTGTTGTTTGTCAAGTTACAGCCATATTTTGTCACATTTCGCTTAAAATATTGTTTAGAAGATGGCTGTGCATTTTTGAGATGCGCTTTTTTGCATATGTGTGATTTGTCATTTTAGAGATTATTTAAATAGTTAATAAAATTAATGAAAAATAAGGAGCGAAATGTGTGAAAAATGTGCAAAACGAGGTGAAATGAGTAAAATAAAGTCAACAAAAGAGAAAAGAAAATTGGCAAAAATGAACAACAATGAAAAAAATTGTTAAAAGTGAGAAATATAAGTAGCAAAATTATTTAAAAAATAGAAATATGAGTAGCAAAATTATTAAAAAATTAGAAATATAAGCAGCAAAATTATTTAAAAAATAGAAATATAAGTAACAAAATGATTTAAAAATTAGAAATATAAGTAGCAAAGAGAGCAAAAAATGTTAAATATAAGCAGCAAAATTATTAAAAAAATAACAATTTTGTTAAAAATGGACAAAAAAAACAACATTATTCCATAAATGACATGAAAAAAAACCTCCAAGACATTTCAGTCAGTAGGTGGTTGTGCAGCTTATTCACATTTTCATCATAAATTTTAACTTTTTTCACACTAAAAAAGAAATTTATAAAATTTTTTATAATTTCTAGTTTATTGTGTCATTATTTTATTCATTATGTTGCCTTTGACCTAACATGAGAGATATATGGTACTTTTTATTTAATTATTAATTTACAGACTAACCTTCCTATGGTTTTTAACACCCCTGTTAAATAGTAGTATAATATAGTAGTATAGTACTATAGTAGTATAGTATAGTAGTATAGTATAGTAGTATAGTATAGTAGTATAGTATAGTAGTATAGTATAGTATAGTAGTATAGTATAGTAGTATAGTATAGTAGTATAATATAGTAGTATAGTATAGTATAGTAGTATAGTATAGTAGTATAGTATAGTATAGTAGTATAGTATAATATAGTAGTATAGTATAGTAGTATAGTATAGTAGTATAATATAGTAGTATAATATAGTAGTATAATATAGTAGTATAGTATAGTATAGTAGTATAATATAGTAGTATAATATAGTAGTATAGTATAGTAGTATAATATAGTAGTATAATATAGTAGTATAATATAGTAGTATAATATAGTAGTATAATATAGTAGTATAGTATAGTAGTATAGTATAGTAGTATAGTATAGTAGTATAGTATAGTATAGTAGTATAATATAGCAGTATAATATAGCAGTATAGTATAGTATAGTAGTATAATATAGTAGTATAATATAGTAGTATAGTATAGTAGTATAATATAGTAGTATAATATAGTAGTATAATATAGTAGTATAATATAGTAGTATAATATAGTAGTATAATATAGTAGTATAATATAGTAGTATAGTATAGTAGTATAGTATAGTAGTATAGTATAGTAGTATAATATAGTAGTATAATATAGTAGTATAATATAGTAGTATAATATAGTAGTATAATATAGTAGTATAATATAGTAGTATAATATAGTAGTATAATATAGTAGTATAGTATAATATAGTAGTATAATATAGTAGTATAATATAGTAGTATAATATAGTAGTATAATATAGTAGTATAATATAGTAGTATAATATAGTAGTATAATATAGTAGTATAATATAGTAGTATAATATAGTAGTATAGTATAGTAGTATAGTATAATATAGTAGTATAATATAGTAGTATAATATAGTAGTATAATATAGTAGTATAATATAGTAGTATAATATAGTAGTATAATATAGTAGTATAATATAGTAGTATAATATAGTAGTATAATATAGTAGTATAATATAGTAGTATAATATAGTAGTATAATATAGTAGTATAATATAGTAGTATAATATAGTAGTATAATATAGTAGTATAATATAGTAGTATAATATAGTAGTATAATATAGTAGTATAATATAGTAGTATAATATAGTAGTATAATATAGTAGTATAGTATAATATAGTAGTATAATATAGTAGTATAATATAGTAGTATAATATAGTAGTATAATATAGTAGTATAATATAGTAGTATAATATAGTAGTATAATATAGTAGTATAATATAGTAGTATAATATAGTAGTATAATATAGTAGTATAATATAGTAGTATAATATAGTAGTATAATATAGTAGTATAATATAGTAGTATAATATAGTAGTATAATATAGTAGTATAATATAGTAGTATAATATAGTAGTATAGTATAATATAGTAGTATAATATAGTAGTATAATATAGTAGTATAATATAGTAGTATAATATAGTAGTATAATATAGTAGTATAATATAGTAGTATAATATAGTAGTATAATATAGTAGTATAATATAGTAGTATAATATAGTAGTATAATATAGTAGTATAATATAGTAGTATAATATAGTAGTATAATATAGTAGTATAATATAGTAGTATAATATAGTAGTATAATATAGTAGTATAATATAGTAGTATAATATAGTAGTATAATATAGTAGTATAATATAGTAGTATAATATAGTAGTATAATATAGTAGTATAATATAGTAGTATAATATAGTAGTATAATATAGTAGTATAATATAGTAGTATAATATAGTAGTATAATATAGTAGTATAATATAGTAGTATAATATAGTAGTATAATATAGTAGTATAATATAGTAGTATAATATAGTAGTATAATATAGTAGTATAATATAGTAGTATAATATAGTAGTATAATATAGTAGTATAATATAGTAGTATAATATAGTAGTATAATATAGTAGTATAATATAGTAGTATAATATAGTAGTATAATATAGTAGTATAATATAGTAGTATAATATAGTAGTATAATATAGTAGTATAATATAGTAGTATAATATAGTAGTATAATATAGTAGTATAATATAGTAGTATAATATAGTAGTATAGTATAATATAGTAGTATAGTATAATATAGTAGTATAGTATAATATAGTAGTATAATATAGTAGTATAATATAGTAGTATAATATAGTAGTATAATATAGTAGTATAATATAGTAGTATAATATAGTAGTATAATATAGTAGTATAATATAGTAGTATAATATAGTAGTATAATATAGTAGTATAATATAGTAGTATAATATAGTAGTATAATATAGTAGTATAATATAGTAGTATAATATAGTAGTATAATAGTACCATCCACCTTATTCAACATCTATATTCCAGTAACATTGTGCAGCCTGGGGCACAGTGACCGCTGTTGAGGCTGGAGGACGCTGCATTTGGATGAAAAAGAAGTTTTAACTGCTGTTGTGTTTCGCTGTAGTCGTGTGGAAGCAGGGTTTGTGTTTTGATAGTGTTTCACTTATGAGGTATTGATCTGGAAAATGGAAATATGTGCAGATCTTTGGTTGTTTGAAGCAGTAAGAAGGAAATGTCGGGTCTTTTGTTGTCTTTTTTGGACTTGGTTCTGTGTACCAATTAATCACAATGTTGGAACAAATTGTTAAAATGCAGGAAATATGAATAAAAATTAAGATTGTAGAAAAGCTCTCTCTCTTTAAACTAATTATCTTAATAATGGATTCTATTATCAGATGATTTTAAGGACATTTTCAGTCCACCTTTAGTTCTGTTTAAAAGCTTGATGGTGTTTTATATATTTTTAGTTTAATGTTTCATGTATAGTTTTTTAGAAATGGATTTCATCTGCTTTTTTAAGTGTGGATGTACTGTATGGAATGTGGAAATTACTGGAACAATTCACCACCTTTTATTTACAACAACAGTGTTTAGTGATTTTAAACTTTTAAACCCTTGTGGACAATCTACAAATGATAAATTATCTACAATTAAACTAGTTTTTCTGCTCCATGATACACACTGACTACTATTAATAATAATACTAACAATACTGCAACTACTACTGCTAGTACTACTAGTAATACTAATAATACAAACACTATCACTACTACTACTACTGCAAATAACAATATAACTACAACTAATACTAATAATACTAATAACGTATTGTGAGTATTATTATTAGTATATTATTAGTCTACTAATAATAATACAAACTACTGCAACTACAAATACTACTACTACTACTACTAATAATAATAATAATACTTATTATACTACTACTACTACTACTACTACTAATAATAATAATAATAATAATAATAAACAATAATTCATAATACTATTACTACTACTACTACTACTACTACTAATAATAATAATAATAATAATAAATAATAATAATAATAATCAATACTACTACAACTACTACTAATAATAAATAATAATGAATACTACTACTACTACTACTACTACTAATAATAATAAATAATAATTCATAATACTATTACTACTACTACTACTACTACTAATAATAATAATAATAAATAATAATAATAATAATAATAATCAATACTACTACAACTACTAATAATAATAAATAATAATGAATACTACTACTACTACTACTACTACTACTACTACTACTACTACTAATAATAATAATAATAATAATAATAATACTATAACTACCAGTAGTAAGTATATTATTAATATTCCTTCTAATAACTGGATCATCTCACACAGATATCATTTAATGTTTCCAGGTTGTGTCTAACCTTCCAGAACAAACCAGTTATACTAGTATTCTATGTCATTAAAGTGACACTACAGGACTTTAATGTGACTCGTAGGTTGGCAACAGTTTCCTGAAACTGGACTGAAGCCGAGGGGAACTCCTCAGCACTGGGAAGGAGAGGGAATTTGTCAGCAGCTGTCAGTGAGCGTTAAAGTTTGGGAAAAGTACAGCCTGGTTCCTTTAGGCCACAGAGGATAAATGGACCCAGATTGGAAAATTACCAACCCACTGAAATCCTGCAGCTTTTGTCAAATATAGTTTATGCTCAGAAAATAATAAGTTATGTTTGAAATAACAATGAAAACCCAATCAGAGGGTGCACTTATTTTATTTTAATTTTTTTTTACAGTGTACTCATGGTGTTGTTTGTAACTCGTTTGTGGTTTTGAGAAGCTGTCATCAACTACTTACAGGGTTTTTATTGTGCACGTTTCTTTTTCATGGCTAAATAAACAAGTCAATAGAGTGGAAAAATGCTACTGTAAATTCTTAATGTGACCTCAGCCCATGGAAAATTACTTTCATTACCGTACGCAGGAAAACTGCCACACTTTCCCCGACATATCGAGAACGGTGCAAGACCACGTGGAACGTACAGAACGGGTCAGACAGACAGACAGACAGACAGACAGACAGACAGAACACCTGCTGGAGACCATGACACTTTCATTTTAGAGTCCACACAGTTTCAGTGGGACGACTTTACTGCCCGAGGACCCGACCGCCTTTAAAACAGCACCACTTCATAGACAGGTTCATATGTTTTAAGGTTTCGTGCCAGTTCTTTATCGATTCTCAGCTTTTATTTTGCTTTTCCTCCAATGGTGTCACTTCATCTTGCCTTGACTTTACTCAATTTAACTTAGTTTTGGCTTCAAAATATTGGATTTCTGCACCATTTAACCCCAGGAAACCTAGAGTTTTAATATTAGAACATGACATTAGGGTCTTTAAGGGTTAACATTAGGGTCTTTAAGGGTTAAAATTAGGGTCTTTAAGGGTTAACATTAGGGTCTTTAATGGTTAAATATGGAGGTTTTTTTCTTTAAGGGTTAACATTAGGGTCTTTAATGGTTAAATATGATCATTTGTATCTTTAAGGGTTAACATTAGGGTCTTTAAGGGTTAAAATTAGGGTCTTTAAGGGTTAACATTAGGGTCTTTAATGGTTAAATATGGAGGTTTTTTTCTTTAAGGGTTAACATTAGGGTCTTTAATGGTTAAATATGATCATTTTTATCTTTAAGGGTTAACATTAGGGTCTTTAAGGGTTAACATTAGGGTCTTTAAAGGTTAACATTAGGGTCTTTAAAGGTTAACATTAGGGTCTTTAATAGTTAAATATGGAGGTTTTTTTCTTTAAAGGTTAACATTAGGGTCTTTAAGGGTTAACATTAGGGTCTTTAAGGGTTAAATAGGGTTAACTCCACCTTACGACAACATAATTACAATTACACTCAACAATATTTCTACTGTTACTATATTATATACTTCTTTAATCATCATACTAATAACATATTGTCTAGTAAATATTACAGTATATAACTATTCTAATTTTGCCAACTGCACTGGTATTGTGATGCATCTGTTACTGAATATTTGCAGTGATAACATTTGTTCAGTTCAATAGAATATAGTTTTAGTTGCATTTAAAAGGTTTTTTTTTTTTTTTTCAGTAGACCCATGTATGTACAGAACAGTGTCGCTCTAGCTCTTGTATTTCTGCTGCCAACATAAAGGCCACTACTGTAAACCTCCAATAGTAGGTTATTATTATTATAAAATATATTTAAGACGCAGATGGAGTTGGGCCATAGTGTGTGATTATTTTATTGACAAAACTCCTTAAAAAGTTTAAGGACATAATAGTTTAACACTCAAGTAACAAATTACACTAAGTCTTTTATTATAAGCTATTTTACTTCAGTGAAATCTAAATAAAAAAATGAATTCCTAAATAATTATAATAATCAAAATGACACAAAGCAGTAAATAATGTTTGTAAAATTCAAAAAATTCAGGTCATACATAGATTTTACACTAAAAGGCAGTTATTATGCTTTTATGTTACTTGTCTGATTTATTTGCAATCATACGGTGCCTGAACTAAAACACCCTCGAGTGTTAATATCTTCACTGTCAGTTTCAGATTTTATGATTTCATCTTTGACCAACAGACCTCCACACATATGTACTGACAGCCATGATGATTCTGGACTGACCCGTGTGTGTTCTGCATGATTTTATGTCATGTTTAATATCATTTTAACTCACATGGAATCACTGTAAAGGTTATTCTAAAAATAGTAGGTGGCGTTCTATGGTTTGATGTAATGGAAACGTCAAGGTGAGTCGAGCTGATACAGTCGGTAGAAAAACTGGGTAAAAAGAGAAGCAAATATTTGACCGATTTCATAAGAAAAGTAACATATACAATGTGAGAATGATCTACAAACTTTTATTTATTTAAAAAAAATAGATAGTTGTGATTAACATGTTGCCACAGCAAATTAATAAAAAATAAAATATTAGATTTTGTTGTTTTTATGTGATTTTATATTTTGTTAAATAGACCTTTGCTAACGTTACAATGGCAGCTCAATCCTAGTATAAAAAAGTAGGAATAATACAAAAAATATATATATTAAAAAAAAAAAAATTAGTGTTTTTTTTGTCTATTGTCATCTATCAGTTTTTTTTATTTATGTTTGTTTGTTTTTCCTTTGTGGCTATCATTTATGTATGCTTTTGTTTTCTGGTAATCTGTAGTTTCTTATTCTTGTCATTTTGTAGGTAAAAAAATAACAATAACAAAGCAGTCAGAGACAGCAGAACCTCCACCAACGCCAACTGTATAATGTATGTACAATCAGTTTACTCTTATTATTTTATTCTTAATTTTTGAAATTTTATAATACATGTATAATCAGTTCATCTTGTACTTTTGTAATTTTATCTGTCATTTTAATTCTCATTTATTGAAATTTTATAATCAGTTTATTTTGTATAATGTGTTTTTCACCCTGTCTTAAAATTGTATTTTAATTTTCAATAAATGTGAAGCACTTTGGGCTACAGATTATTATTATTATTATTATTATTATTATTATTATTATTATTATTATTATTATTATTATTATTATTATTATTATGTGATGGAGCCATAGGTCTTGTCTAAATCCTGAGATATTACGACTGATGTGTTTTAGGTGTTGACCTTGACCTTTGACCTTCATTGCTCAAAATCTAATGGGTTCTTCCTTGACCCATTATCTATCATTCCTGGAAGTTTCATCAAAATCTGTTCAGAACTTTTTGCGTAATCCTGCTGACAGACAAACAGACAGACAGACAGACAGACAGACAGACAGACAGACAGACAGACAGACAGACCCAAATTTAATACGTCCTTGGCGGAGGTTTTTTGTGCATCTCATTAGTTAAGTGTTTCATGTATGGTTTTAGAAATGTATTTTATTTTGTGTGCAAAGAAACAAAATAAAACAAATAAAAAACACATTTACATTTAAATGAACAGAATCTGCCTTCAAGTACAAACAAGTTTAAATTTGCGTGGTCGAATAAGAGCTTGAAGACGTGTTACCTTATTTAATTCTATCCCATAAAATACTTTACAGTTACAGTTAATTTCATAGCAATATCAGTAACTTAATTAATGAATTAATGTGATTTTATTAATTTAGTTTTCACAACTACTATAAAGTTAGGTATGGGAATCAAGAAGCGGTTCTTTTTTTAGACTTGATTCTTTGTTATTGTTTACCTGCCTACTTAAACCATACACATTGACGTCCCACACATGCTACTTTGCAAACCAACGTGGTGATGATGCGACAAAAACATGACCCCAAGGTCACTTAGAAAAATGTCAATGCCACACGTCTACACGAGTGAAGTAATATTGATTAGGTTAACTGTCATCATCATTGGTGTAATGTATAAACTGTTGTATTCTGTATTTTCACATAATATTCAAAGGTTTCATGGTCACTGCACATGAACCTAGAAATACCAAGGAAGTTTGACTAGTGCTGTGTTCTTTCATACGTATGTGCCTCATGACGTGGGGTCAGTTTTCTGACATTTGTTCTAATTTGACAGAGGAAAAATGAAAGTCAGTATCTGCTCCAAATATGGCCTTAGAAATATCAGTGGCCTGTATTGGTCATCGGTTAAGGCTGGATTGGCCCCAAAAAATCCATATTGTTGGTCGTTAGTTTGTACTCTTTTATTCCCTTCCATGAGAATCAATAAAAGAATCAGTGAGGATTGATGAGTAAAAGTAAGTAACTAAGTACTTCCTTTACTGTACTTAAATAAATTTTTTAGGTATCTGTACTTTACTTGAGTGTTTATTTTTCTGCCAACTTTTTAACTTTTACTCCCTACATTTTTATATAAATATCTGTCCTTTATACTCTTTACATTCTCAGAATAGACTCATTACTTTTTCAAATTAGATAAATGTGACAGAATGACAAATAAGTCGTAAATAATAAATTGTAAGTTGGATTTTTTTTTCATCTCATATTTTTACTTTTTAATCCCATATTTTTGACTTCTCATCTCAAAATTTGGATTTTTTTCTTCATAATTTTGACTTTTTATCTAACAATTTAGTTATTTTTTAAATTAAATTAAGCTTTTTTTTTTAAATCTCCTATTTATAACGTGTTTATAACTTGTTTCCTAAATGTTCTACTCTCCCGTAAATATCCACAAAACTGAGTATCATGACAATAAAACACATCATCTACACACTAAGTCGCTTTTAAATTTGTGTCTATATATATATATATATATATATATATATATATATATATATATATATATATATATATATATGACATTTTTATGTTTTTCCCTGCTTAAGTAAGTATTATTTCACTTTACTTTTTATTTTTCGTCTTACTTTATTACAATTGAGAAGTTGCATTATTTTACTTTTACTTCAGTAAAATAGTTGAATCAGTACTTCTACTTTTACCAGAGCATTTTTTCACACAAGTAGCTGTACTTCTACTTCAGTACAGAATGGGAGTACTTTGACCACCTCTGAGTAAAATCGATAATGGCATCAGAATAGTTAAATTCTTATACATTTCCATCCCTGTACATGACAGAGTTATTCAATCATGCACAACAATATTATGGCAGCAGTACATTCATATACACATCCACAGTTCAAATATCAAAAGGTTCAGGTATTTCTGAGACCTGCATAAGGACAGAAGAGTAAAGCATAAATGAATGGAGTAGTTTTGGGTCAGTACAGACGGGTAAACACACAGCTGAGCATTGGACCAAAGCCACATACTGTTATTGACCATGTTCATGGCCTCATTTTTTTTTGTTTGTTTGTTTGTTTTTTTCCAAATGAATACCTCGAGTGGTGAAACATGCTGTGTCACAAACCACTCATCATCTGGGGTTGGCTCCAAGAACATGACAGTGGATTGACTTCATCGTGGTAACCTCCATAATCTAAAGGTCAAAGGGCAGTGCAGTGTTTTGGCAGGAAGTGAATGGCAGATGAATGGGATCACACTCAAGCTATTTGTGACCAAAAAAAAAAATATATATATAATCATCCTTCATTGACAATTACTTTCAACGGAGATCATTTATCACCTGTAATCCCATAAAATGTTTTAATAAAACAATAAGGCGGTGGCGTAGAAGAGCTAAGGGTCGTCATTAGCCACTTGGCTGTGACCACATTCCTTCACTTATTGCTTTTATGAAACAGTTACTGCATTTACCTGCCAATGTTTCACTACATAAACACATAAAACAAAAAACAATGAGGTATATTTCATTCATTTTTTTTCCTCAGTTCCTCAAATACAAAGTTTAGCTAAAGATTAGCATCATCTGGGGTGAATATTTCTGTTCTGTCTGGAAACTGACATTGGAAGCGTGTTAAGTTTCACTTTCACTTCACACCAGCTGTAGTTGCATTAGTTACTACACACACACACACATACACACACACACACACACACACACACACACACACACACACACACACACACACACACACACACACACACACACACACACACACACACACACGACCCATATGTTGTTTTCATGGGGCCCACATTTGCTAATGGCACTGATGTTGTTTCACAGTTGTGCAATTACTAACATATTTGATTACTTATTTATTATTATTATTAATTTATCTTAGTAATCTATTGTTTTTATGTTGTACTGACTGAAAGGAGATGTTCAAATATAATCACTTTCAGATAAATTGACTAAATTTGACTTGTTTTGTGCTGGAAGGTCACAAATGTTAAGAGAAATTACGTAAAAATAATCTCTGGAACAATTTAAATTCAATTAACCAATGCAATGTAATGATATATGTGACAAAAATAAACCCATATCACATTTTGACATAATTATTTTATATCTCTGACCAGAAACACTTGAATTCAATGTAACCTGACACCTGAATAATATAATATTTCTATTTTAATATTCATCTCCATGCATATGATCGATACAGCTTTGTCACTTTGATGTTATTTCTGCTTTTAGCATGTCGCATCCATCCAAAAACTGAATATATATGATATATAAAGGTGGTGTAATGACTCTCTAAATTCATGGTTTGGTTTATACCCACAACCGTGAATGTTTGCATTGCAGATTCAGTCTCCTTTTGCTTCCTCTACTTAATAGGGTGAGATTTCTCACACTGACATACATCTCACCCATTAAATTGCTGCTGACTGCCTCCATGCACACACGGTAGTGACAGATACTACAATACATACAGCTCTGTCTGAAGCGTCACCGCTGAGAGCCATCTGGCACCGGCACTGCATGTATCAAAAATCTTGCCATTTCAAATATACACTGGAAACGTAAGTGCAACGGTGTGCGCTTTGTTGACTCGCAGCAACTTGTTATGATGGATATTTTCTGAGCTACAAAAGATAAATCTTTTATCTGAAAGAGGATACTGCTTGTTAAAAATGAGTTAGAAGCACTGAGAGAGCTGAAATGGTGATTTTTTTTTTTTTTCCCTTTTGCTGAAAAATATACGACTGGAAAATTTAAAAAAAAAAAAAAAAAAAAACCCTAAAGAAATGACATGGCGACAGTCTCCGAGGATACTTGTTGAAAAATACCAATATAGAAAACCCTGCAGGAACTGAATATAATAAGGGTATATTTCCTTATTGAAAAAGGTGTTGTTTTAGAAGATCCATCAAAACAATTGAATATGAGAGGGCTCAAAGGATAGGACAATACATTCCAGGGAAATCACATAAATCACATAACTGCAGGCGCTGGGGAACGCAGCTTCACTCTGCAGCGAAAGAGAAAGACACTCCACGTAATTACTCCTAATGGTCAGATGGCGCGCTGCTGAGGTTGCGTGGTAATGAGATGTGCGTCACTGAAAAATAAAGGAAAATATACTTTTGAATTTTCTGCAAGACTTTTAAACCCCCCCCCCCCCACACACACACACACACACACCCTGACCTTTAGCCTCCGTAAACATTTGTGTTGTATTAAAGCTGTCCACACGTGGATCATGTGTAGCTACTCGAGCGTGGCCAAGAAAAGACACTTGTTAATTAGGGAGGCTTGTACTCATTACTCACCTGTTTCCTCAGCGGAGGCTTCAGAAATGTGTTATTCGCTTGACGATAAGGAGGCTACAAGATGGAGGGGGTGTTGGGGGGGGTGGGGGGGGGTGATACATTTCAAACCGCCTGGCCTAAAATATCCCCGAGGGGAGGAGGAAGAAGTAGTGAAGATGAGAGAAGGGTTAGGGTGGTTTATGAGAAGTGAATGGAGAGGAGGAGGAGGAGGAGGAGGAGGAGGAGGAGGAGGAGGAGGAAGAAAAAGGGTGAGACAAAGAGGATGGAAGAGGAAGAAGACAGTAAGTGGAAGAAGGAGAAAGAGGAAGAGAAGAAGATGAAAAAGGAAGAAAATGGAGGAGGAAGAGGAAGGAGGAGGAGGAGAAAGAGGATGGGAGAGGAAGAAAGTGGAGGAGGAGGAGATGGAAAAGGAAGGAGGAAGAAAAAAGGAGGAGAAGAGGAAGGAGAAAAAGAAGGAGACAAAGAGGATGGAAGAGGAAGAAGACAGTAAGGAGGAAGGAGAAAGAGGAAGAGAAGAAGATGAAAAAGGAAGAAAGTGGAGGAGGAGGAGGAGGAGATTGAATAAGAAGAAGGAAGGAAAAAGGAGGTGATGAGGAAGAAGAGGAAGGAGAAAAAGAAGGAGACAAAGAGGATGGAAGAGGAAGAAGACAGTAAGGAGGAAGGAGAAAGAGGAAGGATGGAAAAGGAAGAAAATGAAGGAGGAAGAGGAGGAGATTGAATAAGAAGAAGGAAAAAGGAAGCGATGAGGAAGAAGAGGAAGGAGAAAAAGAAGAAAGAGGTGAGGGGGAAGGAGAGAAATATTTAGGAGGACAAGGAGGAAGAAGAAAAAGAGGAGCAGAAGAAAATGATGGAAAAGGAAGAAGACGGAGGAGGAGCAGGAAAAGAAGATGGGAAAAAAAAGAGGAGGAGGAGATGATCAAGAATAAGATGGAAAAGGAAAAAGAAGGAGAAGAAGGTGATGGTGTGTGAACTGGTGAATGTTCCAGTTGGAGGCAGATGGTGTCATTAGTAGAAGTGCAGCTGCTCAGTGTTAGAGGTGGACAGAAGAGGCTGCAGATGTTCATGTTCATCATGTGACCCAGTGCTTCCACACACACACACACACACACACACACACCACTTACACATCACATGAGCTGGTGTCACTGACAAAACTAAAGGAATTTCACTAAAGTACAAAGTTTGTTCTTGGTAAATGTGTCTTATTTCTGTTCTAATATGCAACATAATCTTATCAAGTAATTAAAAAAAATAACATACATATATATACATTATATAATCAAATTTCTCTTAACAACACGTTCCTATAACAGGCTGAAGCAGTTATAATGTCTCAGGAGAAGAACCAACCATTCACAATATTTAATTAATCTGTTGTGATTAACTTTATACACACTTGCTTTTTATTGATTTATGTATTTACTTTTCTGCATGTTTTAATGTTTGGAATAATCAGGCTTTTTTCTGCCCAGTCCTTTAACCTGTTACCAGACTTACACCATTATTATTATTATTATTATTATTATTATTATTATTATTACCCACAGTATATATGAAGAGTCCATTTGCAAAAACAGATAACTACTTTTTTTTCACATAATGACAAATTTTTACTCTACATTACAAGTAATACTCGTAATGTAATACTTGATATATTATTTTTTTCATTTGGTAAGGTCCACTAAATTGAATAAATAATATATCAAACCAATGAGTATTACCTGGAATGTAGAGTAAAAAATTTAATTTTGTGAAAAAACAAAACAAAAATGAACTTTTCATATATATATATATATATATATATATATATATATATATATATATATATATACAGCTGAATATATAAGCCATTTTGCAACAGCAACACCACATGCACAAAATGTTTTCCACATAAGCCAAATTAGGATTTTGACGGCTGTCATCTGATCAATCATTTATTGATTTTCCAACTAATTAGGTCGTATTTACAGTCTGTGGTCACAGGTGGGTAGACAATGAGCTGGATATATAACCAGGATATATGACAATGGACTTCATTTTATGACTAACAGATTTGGATGTCATTTGTTTAAATACATTTTTGTTAGAATATGTGTATTTGAAGCATTAAAAACATCCTTTTTTTTTTTTTTTACCCCAAATTGGGAAATATTTATAGTTTCCTACATTTTCCCTCCGTTAAACACAGAAAAATTGTCTAAAACTGACATTTTTCCAAATAAAAATGATAAAATATATTATGTGCAATTAATTTATATATGCATTTCACATAGTTTTATCCCTTCTATATATATATTTTTTCAATCCTGTATATTTTGTATAGTGTACATAGCATATAGTCTTTTTTCTTTTTCTCAATATCTGTGTTTGTTTACATATATTATGTATCTATACGTTTCTTCTCTTTGCTGTCCCTCTATTGCATATCACTGGCAACTGTTTCTGGGATCAATAAAGTCTATCTTATCTTAAATAAAGTGTTCAGCGTTTGGTCTGTTGGTAAGTGTGTGTGAAATGCACACAAATACACACTAGTTTTCACACAGAAATTGAGGCAAGGGGGGTTGGAAATGTATTTGTATTTCTGAATATCTAGCTTTTTACCTTTCAAATAAAAATATAAATGACAGGGTGTTTGGAAAAACACATAAAAGAGCCCATTCTTCTTGAAAAGCAGCTGGAATTTTAATTTAGAGAGGTATTTTTCAGGCGTTTTAAGCTAAATCACCCCAGAATGGGGAGGGTTAAAGGTTTCCACAGGTATTGGATCAAATAGCTTTGCAGTCATTTAAATAATATAATGATTAAATATGACTTGTTTTACATTATTATATCGTAAACAGAAGTGTGAAGCTGACACTACTGTACACGATAAAAGAAAAGAGTCAATGGAGTTGGTGATAATGAAATAATTTTCAGAAATAATTGGGGGGAGAAGGTGACAGAGTTGTTTCCACGGAGATCACAGCTTCACTTCTTTTTTTTTTTTTTTTTTTTTTTTTTTTTTTAAATCATTATTGGAAAACGACCTTCTTATTTGAGATCATATTGAATACAAGTCATTTATTTTTCCCTATAACCGTGTTGCATTGTAACAGATGCCAATCATCACATCCAGTCTGGTTTAAATAAAGGTCAGCGTGGGTCATAAGTCATCTACTTTTACAACATGTGTGCTTCGATGTCGTCCTTTTGTTGATGTTCGCTGGTCAACACCGATAATGATAGACATGTGATAGTGAACTTCACACGCCGAGTGTGAAACATACAGGCCATGGGTGATCTGTGTCCTTCAGATGAACCAGATGATTTTCACACCACACTTTCCTTTGAACCATGAATCAGGCAGGTGACTATTTTTGGTCATTTCCTCACACATTACATGATAGTGGCAGCAACAGTGAGGGCAGTGAGTCAACAATATCAGGTCCAATGTGGTCTAGAGGGTCCACCTCCGCGTGAAGAGTGAGTGCACCTGCTTTGTTCAGTACCATCAAGTAATGGTACTAATGTGAGGATGCTCAAAGAGATCATGTGGATGAAGACAAGGCCAGTTCTGGTCTATTTGGTGCCCTAGTCTTTTTGTTTTTGTGGAATTGGCATCTGTCAAAATGATGCAATATAAGTCAAAATTATGCAATAAAAAGGGCCAAATTATGACATAAAAAGTCAAAATTATGCAAAAAAAAGTCTAAATTATGCAAAAAAAAGTCAAAATTATGTGATAAAAGGGCAAAATTATAACATAAAAAGTCCAAATTATGCAAAAAAAGTCAAAATCATGCAATAAAAAGTCAAAATTATGCAATAAAAAGGCAAAATTATAGAATAAGAAGTAAAAATTATGCAATAAAAAGGGCCAAATTATGACATAACAACTCAAAATTATACAAAAAAGGCAAAATTATACAATAAAAAGGCAAAATTATAGAATAAGAAGTAAAAATTATAACATAAAAAGTCCAAATTATGCAAAAAAAGTCAAAATCATGCAATAAAAAGGCAAAATTATACAATAAAAAGTAAAAATTATGAGATAAAAACTCAAAATTATAATAACAACAAGACAGGTTAATAAAATAAAGAAGAAAAAGACCGGATGTTTGTAAGGGACAGGTTGAAGGAAGCAGATCTATCTGCTTTTTACTGAGTGTCAATATATTTCAGAACCTAATACAGACGCCGGCGATTTCTATGTGCTACGCAGAGGAAAAATGTACTATTGATTCATACACTTTCTTCCATATACTGCATTCTCAGCAAGCACTGCTCACTGTTTGTCTTAGCTTTAAATCTAACCAGTCGACAGGCAATACCTATGTACTTCCCTGTAATTAAAAACTGAATTAATCTTGAGCTCTGGCCGTCATAAATCCCTCCTTTTTCCCCCTAGTCCGCTTTCCGGTTCCTCTCAATAAATATATTCAGAGCGATCGATAGAGGTATTACTATGTATATATCGCAGTGGGAATCAGGCTGGCAGATTGCCTCTGGCAGCGCTACACTTCCTGCTTTGCCCATCATCATCATCATCATCATCATCATCATCCAAAATGGCTGTCTCCGGTTCTATAAGAGAAGTTGAAGGGTAACATATGTGGAAGTGCTTGGACAAAGAGTTAAAGGAAGAAATAAAAAAAACACAAAAACGCAGCTAATGTGACAAGTTCTGCTTCCATGAACAGTTGAAATAAAGAAAGTTGCAATTAGGCAGATGTGTAAACCAAGCCTGTGTGCGGTAATAAATCATGATTGCATTAATTACACTTTGTTTTTCCCATAACGAGGCCTGAAAAGACACACACACACACACACACCAGAGAAAATATAGTAAATGAAGGATCTGACGCCAATGACACAGCCTCACTGTGTCTATATTGAGATTTCAGTGCTGTAATATTAAAAACGCCAATTCTCCCCCTGCGGCAAAAAAGCTCCCTCTCATTCCACTGAATTATTTCCCTCCGTCTGTTAAAAAAACTTGTCTTTTAAGTCCATTATTTCCCTATTTTCCATAAGCAAACTCACATCCGATGCAATCTTTTAATTAAGATTGTACATGTTGCTTCATCTTGCTCCAAAAAAAAAAAAAAAAAAAAAAAAAAAAAGGCTTAAACACAGGAGGGAGTCGCAGCATGTTTTCCAAAGGACAAATTATAATATCTTTATTTTGGGTTGGCAGGTCACCCATCTTGAAGATCTCATCTGGAGTGAGGAGTCCTGTTTATTTACCCTGCAGGTTCACATTACACACACACACACACACACACACACACACACTCACACAATATAGCCTCTTAATAAGACGTGTTGGCTGAGGTTATCTATGTAATTGTACGTTCAAGCAGTGATTCCAGATATACTCACTTTATAACCTAACTGTCTGTGTTATGACTGCTGTGAAGAATAATAAGCCCAAATATCCAATACAAAACTGGTCAACAACTTTCATTTGTTCTCTCCTCCACTGCCCAATCAAACTGACGGTGTTGTAAACTGGCTTGTTAACACATGCAACAGCGTCATTAGGACTCAGGGTTTATTCTGTGAATGTCACTGGTGTACAAACTATCCGCTTCAGAGATTAAATATGCAAAAAAAAAAAAAAAAAAAAGTCACGTATTTTAATCAAATTCACTGGAAAACAAATGGCAAATGTGTTGGGTTTTTTTGCGGATGTTTTCAAGGCATATAATAAAATGCATTCCTACATATATATATATATATATAATTGATAACTTTAATATATATTTAAGCTGTAAAAACAGAATTACAGCATTAATTAATATTACATACAGCTTTAAAGCACATGTTGAATAATGCTGCTAGTTTTTCCCAAGCAGCAAAAGGAAGAATACCTGTTATAATAATAACTAGGTATGCCTGGCTTAGCTGTTGCCATGACAACCTTTGTGCTAATGCTCCCTTATATGTTATAGGGCACCGTTTCCCAACCTGTTTGAGCGATGGCACCCCACCAAACAAAAATGGCACAAAAAGTCTATTTTTTTTAAATATACACAGAGGTGGTGAAAGTGGTCAAATTAGAAGTAATGATTCAATTCTTCTACAATGTATAATTTCTCAATTGTAATAATATACAAAAGTAAAACTAGGAAAAAGCATAAAGGTTTCCAAAGTAACGAAAATAAAGCCTTTTAAAAGTGACTTACTGTGTAGAAAATGTGTTTGATCAGGTCACAGTTACTCAGTTTTGTGGATATGGGCACGAAATTTAGGGAAAAATGGAAAAAAAGTCATCATGAAATGAGAAAAAATGGATAAATATGAGCTTTAAAATGCATAATTTTAAAAGAAAATGTCAAGATTTTGAGATAAAATGTAAAAAAAAGGAAAATAAAAAGTCACAATTATGAGGTAAAATGTAAAAATTGTGAAATAAAAGGTAAAAATTGTGAGATAATAGTCATATAACTATAATATATAAAGTCACAGTTCCTGATTTTCTCTCCGAAGTCACTTATTTTTCGCACCGTCACATTTGTTTAGTTTGAAAAAGTAATAAGTCTATTCTGAGAATGTAAGGAGTATAAAAGTACAGATATTTATGAAAAAATGTAGGGAGTAAATGTAAAAAGTTTCAAGAAAAACAAATACTCAAGTACAAATACCTAAAAAAATATACTTAATTACAGTAACTAAGTACTTTTACTGAGTTATTTAGATACCTTCCACTTTTCCAATATACAGTAACATACATCTAGTCTCAGTTTACGTATAAATAATTAACAGAAAACACTACATCAGGTCCAATTCACTGTCAAGTTTATTTTGCAGAAGGAAACAGTTGACTTTTTTCTGGAGTGGATCAACGTACATGCTGTCATTTGTAGCTAAATTACATAAAAATTTTATCATTTTCTCATGGCGCACCGTTTTGGACATGTCCCACAAAGGACAATTTTAGATTTATCATATTCTAGCATCATGAAGACAGACTTATAGGTGTTTTTTTACATAAACTTTGACGTGAATTTGAAATATAAACTTTAATCTCATCATGAAAAATACCCAAAAAAATAGTGATAGATGCTAAAACAGAAGATTACATATGATTCACAATGTAATGTAACTGCAAAAAGGTGGCGTTTATGGCAGCGTTGGCCTTTGGGAACTTCTCTAAAATCAAAGCTAATGCAGAAGCAGGTGTGAAGATCATAAACCTGGACGTTTTATCTGGACGAGACACAAAGTGAGTGACTGAAATATGCCTTTTATTTTTATTTAAATCAGTATTTTTTCTACTTAAGTACAGAATGTGAGTACTTTAAACACCTTTGGTAATATCCCACCCGCAGTGAACCCTGATCCACAGTGGGTCTGTGACAGCTAATTGGCTGGTTGTAATTAATGAAGGAAGACCATGTGGCCTAAAGAGAAAGCTCTTGAGTTATGACACCTTTCAAAGCCTCGCTCTTTAACTAAATAAATTATGACCCAACCCTTTCGTGGGTGTTGTATAAATCCATACTGCACTTCAGGCAGAGCTTTGTGATACAACAGCTACAAGTTGCACAAGTGTTATTGCTATAATCATCTGTCCTGGTGTGATATAATACAGTCGCTGCTACAGTCATTGCTTCTCTATAGAGTAAACACACCCAAACACAACAACATTCCACTGAAACAAACAGCGTTGATTAAATATTGGCGTTTGACTTTAACCACTGTGAGCTTTGATTGCTCGTGCCTGAAATGATTTTCGCCAACGTTTTTGGCTCCAACATCCTGTGGAATGTGCATCGACTATAGCACTCGTGCATTATTCATCTATAAACGTAACCTCAGAAAACACCATTAAACCACTGGGCTCATATTGTCGTCGATAAACAAGGGTATGATCGTCTTTCATAATAGAAGGATGTTACATAAGGAAATACAAAAAAGAAAAGTGTGAGGAGGCTCCATGTATGACGTCGTTCTGTGCAAAAATCAGCTTGTTTTATTATGGGATGTTCTTCATGCACGTCAGTATCACAGCTTAATACAAACCTTTTAAATGATGCAATAAAAGTGATCTGGTCATACAAGTAAGAAGAAAAAAAAAAGAGATTTCACCAAATTTAGTTAATTATTATAAGTGATTTTATCATATTTTGCTAAATTTTCTGGCATTTTCTTAAATGTGTGTTTTGTGGAAGATTGTTTTTGTAAAGGTGTTCCTTATTTTTTACCTCCTTACCACAAACAGACAGACAGATAGACAAATATAGATTAAAAAAAAATCACAAGAAATTGACAAAAATGCACAAACATAAGCAGCAAAATCAATGAAAAATTAACAAAATGAGATTAAATATATAACACACTGACCAAAATAGCAAAAAAGGCAAGATGATGCACAAATATAAATATAAATAAGTACTACAATGAACAAAAATAGTTAAGGAAATACACAAAAAATTTGAAATACAGAGATATAAGCAACAAAATAAGTATAAAATGGACAAATGAGGAAGAAAATGGACAAAAATATACAATATATTTTTTTTTTAAATGCACTTGAGTTTCCTTAAGGGGAAATGTTTTATTGAAATGCCACGATTTTATTGATATATTGTTAAACATATGGTGCTGACTTGCGAAACTGTTATTTTTGTGAAATATTACCATGTTTTGCACAGTTACCAGTAAAGTATTCTGAACTGTTTTATATTTTATGAAATGTGTTTTAGAAAATGCGATGAATATCAAATGTAAAACAGTTGATCCACGCGTTTTTCGTTTTTCATTTTAATTCAGACGTATGAGTTTATCCTGGAATATTTTGTTCAAAGTTACCGTGTTGTTGTGTTTCCACAAACATCGTGCTTCTCTCTCCAGCGCTGTTGTGTTTTGACCCTGTGGGCCACCATAATGTAGTGATAGTTGAGCAGATAACATCTCCCACAGTCTGTTTCGCTGCCCCCTGTGTTGTTTTTTTCTCACTTCGCTTCCACCTTTCTTATCACAAACACACACATCTGACCTCCGCTATCGCCCCCTGGCTGAGAACCAACACGAACACACCGGGAAGTCTCTCGCAAGTTCAGAATGACACCGTGACCCCGGCAGACACACAACCCTGATCAAACTCCACCTGGTGAAACCTTAACCTTTCAGAGAACATTGAAAAAAAAAACAAAAAAAAAAAAAAACAGCCAAAAATCCTCACTTATGTGTTTGAATATTAAGGTTTTTAATCACAGCCATTTAAAATGTGGGGGTGTTCTAGGTTGTGAATCTATCATCAGAAAATGAACGAAGAATTATTCATTAATGGTTACATTTATATATTAAAAAAAGTCACATATGGCAGAAAAAAAAATGTTCCTCAAACATTTATTCAAGATAGAAAGTTAAAATCATGAGATTAAAAAAAATCTAAATTATTCGATAAAAATATGAGATAAAAAACTGATATAAGTTTTTAAAAATCAGACACTGTTCCTCTTTTTTCTTACAAAAATGTTTTGTCCATGTCAGGGGAGACGACTAAAAATATGTTCCTCAGCGGGAACATCAGTGAAAAAAGTTCTAGAACCACTGTCTTAGGGTAAATGTCACAGAACAAGACATAGTTTATTTAACTTAGTTTAACAACAGTAACATTTCTCATTACTTACTGGTTAATAACTGTTTGTTAACACCATGAAGAAGAGCTGTTTACATTACCGCTGAACTGAGGTGCGCTTCATTTACATATGCTGTTGTGTCGCCCGGGCGGGTAAACAGTTTAAACCATAGATATTGTAACAGCTCTGCAGTGTTATTGATGTTTGTTTGGTGTGATTGTGACGACAGTAACTGTTTATCCTGAAATAAAAAGTAGGTGAAACCAACTCTGTGTCTGTTTCCTGAATCCAGTAACGATACAATATATAAACTCAATATATATATATATATATATATATATATAAACTCAACTCAAAGCCCATGGTTTTTATGTCATTTTATGTGATGAAATTGCAGGATTTTGCAAGAAAAAAAAGTGGTTCTTCTCGCAAACCCTGTTCTAGTTAGGCCAAAAAAAAAAAAAAAAAGGAGCAAACATTCAAGTAGAAAACGTACCCTTTCAAATCATGGCTCAAACATGTCGATTTCTTGAGTCAAGTGTGAAAAGTGCAATAATTGCTTCCTACTTCACAAAAGTGTAGTCGAACAGACCACCTGTTACAGCATTTATGTTCGTAGAATGTTATCGCTGCAGCAGAAACTCTTTTCAAATGTTTCACGCTGGAAAAGTGGCTCCAGTAACAATTTTCTCTAATGTTCCAGCTCCACAGGGTGCAAAAGAGTATATGACCTGCTTCTGTGGGTCAGGGTTGGTCGGCATATGAGCTTCACTTTTTATCATCTTGCAGGACATTACTACTAGGGATGTCCCGATCGAGTCATGTGATCATAAATCGTGGGCTGATGAAGTGAATTCAGACTTGATTGGGATTGGTTAATATTAGAGCTGCACAATATATTGTTTGAGCATCGACATTGCAATGCACGTATGCGCAATAGTCACATTTTTATTAAATTAAAATTAATAAAAAAATATTTATTTATTGTTATTCATTCATTTATTTATTTTTATTTAATTTTTTATCTATTAGAATCTAATATAAAATAATATAATCTATTATTTTTCATTTATTTTATATATATATATATATATATATATATATATATATATATATATATATATATATATATATATATATATACTCCTGAGTATTTTTTCATATCACAATATATATTGCAGGATTTAAAAAACAAATCATAATATCAGATTTTTCTAATATCGTGCAGCCTCATCAGTGATCAGCTACTATTGGCGTCTATAGCTGTCAATCATGTTTTTAATGGGAGGGGCTTAGGGTCAATCAGACTTGTGATCATAGAATGTCAATGTGAACCTGGAAGTTCTTTCAGACGCGACAAATAAAAGTCTTGAATCCAAAGCTTCAGTTTTATATCTTTCTTTACTGAACTTAAATAATACAAAACAAAAGATGAGTTATTAACTTCTATGTAACGTGACGTAACGTGACGGTCAAAAACATTGTGATGCTCCTATAGCTACACAGGCATCCTCCTGTATCAGCTTGTCCACCAATCAAATTGCATCACATTATAACAAAGCAATTCTACATTAATAAATACATTCTTAATTACTAAATATGTAAAAAAATATACATATTATTCTTAGTCAAAAATGAAATTATTCTAGAAAATATGAAATCTATACATATATAAATTTGCAGTTAAACATAATAATGGCTCTTATATTCATGTACAATATACAAATATATAACAGTCAGTGATATATAATATTATAATGAATAAATAACAGGATCAGGAGGGCGGGGGCAGTGAAGCAGGAAGTGGTGTCGGTGTCAGTGTGGTTCAGAACAAAAGTGTTAGATCAGTGAAAAAGAGGCAAAGACACTGATCAAAGAAGGAGCTTCATAAAACCAAGCGTAGAGAATCAAAGCGGGCCGAGTAGTGAGCGTCAGTGCGGGTCAGGGAGCATGGGTTCGCCCACACTGCTGTGGTTGAACATGACGCTCAACATTCAGACCCCATCAATAAAAAAAAATAGGTGAATAAAATAAGGGGACGTCCTGGATCTGGGTGGTCCGAAAAGTTCTGAATTATTTTATTCAGAATTAAAAAAAAAACAAAAAACATTATGTGAAGGTAGTGTGTTAGAAATTACAATAATATCAGATATAAATGTAATGTTTCATATACATGTACAGTAACATTCTTGGAGTTTAAGCCTGTTTGATTATATTTAGTATTAGTATAATTTTTACTGATAACTGTTGCTGTCATGGTCACGTAATGCATGTGGATTATTATTATTATTATGATTATTCTGATTATTCTGATTAATCTGATTATTCTGATTATTCCAATTATTCTGTTATTATTCCGATTATTCTGTTATTATTATTATTATTATTATTATTATTATTATTATTATTATTATTATTGTCTAGTGCAAACAAAAAGCCCAGTCCTCATAGTGGATTGTAAGAATAAATAGTATAAAACCCACACACCATCTAACACCAACACATATAACAGCATGCATAAAAGATCCAATAAGACCAATAAAATAAAATAAAATAAAAACAATAAAAACCCTAAAACGGTCGACCAAACCTCCACCCTCCACCTCGTTTGTGCTTCGACCCACTGCCAGGAACTGCATCTCGGTCTTGGTTAAACCCCTTTCACAAGCTGCAAAGTGCTCCCTTGTGTGATCCCGTCACTTACCACGCCCCCCAGCACGTTCTCAACCATCCACACGCACACACACACACACACACACACACACACATCTTTTTACCCCCTCCTTACTGAAAACAAACAGTTGGCATACGGGTTTTCCCTGCAATCTATTTACTCTTCACCCCCGTCGCCCATTCCATTCATTTGTCGTCCAGAGTGACTCCCTACGCTGATGACCCTCGACCCCCCCCCTCATTACAACTGCCTATTTATTTGACTTGAACTTTCCACCCTCCTCCTCCTCCTGCTCAGCTCGTTGCCAGTGGCCTGTTTAATTCCTGCTCGGTGCCATTTCTGCACAGTGGCCCCCTATTGCCTCGCTATGAATTCCTCCTCGGAGCTTTGCAGTCCCTCCCATCCCCCTTCCTTCTCTTCCTTCCTCTCAACCCCTTTGCCAGTGGCCCTGCAAATCTCCGGAGGCAGGCAGTGCCAAACGTTCCAGCTGTTTAAACAGGTCAGCGGTTGGTGTCGGGTGCCAGTGGGGGCTAGCGTTGCCATCACAGTGCCCTACATCGAACACCCCCGAACTGATCCAGCACTCCTAAGGGACCTATGGGGTCCAAACTACTGTACACCAACGCTCAGCTGAGAGAAACTGGATTTCAGTGTCTTCAGCCTCATGTATTATCAGGATCTTCTCAGAATTTAACCCATTAAGACCCAGAGGGACTTTTCTTAAATGGGTTTTTCCTCTGTATTTTACATTTCTTGAGTGATTAATGGCCAGTTATTGTCATATTACCCTCTGTAGTTTGTGAATTTTCAGTGAAAATCAACCTAAACGGGTCCAGAGTCTGACCCATGGGATGCATGTGCACTTCAGATATTTAAAATACCTTTATTTCAAGAAATATATTCAACCTAATGCAATCTTCAAGTAGCTCACATTAGTAAAATATAATCCTCAAAACATATTAACAACAATTCCAATTCATTCTCTTTGTTTTAATGTAAAAACTAAAATTATACGTTTGTAAAAATTATTTTTTCATAAAAATTTGAATTATCTGAAGAAATATGATCAACCCTTGAACAGTGAAGTTACAGTAACTGACTGATATGGAACCAAAACAATAAAATCCATGAATATATAAGAGAATGGAATAGAATAGACTTAATTTGTCATTGCATAGATGCGACGAAATTTCACTGTGCCATCCTGAGTGCAAAACGAGTATAAAACACACACTTTCCACACACATACTGTACATCACGGCATTCGTCATAATAAAAAATAGTATCAAAACACTGACAAAACAACATGTGATAAAAAATATATATATTTAAATAGATTAAAAAAATAATACAACTGTAAAATAACAGTCCCAGTATGCAGCATCAAAGGGTTAAAGACAGTTAAATTAGACAGTGAAGCATTAATCAATTATATTTTAAAGAAATAAAGAATATAATTTGAATTAGATGTGGCTTTTAAAGCAGCGAGAGAATAAAAAAAGAACAATAAAAACAAGGCTTTGATCATGTGAACGGTACCAGAGCTGAGTCAGTCAATTTGATCAGAGTGGGTCCACATGCCCACAGACTGCAGGTCCTCTGTGGAATGCAGGTGGATGGGCCCTGAATGCTAACTAAAGTTGAATATCTACATTTATATAAGACTTTCCGATTAAGGGCGTGCGTTGTTCTCATTGTGGAGCCGCGGTGCCTCATTAAAAGACAATCCAATGCCCCTGGACACTGGGCTTTATACACCTGTCAGCACCAATCAATTCTATCGACGCAGTTTTTAAAGGAATTAAAGAGAAAAAAATGGCTACAAGACAAATAAAAGCCTAGTGGTCTGGTTCATGTAATAGCAGCATGAAAGAGCGTGCACTTTTTTTCTACTATTCTAATCCCCCTCCCACACACAAATGCCCTCCAAGGTAAATAAAAGGAGCGTAATGTAAATATGACCGCTGGTATTATACAGCAACCCCTGCAGGCCAATTAGCACCAAACATCCCTGAATATGTGAAGACAAAAAACAACATGGTTTACTCCCAGTAATGGGATGTTTCCTTATTACCATGGTGTCTTTTAACTCCACCGTCTGTTATTCTGCTGCGTCACGTTTCTTTGCGGTTATGTAACAAACATCTCAGGGCTCATTATGAGATCACCTTCCATTGAATTTCGGGGCTTCATCACATTATTCTTGATAAAACTGAATTACGCAGCAGACTTTCTATTATTGACATGTATTAATGTAATAATATATTTTATTTTTGTAAGTATAGGAGGAAGTGATTGGTTTTTGGCTCGCTAGCCAGTTTTAATTATTTGGGGATGACACCTTTCTGTGTTATTTTATATTACCCCTGGCATTAGAAACTACATTTTTAAGCAGGATACACATTTTCTCCAGGGGGCTGAAGGAATAAAATTATATAAGCTGCGCAATTTCATCGAGCAGGTTTAGTGCTTAAACCAGACCTTGCTGAATTTTATGCTTTCTTTTTGGACGTTATAGGAGTCTCCAATCCCTAATAGGCCTCCAGCTATGTAATTTAGGGTCTTTTATGCATACGGATCTAAGGCAAACTAGAAATTAGCCTCTCTCAAGAGGTGGCCATGCTTAAGCCTGGATATTTATTTGAAAATTAATACAATAAATTCTGCAAACCAATTGGAAAATCATTATAAGAACAGTTGGTAAGGCTATAATTTAACAATTCCAGGTGTGATTCTTATTCATTTATTTCTTTTTTTGGTGGCTCATTACTGTTAAAATGTGGAAAAAATTAATAGTTAGAAGCAGGATACGAACCACATGGGCTCCTTCCTGCTGTCAAAGATGTGTGTTTGGTAAAAAAGGCCAACAATATGAGCACACAAAGATGTTCAGATGTGTTAAAAGAGACATGTAAAAACACATAAATGTGAAAATGTCTTTTAAAAACATATATTGAAGCACAGACACAGGTGTTTAAAAACTGTTCGCAATGTGTTATTGAAACCTTTGTAAGTCTACATGGAACATACGAAGCAAAAACAAAAACAGTAACTATAGTAATAACAATAACAAGGAGGTCAGAGACGGTAGATTTTTTATTCACAAGACGTCCTGATGTCGGCAGGTCAGACGGCGTGAATGCAAAAAACAGCGAGATTCTCTCTTTACTGTGACCTTGACCTTTGACCTTCATCACCTATCATTCCTGAAAGTTTAATCAAAATCCATTCAGAGGTTTTTTTGCGTAATCCTGTTGACAGAAACAAACAAACAAACAGACTCGAATTTAATACCTCCTTGGCACAGCTAATAATGGGGGGGGGGCTGTTTAGGCTCACGATTGAAAACCCCAGCTATATATTATAATTGAAATTTAAACTTTACTTATCTAACTTATGGATGTTGCTAGCATGAGCATCTGTGTCTTATGACTAATATTTCCTGCCTAGATGAAGAGAGAGCGAGAGAGAGAGAGAGAGAGAAAGAGAGAGAGAGCTGTCAATCAAAATGAGTTCCTCTATGCTATACCTACACAGAGTGAGAAACAGTCAAATGAGTTGTTTTGACACTCAGTTTTAACACTTATTTATTTCCAATGCACCACATTTATACTACCTCACAAAAAAATGACTGATTCGACTGCAGCATCAGGAGATGAAAAAGCCAAAAAAGTCACGCGCATTCCTTTGGGTTTTTAATGTGTGGAACGATCTAAGAGATATTGACGTCCGGTGCAGGTCATGGTAATTGTGCCAAAGCAGGTGTGTCATTCATCGTCGCACAAACACGAGAAGGCGGACAAAGCCGAAGCACTTCCTGGTGTCACTGAGGGGGCACTTAGCGCTAATGATAGGTCTGCTGCTCTATGTATTGTGAGAGACAGTTCATTGAAATTACAATCTAATTTAGGCATGCTCCAAATCTGTCACAGACCAAGCTGATATGTATTAAATCTAGCTCAATAAGGCTGAGCTCAATAAACTGCATGTGAGCGGAGTATGAATTAAACATATTTGAAGTAGTGACATCTCATTGAGTAATGCGCTGAATATGGGGGCGGTTGGTATTACTCTCTGCTCACACGCACTCCTTTCGTGTATCTCTCCACATGTGGCGAACGTATCTCGCCCACAGAGGCAGCTGACCAGCCACCTCTCCTCTCCTCTCCTCTCCTCTCCTCTCCTCTCCTCTCCTCTCCTCTCCTCTCCTCTCCTCTCCTCTCCTCTCCTCTCCTCTCCTCTCCTCTCCTCTCGTCGACATCCCCCATCAAAGCTAATTTCCGGACTCGTTGAGATGATCAAGTGGGGCGTGAGTGAGGTCTTGGCGCCGGTGACCTCCGTGATGACGCCGGCTGCCGGACGCAAGTGGACGGGCATTCACTCAAAACTTCACTTGATGCCTTCATCACTGACAGAATCTCTTCTTCAGATGAGTTTTCACCACGACAATCAATCCCCCGCTTGGGGATTCTGCCCCGGCCCACATACGTGCTAATGATCACTCATAGTGGGCAGTGACGGTTTTTTCAGGCCCCGGCGCAGGCTTTTAATTGGCTGCTCTGGCTGTCAAGGAGTGCAGGGACCTTTTGATTTGGCCATACTGTCACACACTAAGCCTTAATTGGCCTACACACCAAACATGAGGAAAACACATTACTTGAAGTGCTCATGCATGAGCCGTAGTCATAATTCATCACAGCGACAGTGCGATCCCAAATGCCATTAAACTCAAAATACCATTAAACTTTAAAAGAAATTAGGGACTGATTGTGTTATGAGGCTCTTAAGTGTTCATCTCTAACCCCTGTGTGTCTTTTACAAATCGTATGAATCATTTTGTTTATTATATAGTAGATAAAAGAGCAGGAAACAAATAGAGTAGGAAGTGAGAGTCAACAACTTCTGCAGAAACTTTGCCTGCGGCGAAGAACAGCAGAGTCTCCTCCAGTAATACAAATGGATCTGCAGCTTTAACTGTCTGCATACCATTACTGTATGTGCTCTACTATTCTGTAGAGGCATCATTTGGAGAAAGCATTGTAGTTTAGCCTCCAAATATGAAGGTGGAAGTAGGTTTGATTTTGTCTGAAACTACCCTGAGCTGAGCTGTTTCCATGGTTACATAATAATCTAGATTTACAGACGACTGTGATTTTGTTTGTCTTTGTTTTAGTGTGAAATAAAAGTAAAATTACATGGAAATATTTACATTTACACATATGAACAGCCTGAAATATCTTATGTTAAGTTAATGGAATATTTTGAATGTTACGTATATGTTTTGGGTATTTGTAAATTGTAATGCGAAATGATAAATCAGGGCATAATAATTTTTAAATTGTAATTATTTCATGTCAGGTTCATGTTATTCACATTTTTTAAAGGATAGTTCCCCGTGTGCTTGCATGTAATGCAAGGCACATGGGTATATTGTATACCCTATATCCTATTTATTATGACTTCTGACCGCTGTAAATAGACCAAAAATTTTGACGCTAAAATGTGTGGACTAGTCTCAAAAGATGCAATCAGGATTGATATTCCCATTCACAGATTTCATATAAAACACAAAAAAACTGTCAAATAGTCCATCCGAAATGAATAGGACCATGTATACGTGGCTGTAACTCCCAAATGATATCTCACAGCATTTTGCAGTAAATAGGAAAAACTCTTGGGATTGGCCCAGAGATTACACATTTGGTCTCATAATTCCGATATGTCGTACAGATTTCGCATTAGTATACCAAATAAAATCCCATTCATTCTTAAGGTCACTGACAAAAACAACACTACTACTTTGCCATACTTTGTCACACAGACTTCATTTAAACTTTAAAACACAGCCATTTTTGTCTTCTCTTTAGGATGTGAGTCTCATGAGGGTGCGATTTACGGTTCTCGATAGACAACTCATGAAATCCACCTCCAACAGGCCAAAATCTGACTTTTTATCAGTGGATGATGTCGTTGCTAGAGCAGGAGAAAAGCAATAATTAACCTGAAAAATGTCTCAATAACTCGTCCTCACGGCAAAACCATAAATAATAGACAAACAATATTTTCCACAAATGTTTCTATGGTTCTGAGAGTTCAAATAAACCAGGGTTTGAAGATCTAGATCTATTTAATGACAGGAACCTGTCCGACAACACGTTAGCTGGAGTGCTAGCAGAATTCGTACACCTCGCGTTATTGTCATATTTTAAGGTGGAGGTGTTTCAGTGAAGAGACAACACCATTCTGCAGAGAATGTAGAATGTAGAATAAATATTTTAGTTTTTTTTAGACTGAAATGTTGGGCTGTTTAGCGTCTTTCCATCTGTGCGTTTGCATAGTCAATATGTGCTGCAGATTAAATGCGTTAAAATATTTAGTCAGATTAATCATCTGCGTCGTGTTCATTTTCACAACCATACTTTTTATTTCACTGATCAGGCCAACTTCACATCATATTGGGAAGATTACCCTGACCCCCCCCCCCGTTTTAATTTATTCACTCCAAACTACTTTTTTGTCTCATGTCTTTGCATTTTGAATTCCCTCGAAAATGAAACTGGTTAGCGACGAAACGGTGTTGGCTTAAATCCTCCATCTTCATTATTGTTAAGTGTACAGTAAATGGGAAAGGAGGGCAAAAAAAACCAGAGGCAGAGGGTGGAACTGCTCCTTCTGTCTGGGCTCTAATGTCGCAGCCCCTACCTGTGTGAGGCCAATAAAACAACACATTCCATCTCGGCTGAAAATTTCCTTCCTCCATGCTTGACAGGTTACTACTAGGATAAATGGGCGTATACGGCGTACGAGGCTTGTATGCGCTATACCGTACCGTCATAGACTTGACACCTAAATGCTCACGGAAAGGCACAAATCATTCTTTAATTATAACTTTTCTGGCACCAGGGCTAAGGTGGTAATTCTTAAGGTGGCAGGATAATGGCTCCAAATCGTCACCCCCCTCTTCCACCCTCCTATCATTTTCGCCTCAATTTCTTATTGTAAACTCACTGCTTTATTTTTTTTTCTCTCTCTCTCTCGGAAATAAACAAATAAATAAATAAATAATATGGCAAATCCGCCCCAAGCCCCCCCCCCCCCCCCCTTTCCTCTTCCCCCTCCTTCTTTTAAAACTTCAACATAAGCCCGCTTTATTGCCATTTAAAATAACTTGTCATGACAGTGTAGCCTGGGAGCAGTGCAATCAATTTCCATTACATCAAGGCCCAACTGGGCATTGCCACTGAACTAAGCGCTGGTAAGCAATCTCCCAGGCTGAGGGGTGTGTGTGTGTGTATGTGTGTGTGTGTGTGTGAAAGTACAGCAAAGAAGGGGATTTACTTGACTTTACGCTGCTGCATGACTGTATTTACTGGAAGTTTCCCCCCAGAAAAGGGACTGTTGATCCAAATGCTTCCATCATAATCATCATCCCAAAGCGGCGAGTCACTCCCCTGAAGTGATTTGGAATGCACCTTTTGTAAAAGACCAATCCGCAACTAATTAACATCAGAGTAATTTATGCTGCAAAATTGATTTTTTGCTCAGTATAAATTATGCAAGAGTCCCGTCCACCTTCTTATCTCTCCAGTGGAATCGGTGGATTGACACGTCGCTGAAGTGTCCTTGATGGGACGTTTCTACCAACTGTCAGAGGCAGAGAGAGAGAGAGAGAGAGAGAGAGAGAGAGAGAGAGAGAGAGAGAGGGGAGAGAGAGAGAGGGAGAGGGAGAGGGAGAGAGAGAGAGAGAGAGAGAGAGAGAGAGAGAGAGAAAGAGAGAGAGAGAGAGAGAGAGAGAGAGAGAGAGAGAGAGAGAGAGGAAGACAAAGATGAAGAAGAAGAAGAAGTAACATCACCTGAACAACAGTAGTAACACAATAGAACAGGCTTAACTGGAATAGAACAGAATAGGATAGAATAGAACTGAAGAGACATAAATAGAATAGAACAGAATTGAACATGACAGAATACAATAAAACAGATTGAGATGATCCGGAATGTAATTTAAAAGAATAGTATAGCATAGAATAGCATAGAATAGCATAGCATAGCATAGAATAGAATAGGCGTTATTGTGTTTACACCAATTGTGCGATGAAATTACAGGTGGAAAGTGTAATTAAAAGTGTAATAAAACAGTGTGCAATCCAACTATCTTTAAATTAGATATACTCTTTGAATGGGGTCAAATTGTACAAATATATGAGGAGAATAAAAATGTAAACATGTGTGTGCATGACACGACCTTCATGTTCTGTGAGTAGTAATAATAATAATAATAATAATAATAATCTTTATTTGTATAGCACCTTTCATACAAACACTGTAGCTCAAAGTGCTTCACGTTGATTAAAAATTAAAATACAATTTTAAGACAGGGCGAAAATAAAAAATACATTAAAAATATGTAGTAGTAGTTTTTGTACATGTATACTGTGAGGTTTTGTGTGTGTTTTGCAGAGTTTAGGCCCAGACGAGGAAGCTACTCGTACATGTGTTGTGGGATTTGATTGCGCTAAAACGCCGCCCAGAGGTCAGTGGGTCACACAGGTGGTATGTGTGTGTGTGTGTGTGTGTGTGTGTGTGTGTGTGCAGTGTTGGTCAGCAGCAGTTTCGGGTAATATTAAAATCTCATGACTTCTGCCGTTCTCATTTCTTAGCCGGGGTTGTTGCTCCACAGCGCTGTGATGTGGAATGACATTAACACTACTTTAGCGCCAAATTTCACATCTCTGAATCTACGGCACTAAGTGAGCGCTAATTAGTTGAGCGAAGGCATTAATTATGTAACACGTCATCTTAATTAGTGATCCCAGATGTACAGTATGTCATCCGAGCATTTGTAAGC